>CM034147.1:71679777-72038398 GCA_019776745.2 Taxus chinensis
ATGGGCTAGGATGAAACTCATTAAATGTGTTGATTGATGGTTGTTGCAACACATTCTGACTTCTCCGATCTAGTGCCGCTTGTTGAGAGCATCCTTTTGGCTAGGAGGAACTTCCTATATAGACACAAGACCATAAAGAGAAGTGAAATGATTAGCAGTGGACTTACATATCGTATGGCTCGTTCTCTAAGGAATGTGATACTTCCTAGATGCTTTAGCTACTATTTAAAAACATATTAATGCGAGAAATAGTAACGTCCTATTGCTAATTTGATATGATTTAGTATCTCATCAATACTAAGGAAATCCAATCACAATAGGCTAGGATCTAGTTGGACTCTAAAGGATGGGGTAGTTGCCAGTACTATGATTGGTCGGGTTTAAATTCTGGTTGTTTAGGTCATTGTAGGAGGTTGTTTGCCTCTGTTTTTGGAAGTATAAACAAAAGACCGGCATCGGTCTCATAGATCGATGACATTTAGTGATACTTAACAATGGTTACTTATGGATTTTCAATAACTTAATATTTCATTCAATGGTTTAGGTTTTGTATGACGATTTAGGATGGTGAGGAAGTTGCCTCTACGTCTAGGAGGTGTTGGAAATACTATAGATGTCATTGGTTCCGGATGGGTGATTTTACTGGTGTCAGTGAAGGAAGATCAACTTTGTATGGAGATAAAGGTGAGGAAGAGTGAGATTTCAAGTATCAACTATAATGGAAGTAACACATACCCTACTTGAAAATGAAATAGAAGATGTTGGTTACAAGATACTTTACTGTATGTGATTTATGACTGGATGGGTGGACGGTTGATAAGATTAATGGTGTTAGGTGTCGTGGCCGTTTTTCTATGTCTCTCTAGAATGGCTAACTGTGGGTGAAATTCTCCTAGATCTAAACCTAGATGATTGTTATAGATGTTTGGATACATGGAAAGATGTTGGTTCTATTGCATACAACTCTTCTCCTCCTTCTCTTTGGTCTTGAATGTGCGCACCACCTCTCAAACAAGTTGTTAAGGTGAAAAAATATGACTGATGAAGTTGTGTCTTGACCGGAATTTAGTTTTAGGTTCTTACTGGTGTTGGTTAAGGTAAGGATTCCCTATGTTTAACTAAAATGGGTAGATGTTCTAATTTCTTGTGCCAAGTTGGTTTGTTTTGTGGATTCAGAATGGAATTTTTCCTTCTAGAGTGGATGTGGTTAGAAGGGAAATCTTAGGCATTGATTTGAAGGTAGACAAAAGCTTATATC
Source organism: Taxus chinensis (assembly GCA_019776745.2). Taxonomy (NCBI): domain Eukaryota; kingdom Viridiplantae; phylum Streptophyta; class Pinopsida; order Cupressales; family Taxaceae; genus Taxus; species Taxus chinensis. The sequence continues at coordinate 71,681,036 of CM034147.1, forward strand.
ATTAAGACACAAAGTAGACTTATTTATTGTTAGTTAGGAAACATGCCAAGAATATTCCTAGGGTGTTTGTTAGATGAGGTGTCTAGGTGAGGTGCAAATTAAGTCAATAATGTAATAAATATGGATATTATGAGATGGTATATATTTACTAAAATAATTAAATATTATTAATGTGGGGTGAAGGGGGCCATGGTTAGGTTCCCATTTTTAGTTGGCTTATCTGATCAGGGGCTTAGGGGAATGTAACCAAATTTAGTGTCTCACTTAGCCCCTATTGAACCTAGGTGTCCAATGGTAAATAAAGTTGGCCCTTCCCCTCTCCCCCTATCCCCGTCTTCTCTCCTTTCCCCACTCTGCTCCTCTGAACCTCCCCTCTTTTCCACTTTTCCCTCTCTTTTTTTTTTTCCTATCTTGTATCTTCTAGGGGATGGAGGAGGAGGGAGAGAAGGGAGGTTCATTCTCTTTCACAACCTTTCTTTTCATCTCTCATTTCCTTCATCCCAGGGTTTCCTCCACATAGTCAGGTTAGACTGGGGTCTCAGTTTCCTCTCTCTCAAGACTCCTCCACCTCCTTGTTAGCTATAAATTTATTCTCTCTTTTTTCTTTAGGAAGTGCTTTTTTTCGAGGGGAGAGTTGAGGTGACCTTGGTAAAGTTTTTGGATTCCTGTGCCTTGGGTCCTAGTTCTTCTTTTCTTCTGAAACCACTTCTAACCTGGTCGCTCCTCCTAGAATGTATCCATTCTACTTATTCCTCTCCTTGTTTCTTTCTTCTCTTGTTCTCCTATAGGGATTATCTGGATCTCACCTCCCTACACTTTATTTTTGGGCTACCTCTGCCTCTATGGTCAAATCCTCCACTATCATCCCGTTTTCTTCTTTCCTCTTCTCTAATGGTCGAGGAGGCTTGGAGCTTTCCACTGTTCACATTGTCATGTTTTTCCTTAGGCAACCCTAGTCATATGAACCATTCACCACATACTTGTTGTTTTTTCCAACCTATGGGGGGTAGATTAAGTTGGATATAGAAAATTGTGGCTCCACACTGTCCCCAATGGCCAACTCACTGGAATGATGTTTATAATATAGGAAATAAGCCTCTCAAGATGGAATACTGATATTATACCCTAATATTTTGAGAGAATTGTAGTCACAATCTACCTTTTCACATTATCTCACCGACGCCCATTAGTACACTGTGTATTACAGCTTAGAACTAACACACGCTTAAAGGCTAGAGTACTTTCACTTTACCACCAATGGACTCCTTGTCCCATTCCTTCTTGTAAAACATGTAATGTAAAATTTATTTACAATGAAAATTGTACTTCCTACCTACTAACTAACGGATCTTCCTTGAGAATATGCATTCCTCCTCAAATTCATGCATATTCATCATAACCATAGTTTACTTCTTTTTTTGATGGACCACTCTTGTCGCCTTCACACAAGTACTTCTCCAAAACCTCTCAATGAGGGAATCTCTCCACAAGTATTCCAAAACTTATTCTTTGGCCGCATCGTGCCACTCCAATTTCACAAAATTAGGTAAGAGTATAGTGCCAAAACTTATCTTTTCATTCACCTGTGCATGCTTCCTTAGTACTTGTTTTTGCTAATGTAGCCTACAGGTTATAGAATTATCCTTATGACTTATTCTTGTGAAACATGTAGCCACATGTGTTTACCTGTGACTCGATGTCTTTTGATCAGTTTAGTTTAGTTAGTATATGCATGGCTGCTTGTCCATTAGGTACTCTTCTTCCGTAATTTGTATTTGTCCATTCCACTTGGCCCTTGGAGTAGCCCAACTCCTTGTTATGGCTATAATAGCTGGCCTTATTGGTTAGATAACTACCAATTTATGGTCCTTGGACCCTTATTCCTATCAATGTAGTATGAAGGCATGTGTATCCCTTCCCATCATCTACCAAAATTAGAAGACAGAATCCTCATAGAATCTATCATAATCCCTTGGTATAGCTTTCCTGGTTTCTCCAAAATATGGGAATTTTTCATATAGTTTAATATAACCGACCACCTTCTTGAGAAAATTCTCCCCTAACATCGTCATATATTTACATGTCATCCACTATGTGATTGTTGGTCTACTATTCCAAAACTCATCCAACTCTCCTTGTTATCCATGGTGCAGTGTGTTGGTATCCAGAATTTTAAATCTCCTTCAACACTTGACAACATCATAACCTCGCAATACCACAAGCACCAAGGATAAAAGATGGTTTGTAGTCATTTTGTAGCTGGGGAGACACCTATCTTCTTGTTTTGGGCATTCAAGATTTGAGGGGTGGATAGTCCTTCACAAGTGTTTTGATCTAAGCCCCACTATTATAGTTGTGGCCTTCAACCAAGTCAGAGAACCTAAGTGCAAGCCCCTATATGGTAAGGAGTAATGGAGTATCCTTGTGTTTTTTCAATGTGATGTGGAGGCATGCTTTGTGAAAACTGATCAAATATCCATTAATCAACTCAAAGGAGTTTGTCACTACTAATGTGGAAATGTTTTCAAACAAAGCGAGAGCTGCTAAAGACATGATAGAACCCTATCAACTTTGTGCATTTTTGTGAAGGATTGAATTCTTTTATATGGACCACATGTAATGCAGGGGTATTATAGGTAAATGAGTTAGTTTAAATGAAATATGATGAGAGATTTAAGACCAGGGTATTAGGAGTCATCACTTTCCTTTGGGAAACCTTTGTAAAGATTAGCAAACCTAAACAACAAAGATATTCTCATGAATCTTGAAGTGCTATTTTAAACCCTGGATGTGTGCACATATGGATGCCGCCAAATATGCACTATCCATACAAACTTGATAGCCTGCCCATAAAGGCTATGAAGAAAATATCAATAAAGCTTCAAAACTCCCTGTTAGACATTACCTAGTACACCCCAAAGGTTTCAAACCCCTCAATTTACAAGGAAGGTAAGATGATTTCAATCTGTTTATCTCTAACTCAAATGAATTTTTTTGAATGAATATTAACAGATGCCTTCAACTCTCTATAATAAATGAGACCATTTATGAAAATAAAGATCCCAAACACAAGTTAAATAGAATGCAAAACACAATTGAAACATACTGAAATATCAGTGTTATGCAAAGCTTTGCTAAGATAAAACTAGTTAATCCAAGAAATTTGATCAAATCACAGCAGGGAGTGTTATTTAGACATCGCAAAGCTTGTGTGATGGCTTTATCCAGCTGAAACACCCAACTCAACTGATGAAAACATTTGATGTAACTAAATCAGAATGGCTCCAGGTAGTTTCTCCAAGGAAAATGGACTTCTTTCCAGTTTTCCCTGTGAAAATTTCTGCTTTACCTTCTCCAAAAAATTCTCAACAGACCCTACCAAATGTTTCCCAAACTACATGATATACCCTATGCCACTTGGATCCTAGCTCCAAAGAAAGAATATTCTAAAGGGATCAAATTTGTTACAAAACCTACCCATTTGATGAAAAATGATATAAAACTGTGAAACAGCTCGCCAAATGCCAGAGATTACACATAGCTTTAAAATATTGGATGAACTTAGATCCTTTTCCATCCCGGGTTGTGCAGTTTTTTGCATTCCACTACGCCAGCATGCATTTGCAATCATTTTTCACTTCACAACAATCACCAATTTCCCTCAACCATTTTTTAACTCTGCACTTTTTACTTTCACCTTTCATGTTTTTTTTACAGGTCAGCGCGAGGGAAAAATTTCAAAATCAAAAAACATCATAAGGCAATCAAATCAGCTCAAAAGAATTGGTGATTGTGTTTTAGAAGGCCGAGGGATGCAGATTCCTATAAAGTTTCATGTGATTTTGTGGTGCAAACTGATGATTCCTCCACCCTTCTTGGGAGGCTTCCTCCCTTCCCCTTTTCCTTCTCCTAACCTTCCCCCCCCCCACCCTTTATCTTCCCTTCCAAACTTTCAACTTTTTCCCTCGCCCCTTTCTTGAGAGATTCGTATGTAGACAAGAAATATCTTTTTTGACTTTCTGGATAAATTGAACATGTGTCCAATACCAGTTGGACTGAGCTCCATCCAACCTTAACATGCATGCGTTTTTGAACGCTTTGTCTGACCTGGGGAAAATTTTGAAAATTTTCCCTTCCCCGCGAGCCCCTGATGGCCAATGTTTCCTCCTATGGACCCTGTTGAAAACCAACATCCAAATGACAAATTTTTTCTCTCTCTTCTTTTCCCCTTTTTTGAGACAAGGAAATTTTTCTCAAAATGTTCCATGCCTCCGAACGCTCGCTATTTTTCTCTCTGCCACGTGTCGCTCTCCCATTGGATGCGAAGCGCTCAACCAAATTTACCTTTCATCCTCCTCAATACAAAATCCTTTTTGGGCCCCGTGCTCTTCCTTTTATAAGCTTTTGAAATGTGCCACGTGTCTCTATCCTTTGGATCTGGAGACAACCCCCGAAATTTTTTCTGTGGGTTTTCTTTTTCACCTGAGATTTTCGCTTAAAATTTTGCAAAATTTTCAACTTCCTCGTTGGCCTCCCAAAACCTCCACCAAATTTAGAAAATTTCCTAAGTGTGGCCCGCCACCCAGCGATCCATCAACCAATCAGATTGTGCCACGTAGCCATCACTGTAGCACTGCGTGCTGTGGACAAAAAATTTCCACCTCACAAAAAAAATTTAAAAATGACAAGTTATAAAACTTTTCCCGCACATCCTCGACAATAGAAACCTCCATGTAGCATAAATTTTGCATATATAATTTGACGGGGAGAATCATCCCGTATGCCTTGTCAAAATGCAAAAATGCAGGGGGATGCTTCTAAAATAAATTTTTTTTTCATCACAATGAAGGTAGAATTTTTTCACTTTAAATCAATTGATCAATGTTTTCACAATGTATTTAGGCGTAGGGATTAGGATTTTAGCAACAAATGAACTTAGATTCCCTCCATTTTGAGTTTTAACATGTTTCGGGTCAAGGGAAAAAATGAACAGCCTTGCAAATGAAAAATTAGGGCACAAATAAATGGGAAACCTAGATTTTCCTTTACCTCAAAATGGGTTAGAATAACAATATTATGAGCATATAAAAGGCATTCGAGATAGGTAACAAGTTACAGACACCACCAACCCGAGTCAAAAAGCTTTTTGAGCAATGGAGCATGGAAATCCAGAGCAAAGTGTGTAAAAATAGAAATTGCACCAACATTTGCTCCTGCTTGGGGATGGGCACTCTGAATGGTGCCACAAGATCACAATGGTAGACCAAGTGCCAAAAATCCCTTGGGAAAGAGTCAAACAATGCGTAGCAGCCCAAAAACCAGATTTTCTTCACCAAAAACAATCAATAAAACCACACCAACAATGGTTGCCAAGGACAAAGGGCAAACCACAAGCCAACAACAACAAGAACACGGAAAATACAAAACAATAACATGGGCTATAACAAAATTTACAACTTGGTGCATACCTCACATGGGGTTTAATCCAAGAAATTTTTTAAATGTCTCCATTAATAGGCAGCTCCACAATCCCTCTCCCGATCCTTAGAAAAAACTATTTTCTTTTCCCATCCTAATTCATGGCATAAGGGCCCATCCTGAGGGCCTTAAAATTTCCATGCTTTCCCTTTCTTCATGCCTACTATCCCACACAGCAAAACATATCTCCAACATGAAAGCTCTAGGGGTGACGTTCTTATCCAAACAACTTCTTCCAACTCCCTAAACCTACATGCTTTGATGAGAACTCTCCTTTCTTCATCCAAACTCATGAGCTATTGATTCTTGATTCCATATGGGCCTGCTCTTAACCTTCCAATTTCTAAAAGGCCATTTGAAAAGTGGATAATTGTAAGTGTAATGGGCATAAAGCCTGAGTTCCATACACATAGTTGAAATGGGCTTTTACCAGTTGCTTCTTTTTTTTGGAGTTTCCCTATCAGGCCCAACACAATTTCAACATTCTCATTTCTCTTCTCCATTCTCTCTCCCCCCCCACTTCTTTTTGATTTCCAAGGTTAATTTCTAATGATCTTGGAGCATTTTTTTGTTACTTGATGCATCTTGGCCCAGTTCCCTTGTTGGTTATTAGTTCGAAGAATAGGTACAAAATTTTATCCCATATTCTTACACATTGCCATCAAATGCTTGCTCCAAAAAACACATAGTATTATTGACAACAATCTTAACTAGAACCCCAAATCTACATATGATATTATTTAGCAAGAAATCCATTACACTTGGTGTGTGCCTTTCTAGATGGAATTGCCCTTCAACCCCTTTTGTTAAAATAATCAGTTTACTACAAGGATCCCATTTGTACCAACACGATAAGATCTGAAATCTCACCAATAAAATCCTTCCCCCATTGTTTGAAAGGATCGTAAACTCATACAGACTGTAAAGGAAGGGAGCCTAAGCTTTCAATCTTCCTGAAAAATGTTGGCAACTATCACACCTTCTAACTAACGGTTTGTTCTTTAAAAAGAGTTGGCTGTCAATAACCAGCTCTTTAATCGATGTGTTGTCCTCTCCTATCAAAATTTTCCTCCACAAACTCCCCATGAAATTCACATCAGCTGGGAGCTTTCATCTTCAGTTATGCATTTCAAGAGAGGACCCCTTCAGGGTTCTTCCACAGAGCCACACTCAAGGTCTGTTATGACATACTTCTGAGAAGCCAGCTTGAGGGCCTTTTCTCTTTTCTTATTTTTATTTAGTGACTGTGATATCAATAGGTGGCTTGAGTTAATAGACACATCCTTGTACCACTCATAATTTCTCAATTTGTCAGGGAGATTTCCCTTTCTTCCCTTACGATTCAACTTCTACATTCTGCAATTTACTCTTCGCCATGAGTTTGGAAGACCTAAACCTCTTACAATTTGTTGTTTGGATATCCATCTCAACTCTGTAAATTTTTTAACCCATCACATCTTTTGCTTGATATCCTCCATGTCATATAAGATGTCTTTACAACCATGGTGTGGTGAACATAAGCAATAACCTTGAACTCAAATGTAGGGCCTAACAATCTTTTGTTGCTTTACTAATGCAAATGCTTTTCTCCGTAATGGTACCTCATTCAACTACCTGTAAGCTTTTCTAAAGACAGCGATAGGCCTCTCAGCTCCATTTTGCATTCATCCGTTTGTCGCAAAAAGGAGAAGGCAATAGTAAATTCAAATGCAAATAGAAATATTTGTAAAGGCATTAATAATTTGGAACTGTCAAAATGGTGCAATGCTGAGTTCATCCTTATTTCCTTCAAATCGGATGGCAGCCTTTCCCACTTAATAAACTTGTCCTTCTTATCTGGCTCGCTGATTGGATAGTTAGCTCAACAAATTAGAAACAAACCTTCTAATGAAATTTATTTGTCCAAAGAAATATTGGATACCCTTTCTTGGTTCTTAGAATGGCACCTGTTGATTGCTTTCCTACTCTCTCAGGGTCTATCATAACACCTTCTTTAGATACATATGGTCCCAACACTTGGGAACCTTTTGCACACCGCAAAATCATATACACTTCTTGGACTTAAGTGAAATTCATACTCCCTACATCTGATTAGGCTCTTTTCTAGGTGTTCAATGGTCTACTCTTTTACTTGAAAAGTAGCACATCATCTGATAAAATACAATACATCATTGACATACTAGTCAAAAGCAACATCCTTGCCCTCCTACAAAATTAAGCAACAATCATTCATCATCCAAAGGCATCCTAAAACAAAAAACAATAAGGATAAGTCCCCCAAGGAAGTAGTGAAGGTTGTCTTAAGTCTTTCTGATTCTTGCAAACTACTTGATTGTATCTGGAGAAACCAAATCCAAAAGTAGAAACTTTCTTGACGCTGTTACAAGCTGTCAACATATTCTCCATTTGGAAAAGGAATAGTTTTTTCCTTCATAGATCTTTGTTTAAATTTCCTAAAATCTACACAAAGTCGATATCTCCGTTCTTCTTTCTAACTGCACAAGGTTGGCAAACCCAAGAAGAGTATCTAGTAGGCTGAATGATGCACCATCTCTCCATTTCTTCAACTCTTCTTGCTTTTCCATGAAAGTAGTGGGTTCATAGCCTCTTTTTGTCTAATGGTTTGGTTTTTAGCCTCAAGAGGGATCTCATGCTGAAATAAATCTCTCTATATGCCTTCAACTCTATAAGGACCAAGCAAGCAGTGTTGATATTTTTTAAAATTGGCATAGGACGATTCTGTTTCTCATCTTTGCTGAGATGACTGACCCAACCAGATCTTCCTTGGTTTTTTCTTTAGTTCCCAAGTTTTGCTTTCCACATCCCTTGAAGTTCAGACATCTTTCTATTATGATGCAATCAAACATTGCTAGAAATTTGGATCAGTGCAACAAACCTTTAGGAATGGTATTTGGTTTTTAATTATATAATACCTTTTCCAAAAAAGTTTCTCTACCTATTCCACGCAACACCATTGGTTCCGCATCAATATTCTAACCAGAAAAATCTCTTTGGATTGTACGAATCTCAAACACTTTTGTGCATCATCATCAATAAATTTCCCAGTTTCAAACAATTACGCGGGACGACTCGCCTTGTTAGGCACTTCAACAGCATAATTCACAAACAGGTGAAATGGTACAATTATACAATTTAGAACCAAGGAAAAAAAACCCCCATCCAACTTATCATTAAGCAAGCAAATTAAGACTTCTATCATGGTAAACATGTTAAGTATCAAACATTTCAATCACGTCCCAACAGATGCTTATATTGTCTTCATACGCTGATTTTTGAGCATACACTTTCTTACTTTGCTTGACACACCAGCTCTGAATCCTCCTTAAGGCAACAATATCCTTAACTCCATCTTCCATCAATCCTTAATCCCAACTAATAATCATGCCTCAATACTCAGCAATGTTATAGTACAATTCAAAATTGAGCTTGAGGAAAAAGGAAACTCTTCTAAACTAGGGAAAACCAACACTATATATAAACCAACAGCACCATTTACAACTTTGGATCAAGCTCCATGAAATAGTAATGTCCATGGAAACCTACCATAAAGGCATGTCAAAACTCCTTGTTAGATCATGACCTAAGGTACACCCAAAGGTTTACAAACACCCTCAATTTACAAGGAAGGTAAGATGAATTTAAATCTGTTTATCTCTACTCAAATGAATTCTCTTTTGAATGGAAGATTACAGATGCCTTCAGACTATCTATAATAAATGAGACCATGTATGAAAAATAAAGATCCCAAACACAAGATTACAATAGAAGCATGAAACACAAATTGAAACATACTGAAATATAAGTGTATGCAAGCTTTGCTAAGAGATAAAACTAGTTAATCCAAGAATTTGATCAAATATATCAGCAAGGGAGTGTTATTTAGACAATATCAAAGCTTGTTGATGGCTTTACAGCTGAAACCAACTCAACATGATGAACATTTGATGTAAACTAGAATCAAGAATGGCTCTCAGGTAGTTTCTCCAAAAGGAAATGGACTTCTTCCAGTTTTCCCTGTGAAAATTCTTCTTTACTTCTCCAAAATTCTCAACAGACCTACCAAATGTTTCCAAACTACATGATATACCCTATGCCAACTTGGATCCTAGCATCCCAAGAAAAGAATATTCTAAAGGGATCAAATTTGTTACAAAACCCTACCCATTTGATGAAAAATGATATAAAACTGTGAAACAGCTCGCCAAATGCCAGAGATGCACAAATACTTTAAAATATTGGATGAACTTAGATCCTTTTCCATCCCAGGGTCATTTTTTTGGCATTCCACTACGCCAGCATGCATTTGCAATCATTTTTCACCAATTTCCCTCACCATTTTTAACTCTGCAACTTTTTACTTTCACCTTTCATGTTTTTTTTACAGGTCGAGGGAAAAATTTCATCAAAAAACATCATAAGGCATCAAATCAGCTCAAAAGAATGGTGCCATTGTGTTTAGAAGGCCGAAGGGATGCAGATTCATATAAAGTTTCATGTGATTTGGTGCAAAACTGATGATTCCACACTTCTTGGAGCATCCATGGCGCCTAAAAATGAAAACACACAACCGTTGATTAAAATCAACTTTAAAATTGTGCCCTCCACATGTCTTGATGAGATTCGTCATGTAGACCAAGAAATATCTTTTTTGACTTCTGGATAAATTGAACATGTGTCCAAATACCATTGGACTGAGCCTCCAACCTTAAAACATGCGTTTTGAACCTTTTCTGACCTTGGGAAAATTTTGAAAATTTTCCCCGCGAGCCCCTGGATGTGCCATATGTCCTCCTATGGACCCTGTTGAAAACCACAGGCCAAAATGACAAATTTTCTCCCTTTTTGAGAAAAGGAAAATTTTCTCAAAATGTTCCATGCCTCCGAACGCTCGCTATTTCTCTGCCACGTGTCGCTCTCCCATTGGATGCGAAGCCGACTCACCAAATTTACCTTCAATCCTCCTCAAGAAAAAAATCCTTTTTGGGCCCGTGCTCTCCTTTTTACCTTTTGAAATGTGCCACGTGTCTCTATCTAATTGGATCTGGAGACAACCCCCGAAATTTTTCTGTGGGTTTCTTTTTCACCTTGAGATTTTTCGCTAAAATTTTGCAAAATTTTCAACTTCCTCTTTGCACTCCAAACCTCCACCAAATTTAGAAAATTTCCTAAGTGTGGCCCGCCACCCATCGATCCATCAACCAATCAAATTGTGCCACGTAAGCACATCACTGTAGCACTGCGGGGCTGTGGACAAAAAATTTCCCCTCACCAAAAAATTTAAAAATGACAAGTTATAAACTTTTCCCGCACATCCTCGACCAATAGAAACCTTCCATGTTAGCATAAATGTTGCAATGATAAATTTGACGGGTAGAACATGCCCGTATGCCTGTCAAAATGCAAAAAATGCAGGGGATGCTTCTAAAATAAATTTTTTTCACAATGAAGGTAGATTTTTCACTTTAAATCAATTGAATCATGTTTTCACAATGATTTAGGCGTAGGGATTAGGATTTTAGCAACAAATGACTTAGATTCCCTCCATTTTGAGTTTTTACATGTTTCGGGCAAGGGAAAAAATGACACAGCCTGTGCAAATGAAAAATTAGGGCACAAATAAAGGGGAAACCTAGATTTTACTTCAAAATAGGGTAGAATAACAACATTATGAGCATATAAAAGGCATTCGAATAGGTAGAACAAGTTACAGACCACCAACCCGAGTCAAAAAGACATTTTGGAGCAAAAATGGAGCATGGAAAACCAGAGCAAAGTGTGTAAACATAGAAATTGCACCAACATTTGCTCCTGCTTGGGGATGGGCACTCTGAATGAGTGCCACAAGATCACAATGTAGACCAAGTGCCAAAAATCCATTGGGAAAGGAGTCAAAACATGCATAGCAGCCCAAAAACCAGAATTTTCACCAAAAACAAATCAAGAAAACCACACCAACAATGGTTGCCAAGGACAAAAGGGCAAACCACAAGCCAACAACAACAAGAACAAGGAAAATACAAAACAATAACATGGGCTATACAAAATTTACAACTTGTGCATACCTCACATGGGGATTTAATCCAAGAAATTTTTTAAATGTCTGCCATTAATAGGCAGCTCCAACAAATCCCTATCCAGATCCTTGAGAAAAAACGTATTTTCTCCAATCCTAATATCAATGGCATAAGGGCCCATCCATAGGGCATTAAAATTTCCATGCTTTCCCTTGTCTTCATGCCTACTATCCCACAGCAAAACCATATCTCCAACACTGAAAGCTCTAGGGGTGACGTTCTTATCAAACAACTTCTTCAATACTCCCTAAACCTAACATGCCTTTGATGAGAAGCTCTCCTTTCTTCATCCAACTCAATGATCTGATTGATTCTTGATTCATATGGGCCATGCTCTTAATCTTCCAATTTCTAGGCAAATTGAAAAGTGGATAATTGTAAGTGTAATGGCAGTAAAGCCTGAGTTCCATACACTAGTTGAAATGGGCTTTTACCAGTTGCTCTTTTTGGAGTTATCCTATCAGCCCAAACTACAAATTTCAACTATTCTCCCCACTTCTTTTTGATTTCCAAGGTTATTCTAATGATCTTGAGCAATTTTTTGTTACTTGATTCAGCTTGCCCATTCCCTTGTTGGTTATAGTTCGAAGAATAGGTAAAATTTATCCCATATTCATTACACATTGCCATCAAAGGCTTGGCTCTAAAACACATAGTATTATTAGACACAATCTTAACTAGAACCCCAAATCTACATATGATATGATTTAGCAAGAAATCCATTACCACTTGGTGTGTTGCCTTTCTAGATGGAATTGCCTCAACCCATTTTGTAAAATAATCAGTTACTACAAGGATCCATTTGTAACCAACACTAGAAGGATCTGAAATCTCACCAATAAAATCCATTCCCCATTGTTTGAAAGGATCTTAAACTAATACAGACTGTAAAGGAAGGGAGCCTGAAGCTTTCAATCTTCCTGAAAAATGTTGGCAACTATCACACCTTCTAACTAACCGGTTTGTGTCTTTAAAAAGAGTTGGCTGTCAATAACCAGCTCTTAAAATCTTATGTGATGTCACTCTCCTAGCAAAATTTCCTCCACAAACTCCCCCATGGAAATCAGCAATCAGCTTGGGAGCTTCATCTTCAGTTATGCATTTCAAGAGGACACCTTCAGGGTTCTTCCAAGCCAGCTCAAGGTCTGTTATGACATACTTCTGAGAAGCCAGCTTGAGGGCTCTTTTCTGATTTTTATTTAAGTGACTGGGATATCATAGGTGCTTGAGGTAATAGACCACATCCTTGTACCACTCATAATTCATCAATTTGTCAGGGAGATTTTCCCTTTCTTCCCTTAACTGATTCACTTCTACATTCTGCAAATTACTCTTAGCCATGAGTTTGGAAAGACCTAAACCTCTTACCAACTTTGTTGTTTGGATATCCATATCATACTCTTGTAATTTTTTAACCCATCTACATCTTTTGCTTGATATCTCCATGTCATATAAGATGTCTTTAACCATGGTGTGGGGAACATAAGCAATAACCTTTGAACTCAAAATGTAGGGCCTAAAAATCTTTGTTGCTTTTACTAATGCAAATGCTTGTTTCTCCATAATTGTGTACCTCAATTCAACTACTTGTAAAGCTTTTCTAAAGAAAGCGATAGGCCTCTCAGCTCCATTTTCATCCTTTTGTAGCAAAAATGAAGCAATAGTAAATTCAAATGCAAAATAGAATATTTGTAAAGGCATCTTATAATTTGGAACTGTCAAAATGGGTGCATGCTTGAGTTCATCCTTTATTCCTTCAAAATCTTGGATGGCAGCCTTTTCCCACTTAATAACTTGATCCTTTCTTATCATGCTCGTGATTGGGAGAGTTAGCTCAACAAAATTAGAAACAAACCTTCTAATGAAATTTATTTGTCCAAAGAAAGATTGGATACCTTTCTTGGTTCTTAGAATGGGCACCTTGTTGATTGCTTCCACTCTCTCAGGGTCTATCATAACACCTTCTTTAGATACAATATGTCCCAACAACTTGGGAACCTTTGGCACACCAAAATTACACTTCTTTGGATTAAGTGAAATTCCATACTCCCTACATCTGATTAGCATCTTTTCTAGGTGTTGCAAATGGTCTACTCGTTATCTTGAAAAAGTAGTCACATCATCTTGATAAAATACAATAAATTCATTGACATAACTAGCAAAAGCAACATCCATTGCCCTCTAAAAATTAGCAACATCATTCATCAATCCAAAAGGCATCCTAACAAAAACATAAGTCCCCCAAGGAGTAGTGAAGGTTGTCTTAAGTCTTTCTGATTCTTTGACAACTACTTGATTGTATCTGGAGAAACCATCCAAAGTAGAAAGCATTTCTGACCCTGTTACAAGCTGCAACATATTCTCCATGTTTGGAAAAGGATAGTTTTCCTTCATAGATTCTTTGTTTAGATTCCTAAAATCCACACAAAGTCTGATATCTCCGTTCTTCTTTCTAACTGGCACAAGGTTGGCAACCCAAGAAGAGTATCTAGTAGGCTGAATGATGCCACCATCTCTCAATTTCTTCAACTCTTCTTGCATTTTCATGGAAAGTAGTGGGTTAATAGGCCTCTTTTTTTGTCTAAATGGTTTGGTTTTAGCCTCAAGAGGGATCTCATGCTGAAATAAATCTTCTCTATATGCCTTCAACTCTGAATAAGACCAAGCAAGGCAGTGTTGATATTTCTTTAAAAGTTGGGCATAGGACTATTTCTCATCTTTGCTGAGATGACTACCCAACCAGATCTTCCTTGGTTTTTCTTTAGTTCCCAAGTTGTGCTCTTCCACATCCCTTGAAGCAGACATCTTTCTATTAATGATGCAATCAACATTGCTAAAATTGGATTCAAGTGCAACAAGACCTTTAGGAATGGTATTTGTTTTTAATTATATAATATCCTTTTCAAAAAAAGTTTCTCTACCTTCATTCACGCACACCATTGGTTCCCAATCAATATTCTGACCAGAAAAATCTCTTTGGCATTGTACGAATCTCAACACTTGTGCATCATCATCAAAAATTTTCCCATGTTTCACATTATCCGGGACAACTCGCCTTGTTAGCACTTCAACATCATATTCACAAAAAGGTGAAATGGTACAATTATAAAATTTAGAACCAAGAACATCCAACTTATCAGTAGCAACATTAAGACTTCTATCATGGTAAACAATGTTAAAGGAATCAAACATTTCAATCAAGTCCCAAACAGGATGCTTATATTGTCTCATACGCTGATTTTTTGTAGCATACAACTTTCTTACTTGCTTGACAACCAGCTCTGAATCTCCTTTAGCAACAATATCCTTAACTCCATACTTCCATGCAATCCTTAATCCCAATAATAATGCCTCATACTCAGCAATGTTATTAGTACATTCAAAATTGAGCTTGAAGGAAAAAGGAAACTCTTCTAAACTAGGGGAAACCAACACTATACCAGCACCATTTACAACTTTGGAGCAAGCTCCATGAAATAGTAATGTCCATGGAGAACCTACCATACCAAGGCACCCTGATTTTTCCATCCTATTCTCTTTTCCATCAGCAAAACCAATGAAATTTTCAACATCTACATCAGCAAACAACACTTCATAAGAAGCATTGTTGGGATCTTCAATCAAGTGTAGTATCTTCTTTTCACCATATATTTTGACAAGGATTCCCTCAATGGGAATGGTGGCATAGGACATGTCCATTTGAACACTACCACCAACACTTACAGCCCACCTCTTTGAAAAAATCATACCCCATTTGGCAAGGCAGTCAACAATTACAACATCAAGTTTTAAATTCTTACCCGAATAGGCTGCAAGTTACACTACTAAAGCCTTCACACATCCAAAAACTGGCACTTCCCTTGAATCCATGGCTGTAAACTTCACATATGCTGTTGTCACTTTGATATCCAACTCATTCATAACTTCTAGAGGCATAATATTACATGATGCACCGGAATCAAACATGCAATTGTGAAGCAACCTACCTTTTATGAGTAAAGTTGTGAAGAATGGATCAACATTCAATTGGGAATCAACCAAGGATGTCCCCAAATACACTTAAAGTACCTCTCCAAGACTTCCATTGGTGGTGGTGTTTCAGGGCCAGCAATTCTTTGAAGAGGATTCTCAACAACATTTACATTTCTGCTTGGTATACTCTTTTCTTCTTTCAATCCCAAGTATTCAAAAGCTCTTTTCTTGTGTTCAGGAATTCTAAGAAATTCAATAATGGGAACACTCACTTTAATTTGGCTCAATACCTGGGCTATATCATATGGAACATTCTTTGGCAAAACAACATTGGAAGGGAAACAAGAAGGTTCATCAGTTGGAGAAGTATTCTTGGCAGCCTGCGCATGGAGAGGACTGATATTTTTACATGGGACAGTAGGGTTCTTGGCAATTTTTTCTCTTCTAGGATTATCTTTGGGAATGATTGTGAGCAAGGGTGTCTTTGGCTTGGCTTGAGGACCAACTCCTCTAACAACTTTACTTCTAGTATTGTACTCTTTTTCTTTACCAACCACAACATTCATTAACAATTGTTTATCTTCCTCCAAAGGAATACCACCATCATACTTATTTATCATTAAAGCCCTTAGATATTCAAAGTCATTATTAGGAATTTCAAAGGCATGAAATGCATCTACATCATGATTTTAAGGAAGAGAAAGAAATGCTACCCTCTTTATGCAATCCCAAAAGGTTGCAGCAGTCCTTGCACTTATCACATCTATTGATGTTGCTACTTGTTGTGAGCCTGAAGAGCTACACATCATACAAATGTCATCATCCATTTCATTCTCATTATCATCATCAATATCTTGCTAGTCCATTTCACATGGCGGATGAGGAATAAAACATCTGTCACACCAATCCATATTAGCAACTTCTTGAACAACAACAACTCTTGCAGTCAAAGGGTCAGGCACCACTCTATTTTCACATGCTTGGGGTTGTCTATTTACATATCCAATAAGCCCTTTACATCTGTCATCTTGTCTTTGATCAACCCTAGGATGATTGCCAAATATATCATGATTTTGAGTTCTTTGATTTCCTTGTGAACTTCTCCCAATTCCTTTCTCAGCCTGGGCTAATTTGTAGGAAATTTCTTTGACAGCCCCTGCCAAAGTCTTGACAACATATTCCAAATCAGCACCCTTACTAGCTTGAGGCTTCTCAGGGTTTATCAGCTTCACACCATCCCTCTTAAGTGGTTTACCGATAGTTTTAATATTATTTTCAATTTGAAGTACCATGGTGAAAGCTTGCCTCAAGTTTGTAGGATTTTTGTCTCTCAAGTACTAGGCTGCCTTTTTATCAAATGCATCTGCATATTTGATCAAGCAAGATTCATCACAAGGCCTCAAAATGACAGGTAACCTTCTCAATGTATTATTAAATCTTGTATTGAAATCATGAACGGTCTCATTAGGGTTCTTCTTGATGTTCTTAAACTCGAATAAAAGGAACCTTGGATCTGTTTTGTCTCCATATTGTAATCTGAATGCATTACTCATCTCAGTCCATGAATCAATAGAGTTATCAGGTAGAGCTTTATACTAATCTCTTTCATCTTCCTCAAGTGTATGAATAAACAACTTGATATATACATCCTCAAATTCTATTTCAAAGTCTTCCATCATGTTAACAAAGAGTTTGAGATGCTGATCTCCAGTTATGGCATTGTTACCTTGGAGTTTTGGTAGCCTATTTCTCACATCCTATGGGACAATATTTGGATAACCATCCATCCCTCCAAAATTTATAGTACCAAAGGTGTTTACAACAAATGGAGGTCTAGGTTGAGCCATATTGTTTGGTGGGGATGATCTTGTAGGTGAAAAAAGCTGATGAGGAGTAGTAGTGGGTCTGATTGGAACGGATGACTGATCTCTAAAATGATAACCCCTGAAAGGCTATCTCTCTTGATAAACTTTAGCAAAATTAGAAACCACAAGAGCAGATTTAGGAGCAAGTTTTTTAAATACACAAGAAGGTCCCTCACCTGATGGAGAATGAAAATCACCAAGAAGATTTCCTGAATCAGATCTACTTGAAGAGGAATTATAATCTTCAATAATAGGCTTCTCCCCTTCAAATTCAACTATGGGGATTTCTTTCCTTGCAACTAAATCACCAACCACTTTCCACACTCTTCTTCCTTCTAGTTCTGAGCTTATTGATTTAGTGAGCAACTTATTAGAAGAGTACTTGATGAAGAGGGATCTCCTTCCCTCCAGTTTGATAGATTTAAACAACAAGTTTCAAATGATAAAAATGTGTTAGAAAACTGGTATTTCAAGATCCCAACAGCATGGAGTCACCACCAAGGATTTTCACCTTAGTTGTGCAAGAAAGCACTAAAAAATATTCTGTCAAATGCATGCTATAGTGAAAACTTGCAGGGATTTACAAATTAGATTTTCTTCTTCTTACTTCAACCAAAAATAGTGCATCCAAATCATATAAACTGCTAGTAGATGAGGAGAGAAGGTTGAGTTTGAAGTCTTTCTTACCCAAAACATCCAGATCTGAAGTATGAAATGATATCTCAAGAATGTAACAGCTCAACTACTTGATCACACAAATGCTCAAACCTTTCAAGTACTTCAAAACCACCAAGAAATTGCAAGAAGTCCCTAGCAATGGTGTCACTCAGGAGTTGGTATCCAAATATAATCTCCTTCACAACTTGAACAACATCATAAACTTCCACAAGACACTCAAGGATAGATAGATGGTTTGTATCTTGTTTGTAGCTGGGGAGAACACATATCTACTTATTTGCATTCAAGATTTGAGGGATTGGATAGCACCTTCATAAGGGTTTTGATCTAACCCTCACTATTTTAGGTTGTGCCTATCAACCAAGGCAAGAGAACCTATATTGCAGCCCCTATATGGTAAGGAGATGGAGATATCCTTATGTTTTGCATGTGATGTGGAGGATGCTTTGTGAAAACATGATCAAATATCCATTATCCAAACTCAAAGGAGTTGTCACTACTAAATGATGGAAATGTTTTCAAAAAAAAGATAGAGCTGCTAAAGACATGATAGAATCCTGATCAACTTTGTGCATTTTTGTGAAAGGATTGAATTCTTTTGTGGAAACACAATGCAGATGCAGGGGTATTGTAGGTAGGATGAGTTAGTTTAAAATCAAATTATGATGAGATATGTTGGGACAAGGGTAGTTAGGAGTCATCACCTTCTTTGGGAAACCTTGCAAAATAATTACAACACCTAAACAACAGAGATATTCCAATGAATTTGAAGTGCTCTTTTAACTAGGATGTGTGCACATATGGATGCCCAAATCTACACTATTCCATACAAAATTTGATAGCCTGCCACAAAGGCTTGAAGAAAAATATCAATAAAGCATTCAAAACTCCTTGTTAGATCATGACCTAAGGTACACCCAAAGGTTTACAAAAACCCTCAATTTACAAGGAAGGTAAGATGAATTTAAATCTATTTATCTCCACTCAAATGAATGCTCTTATGAATGGAAGATTGCAGATGCCTTCAGACCCTCTATAAGAAATGAGACCATGTATGACCAATAAAGATCCCAAACACAAGATTACAACAGAAGCATGAAACACAAATTGAAAACATAATGAAATACAAGTGTATGCAAGCTTTGCCAAGAGATAAAACCAGTTAATCCAAGAATTTGATAAAATATATCAACAAGGAAGTGTTATTTAAACAATATCAAAGCTTTTTGATGGCTTTATAGCTGAAACCAACTCAACATGATGAACATTTGATACAAACTAGAATCAAGAATGGCTCTCAGGCAGTTTCTCCAAAAGGAAATGGACTTCTTCCAGTTTTCCTTGTGAAAATTCTTCTCTCCTCCAAAATTCTCAACAGACCTACCAAATGTTTCCAAACTACATGATATACACTATGCCAACTTAGATCCTTGCATTCCAAGCAAAGAATATGTCATAGGGATCAAATTTTTTAAAAAACCTTATCCATTTGATGAAAAATGATATAAAACTATGAAACAGCTCGCCAAATGCTAGAGATGCACAAATACTTTAAATTATTACATGAACTCAAATCCTTATCCATCCCAGGGTCACGTTTTTGGCATTTCACCATGCCAAAATGCATTTGCAATCAGTTTCACCTTTTTCCCTCACCATTTTTAACTCTGCAACTTTTTACTTTCGCCTTTCATGTTTTTTTTTACGGGTCGAGGGAAAAATTTCATCGAAAAAAATCATAAGGCATCAAATCAACTCAAAAGAATGGTGCGATTATGTTCAGAAGGCCAAAGTGATGCAGATTCATATAAATTTTCATGTGATTTGGTGCAAAACTGACGATTCCACACTTCTTGGAGCATCCATGGTGCCCAAAAATGAAAACGTACAGCAACCGTTGATTAAAATCAACTTTAAAATTCTGCCCTCCATGTGTCTTGATGAGATTCATCATACAGACCAAGAAATATCTTCTTTGACTTCTGGATAAAGTGGACACGTTTCCAAATACCATTGGACCGAGCCTCTAACCTTAAAACATGTGTTTTGAACCTTTTATGACCTTGGGAAAAAAATTTAAATTTTTCCCAAGAGCCCCTAGATGCGCCACGTGTCCTCTTGTGGACCCTGTTCAAAACCGCGGGCCAAATGACAAATTTTCTCCCTTTTTGAGAAAAGGAGAATTTTCTCAAAATGTTCCATGCCCCCGAATTCCCGCTGTTTCTTTGCCATGTGTTGCTCTCCCATTGGATGTGGAGCCGACTCACCAAATTTACCTTCATTCCTCCGCGAGCACAAAATCCTTTATTGGCCCACACTCTCCTTTTTACCTTTTGAAATGTGCCACGTGTCTCTGTCCGATTGGATGTGGAGATGACCCCCCAATTTTTTTCGTGGGTTTATTTTTCACCTTGAGATTTTTCACTAAAATTTTGCAAAATTTTCAACTTCCTCTCCATGCTCCAAACCTCCGCCAAATTTAGGACACGTGTCCTGTTTTCATTGGACGCGGGCCTATTCTTCATTTTTTCCCTTTTACACCAAGGGTAAAGATTCCCAAAAGTTTTCCTTTTCCCCCATTCCCATTTCTCTCCCAAACACATGTCACCCTCCTACTCATCGTGGGCCTTTGGCCAAATTGTCACTTTAACATTTTGAAGTTAAAAGACTTCAAAATTTTCAAAAATTCCACCCATCCATGCTAAATTTCTTGGACACGTGTCCACTTCGTATTGGGTGTGGGTCTACAAGTCAAAATTTTCCTTTGGAATTTCGAGAAAAAAATTTGAAACATTTTCAACTCCACTGCTGCCCGCTTGATCCTACCGTGCCACGTGTTGCCTTCCCATTGGGCATGCACGCACGGGCCAAATTTTTCCCCTGACACCCTGAGCCAAAAGACATCAAAATTTTCCCAAGTCCTTCGCCATCTGCCTGACCCTCTTGTGCCATGTGTCATAATTCCATTTGCTACAGGCCTTCGGGAAAAAAAATTATTTTGAGAAACTTTCCAAAATGGAAGAAAATTTCCTAAGTGTGGCCCGCCACCTGTCGATCCATCAACCAATCAAATCGTTCCACGTAAGCACATCATTGTAGCACTGTGGGGCTGTGGAAAAAATTTTTCCCCTCACCAAATTTTCTTAAAATGACAAGTTATAAAATTTTCCCGCACGTCCTCGTCCAATAGAAACCTGCCACATTAGCATAAATGTTGCAATGATAAATTTGACAGGTAGAACATGCCCGTATGCCCGTCAAAATGCAAAAAATGCAGGGGATGCTTTTGAAATCAAAATTTTTCATAAGGAAGGTGGATTTTTCACTTTGAATCAATTGAATCACGTCTTCACAATGATTTAGGCCTGGGGATTAGGATTTTAGGAACAAATGACTCGGATTCCCTCCATTTTGAGTTTTTGCATGATTCGGGTAAGGGTAAAAATGACACAGCTTGTGCAAATGAAAAATTAGGGCACAAATAAAGGGGAAACCTAGAGTTTTCTTCAAAATAGGGTAAAATAACAACATTATGAGCATATCAAAGGCATTTGACTGGGTAGAATGAGTTACAGACCACCACCCCGAGCCAAAAAGATGTTTTGGAGCAAAAATGGAGCATGGAAAATCAGAGCAAAGTGTGCAAACCCAGAAATTACACCAACACGGTGTTTGTAATCAATTACTTTATGTTTGTTGATATGGGAATCGCAATCCCACATGACGATCACTCCTTCTGGATATTACATCTCTAAAAAATTGGTCTTAGGAGAATCTTTGACCTCAACCTCCACCTTTTTCTTCCCCTTTATTCTTACTACAAGTGCTTTCTTCGGTTCCATGGTAGAAATCTCACCTTTTCTTCTCTATAAAGTAAGCCCTCATGCCCTAGCTAGAAAAAACATGCCCTAGCTTTAAAATGTGAGCCCTAACTCCTTCTTAATGCTTTTGCTTCACACAAACCCTTCTCCAATGGGGATACAAGCCACTTATGTGCACAAATCCACTCTCCATGTCTAGTTTTGCAACTCTCTGCACCTCAATAGGTTTCACGTGGCTCAATTGCAACTAACTTACTTGAATACTTATGATTGCAAAGGTTAAAATGAACCCATATCTCATCCTTATATAGATTTTTGAAAAGTTAATGCATTTATAGCTCCTTCGCCTACCACCAATCCTCTCATTAATTGACCATTTTACAAACTTCCACGCAGTACACCTTCATGCCCCAGCTATAACCTTCTAGTGCACCTTCCTACCTTCTAGCTATATACCTCCTTCTACACACTCCCATGCACTGAAGTACCTTGCCAATGTGCCTTCCCTTCATAGTTTCCATGGTCGTAGCTTACCTCACATTATATTTTTCATTCATTTATTTTCAGCTACGGTATTCTCTATGATCAATCTTCTTTCTAGTAGTTCTTTTCCATTCTTGAATAACACCTGTAAAAGTATGTTCTCATGTGTTCCCTTTTTTGAATAAAAATAACAACCATCCCACACTAATGGTATGTACAGTCCTCTATGCATAAAAATACCTCATATTGTAATTAGCTTCCAGTGGGAAAACACGCTTATTACACAAAACACCAAACTAAATTGACAAAGCATAGCGATGAAGAAGGAAATAAATAAAGGGAAATCTATACTAAATGGAAATGCTACCTTATTGAAAACAGTAAGAAGAATTATTTATAGTAGTTCTTTAGCCTACTCCTGTTGAAGTAATTGGGTAACTGTGTTCCATCAAGTGCCTCTAACTAAAAAGCACCTGATTCAAGGATGTGAGTGATAACATACGGTCCCAACTAATGCACCTTAAGTTTTCTTGGATGGCACATAAACTTGGAATCATAAATAAGTACCATCTATCCAACGTCAAAATTATTTTCCTGAATGTGTCTATCATGCCATGCCTTCTGCTTGGCCTTTTCCTACTTCTGACTCTAACATGTTATGAAACACCTTTCATCCAATTGTATTAACTTGTTAATTCTTTCTTCTAATGCTTTCTCATCAGCTAGACCTCCCACACACACAATATGCAAAGAAGGTAACATGAATTCCATGGGAATAATTTCTTCTGTGCCAAACATCAACTGAAAGAATATAGCCTTATTCAACATCTTGTAGGTTGTTCTATATGACCAAAGTACAAAAAAAAAGTTATCATCTCAATATTTCCATCCAACATCACAAATTTTTGTCAAGGTATGGCTCAATATCTTTTTGAAATCCTCAACAGTCCCATTTGCTTGAGGGTGATAAGGTGTATTATTGTGGTGAGCAACCATAAATTCATCCAATAATATCCTGATTGTCTCATTCAAGAAGTGTGTACCCCTATCACTTTTCAAACTCAACGGACATCCATACCTAGTAAGAATATTTTCCCTTAAGAACCTTGCTCCTATAGCCATTGTACAATCCTTTATAAGTGTTTCTTCTTCCCACCTTGTAAGATAATCTATACAAGTGATGATGTAGTGTGATCTAGTTCTACGCATGGCTGGGGAAATATTACCCAAAAAGTCTATTGCCCATTTTTCAAATGGCTCTGCACTAGGAATAGGCCTCAATGACATTTCATATCTTTGTCTAGGTTTGCCAAGGTGTTGATAGTGATCACACACCTTACAAACCTTGTACAGGGTCTCCCACCATAATCCAACGAGTAGAATATTTCACGTGACATAATGCCCACCTACAATACTGGCATGAGCCTCTTCCATGATATCTGTGTGTTCATGTTCTAGTACACGCCGGCATAAAACTTCATCTTGTCCTATATTTTATAAGTTACCACTGATAAACATAAAGGGTGTAACATGAATTACAAGTTGTTTCTTCTCTAAGGATTTCATTCCTTCTGACATCATACCTGTGCGTAAAAAGAAAACAGTATCCTCTAATTTTGAAGGTGTGTGATGTAATCTGTACAACTGTGCATATGACATTTTATCTTCAATTATCTACACATCCTCCCCTGATTTAATCTTTGATTAGTGGTATGGGCTAGAATTACTTTTACCTAGTTTTACGATGACTATAATTTCAAATTCTTGGAATAGGAGGACCCATCAACATATGTGCCCTTGTAAAATGATCTTATTTACCAAATATTTTAACACCATGTTATCTGTGTAAACTAAAAAAGGTGTTGCTAGCAAGTACTGTCTAAACTTATGCAACATGTAGATGATTGACAAGGCCTTACGCTCTGTAGTTGTATAATTTTATTTTGCAAGAGTTAAATTTCTACTAGCAAAGTAGATAGGATGATCTATAATACCTTATCTAGGCCAAGCTAACACTGTGCTAATGGCCATGCCAGAGGCATCCACATGTACATGAAATGATTCATTCTATAAGGGACAACACATAATAGGCATTGTATTAAGTCTCTCCTTCAATGCCACAAATGCGCGTTATTGCAGTTCTCTCCAATAGAATGTCCTTTTTCCTTAGATTAACTCTTCTAAAGGTGTGGAAATATTCACATATCCTTTGATAAAATTTCTATAATACCCTGTGTGGCCCAAGAATCTATGCACCTCACTTTTCCTAGTAGGCTCCTCTATGCCTACAATAACTACAAACTTAGCTGGATCTACTAACAAACCTTCCTTACAGATTATTTACCCTAATAGAGTTTTGAAAGGTGTAGCACATACACACTTCTTGATGTTTAAAGATATGCTTAACTATCTACATATTTCAAACATTAAGCTCAAGTTGTCACAATGATCCTTAAAAATCCCATATACCATCCAATCATCCAAGTAATTGTAAGAATTTGTGAATAAAATTCTGGAATGTCAAACAACTATGCGCAAAATTACACTAGGTATGTTATTCAAACCGAAGGGCATCACTGTATATGAAAAGCTTCTCCATTTAGTGGTGAAATTCATTTTCTCTTTATCCTCATTTGTAATTCTAACTTGGTGATACCCCGAGAATCCATTTGTGAAAGAGTAAACTTTGCGCTCTGCAACACCTTCTAATATTCCGTCGGTGAAAGGTGTGGGAAAAGGATCAATCACACATGCAACATTTAGCTCCCTATAATCCACACAAATCCTAATTTGACCATATTTATTTATATTTATTACCATGGGGCTAACCCATTTTGATTCTTCTAGGGGCTTAATGATGTCAGATTTCATCATTTTGTCAATTTCTTCTTTAACTTTTACACATACGTTAGGGTTCATCCTGTAAGGTCTCTTCCTGATTGGGTACACTCCTTTTAGCTTAATTTTCATCTCTCCTAATGACTCATGTACCCCCTTTAACTCATGGTATCCCCTAGGTAATAAGTCTTGCAAATCATGTAGTAACTCAATTATCTTTACCACTTCATAATTAGACCAATAATATCCAATTATGACCTCCTTGGGTTTAGAATCAGTGCCAATGTTCACTTTCTTGGTCTTCATAAGTTCATGGTAGGCACATGAATTTTTATCTGCACTATCTAAGACCTCATGCATACCTGTTGAATTATCTATGTACAAATATTCTACTTCTTCATCATCCATTATGTAGACCATCTTTCCTTTCTCCTCAAAGAAATCATGCGTAAATAGTTTGGAATCTATATCATCTAATTCATCAAAATGCGCTCCTTGTCCTTCCTCACCAAATAACTCTTGAATGAGTTCTTAAACCTTTGTGTTTTCTCCCATTGTCAAGCACTCCATAACCCATAATTCCTCTCTTACTAGAGGTTTAGTAGAGAAGTAATAAAAATTCTGGGTTATTACATCATTCAAGTCTTGCCAATTTCTAGTCTCCCTATGCAATTCAGCATAAACATACCAAGCATGTGTGCAACCTTGAAAAGTAGAATAAATTTTATGCACCCAAAGTGAAGGTGGTAAAGCTTCTTTCCCCTCTATCTAGATTCTCTCACACTATTGATAGTGGTGCTGAATAGATTGAATACCATGATATACGTAGATTTGAGTAGGTGCATTGCTCCTAAGAAACCATCTTGTCAGAGAGATTCTTTCTTCATATTATTCTATGAGATTATCCCTATGAACCATCCACTAGTAGGATGTTGTCCCACGTAAGGTATATACTAACATATTTATTCTCTCCACTTGATCCATCCACTTCTCCTCCATATCACGTAGGAATACTAGAGGATCTCCTTCTCTAGTGCACCGCGGTATAGAGTTGTTACCTATGCTCCTAATACAATGAGGCTTATTCCTCCAAACAAATTCAATTCTTACTTCACACCCAACTATCTCATATGTTCCATGTGAGAAATTATCAACAACAATACTTGTAGTATCACTAATAGACTATGCATCTTCCCATTGGAGGATTCCTTCCTTATATGACTCAAATAATTTTGTATCTCAAATGACGCACACATAAATTATGTTCAGGTCTTCCTCACTCAAAGTCTCAACATAAGGTATGGATCTCCCATTTTTCAAAGGGATAATAAATATTTATTCCATGTTCTCAAAACTTATATGCCCCTTGTTGAACCATAGATAAACATTATTTGCATAACACCAAGGACTCCCAAGTAGAGCTGGGAAGTTGTCTGCTTTAGCAAGTGCTAAAACCTCAAAGTCCTTAGTGAACTTGGCCCCTTATATAGTAATGGATGCATCCTTTAAAACTATGATTGGAGTGGCCTTAGTTTGATTAGACATAAACAATACATTAGAGGATGGATGTAATGGGGGTCTGCCCATCTGTACCCATGCATCTAAAGTAAGCACATTCACTTATGTGCCTATGTTAATCAATATATTTCTCAAAATCCATCCACCCACAACACCATTTAGAGTAATCTCCTTGTTATAATCCAAGATCTGAGGGGGAAGATAAGAATTTATGATCTACCATCCATTCTCAATACCCACGTGTGGAGTTTTCACCTTTAACCAATTCCCTAGTACTAGAATAATATTCTCATGGCACAACATATTGCATACCTCTTTTGAATCATCAACATTTGATTGGACCATATATGTTGCCTTATTTTTCTCCAAATTCTATGACTAATCCTTTAAACATTGTATTTCACCTTGAAAATTTTTGAGTACCTCCATGGTTTCTTGATAAACCTCCTTCTCGTCTGTAGGATCTGGATATCTTGCATGTAAAACTGCCTACTTATTAATGGTAGGATTTTGTTGTAACATCTCTCTAGCACACACATTTTTGGTACGTGTAGTAATCTTAATAGGTACTACCTCAAGTTCTGGTACCAACTTTGGCATCCACTAGTTTTCTATGGTGATATGTATGTTAACCATCCATGCAGCCTTGTTTTCCTATTTATGTTGTTTGCTAATATGCTCATATAAGTCTAGGCATTCCTCATAGTGATGTTTCTTCCCACCAAAAGAACAAGTAATATTCTGAGGGCATTCATGCCTCTAGTGGTCAGGAGATCTACATGTCTAACATGCCCCACAAGGAAACTCACCTCACCCACTACCATGGCCTTAACCCCCGAATCCACCATGGTATCCTCAACCTCTACCATGACTTCCTTCAAAGTGTCCCTTATTTTGATCATAGCACCCTTGGTTATGATCATAATCATGGTGCTCATTTTTACTTTTAGAGTTCCATGATAGTCCCATCTATCACACACCAATATCGATGGCATCATGGATCTGACCAATCAACCTGTGGTCTTATGTATTGTTAGTTGTGGACCGGAAAATCTTACAATAGCAAGATATGTTCTTTCTGATCACGTGTTATAATAATGGGCAATGTCTTGCATCATGGTCTAAATGACATATCTCATATTCTATAAGTAATAAATTCACTGACATGTAGGGACAACTCTCTTTAGTGTACCCTTCCAATTCATAGTCTATACACCAAATCCCAGTGCATGTCTCATGTACTAAATTTTCTGATAGTTTCTCCAACTTCTTTGCTATAGGTGTAATCTATGCTTTTAAGAATGGGCTCACTCTAGTGTCTATACTTTTGATTGCCTCAACATGAAATGTTTCTTAAAATGCTTCACGTGGGTGCATATATGTATTATGTGATAGAACCCTCCTAAATGGTGTGATCAAACTACCAATAAACCACTCTAAATGTTGGATTGCATGAATATCATATGAAAGTTTAGAAAAAAGTGTTTTAAAATGGGCATCATATTCCTAAATTCTTTCAGTATTTCCTTGTTTAATATCCTTGAGTGTGTTTATACTCTTCTGATCAAACTCAGGGATATGAAACTCCTTAAGGAAAGCTTCCCATAATTCCACATAATGTACACAAGTCTGATCAGGGTCAAACTTCATGTATCAAATGTGAGCGCGTCCCTACAACGTAGTTGCAAACTGACTTTCCTTGCACTCAGAAGCTATGACTCGTTTTTCATGCCATATTATATCACACATGTGCATGTTATTATCATCATCTTCTATTCCCCTATACTCTTGAAGATGAAGTGACATATCCATGTAAATATTCTAGGGTTGGTGAGGACCATGCCCACCCGATCCAAAACTTTTTATGTTACCTATGCTATGTATCTTGGGATATAATATTATAGTGTATATGGGTTGATGGAGATGCCGACATGTGGCACACATCCCCTTATCTTATTATATCATTCATTTATGATTTATTATGCTTAGGAGGTTGGCCTTAGTATTGGCCATAGGTTAGAATGGTATATATAGGAGTTAGAAGGTTGTAGTTAAGGATCATATTGAGTATTGGAGTGTTATTGTATGGTTTGGAGGTTACCCCCTCAAAGTGGCAAGGCTATTATATGAGCATATTGTCATCATTTATCTATATTTTGGTGTTCTCTCATGTTATCCTGCTGTATATGTTATGATTTATACAAGTAATATCCTTACAAGTGGTATCAGAGCAGTGATTTCAGCCAAAATTAGGGCAAAAACCCTAATTTTTTGTTTTACATATATCTTGAAGAGGGTATCTATTTTTTTCCCAATTTTTTCATCATATTTTGGAAACAATATAAGTCAAAATATCTGAAAAATTTAGATACATTGGAGCTGTTTTGTGGATGTTATTGGTGTTTTAGGTTTTTTCATAAATTCACTTTTTAGGAAGAAAATTGTGGTATTTTTTAGAAAAATTTATATTTTCAGAAATCTCTTGAAATTTCAGTTATGGTTTTTTCTTTGTGTTTTTATCCATCTACCGAAATATTTTCAGAATTTTGAAAACCCTAGTTTTGTGGATCATGGGGATGGTAGCTTTTTTTAGAGATGGCAGGATTAATGCTAGAGAATGGTGGAACAAATTCAGGGATAAATTCTCTAAACCATTAGATATTTGGTTATTCAAGTAGTGGATTAGTGGCCCTACATATATTTTCTTTTCTAAGTTAGAAAAGGAAAAGTTTAATTGGTCTTTACAGGAACTGGAACAAGTTTTCATGGACAGATGGGCAACAAAAGAAGAAGAAGACGAAGCAGAAGAAGAAGAAAAAGAAGAAAAAGAAGAAGAAGTAGAAGAAGAAGAATTAGAAGTAGAAGCAACATCAGAAGAAGAAGAAGAAGAAGAAGAATAAGAAGATGTTGATGATGAAGCTGCTACATAGGATAGGATGTCATATGGTGGTTGGATGATCGAGCTTGGTGACAAGTGTGCAATAATTTAAAGCACACTCATTATATGGCTTCTTCTTATGTTTCGAGGACGAAAAATGTCAAAGAGGGAGGCAATGCTATGTACCTTGGGATATAATATTATAATGTATATGGGTTGATGGAGATGCCGACATGTGGCACACATCCCCTTATCTTATTATATCATTCATTTATGATTTATTATGCTTAGGAGGCCTACCTTAGTATTGGCCATAGGTTAGAATGGTATATATATGGGTTAGAAGGTTGTATTTAAGGTTCATATTGAGTATTGAAGTGTTATTGTATGGTTTGGAGGTTACCCCCTCGAATTGGTATTGGAGGTTGCCCCCTCGAAGTGGCAAGGCTATTATATGAGAATATTGTCATCATTTATCTATATTTTGGTGTTCTCTCATCTTATTCTGCTGTATATTTAAGGATATGAAACTCCTTAAGGAAATCTTCTCATAATGCTACATAATCTACACAAGTCTGATCAGGGTCAAACTTCATGTATCAAATGTGAGCGTGTCCCTACAACGTAGTTGCAAACTGACTTTCCTTGCACTCAAAAGCTATGATTCCTTTTTCATGCCATATTATATCACACATGTGCATGTTCTTAGCATCATCTTCTATTCCCCTATACTCTTGAAGATGAAGTGACATATTCATGTAAATATTCTAGGCTTGGTGAGGACCATGCCCACCCGATCCAAAACCTCTTATGTTACCTATGCCTCTAGACCCACCAGATCCACCAAACTAGAGCCACCTATGTCCCTTGATCCTCCATATATAGCAAGAATTGGACCAATGGATTTACTTCCCTATGTCCCAAAAGTAGTACTAAACTGAACTTCTATAGTCTACAAGGTGGTAATACTTTCAGAAGTGAATCAAAAATTCTACACGCTGGATTTATTTTTTGATGATGCACCTGAAAAGGTACCTCCAAATAACAAAGACCACATTTTCCTAGCCATAGATTTACTTTCTACTTGATTTACTCATTTTTTGTTACTCTTTAAACAAGCTTGTTGAATACTAGTTTTACTAGATACTAGAAAACCAAGCGCAAGCGCTATGTTTCTAGTTAGATCCAGATGCACACTCGTAACCCATGTTGTCTCTATTGGTGTGCTCTCATATGAGGATGAGGAGGGTTCCCTATCATGCTTTCCCAAATGGTGGATTTCCATATGTTATGGCTCTATGCCTTCTACGTGAGCTCTAAATCCTTCATGAGACATCTCTCTCGTCAATGTCATCCATTCTGTAATATCACATTGCTTCTCTATCTCCCTCTCCCATGCCTCATTGTACTTAAGAAAATTTTCTTCTCTTTACATATTTACCACTAGGTCTGCCATCCTTCACCAAACCTATTCCTACCCTTGCGCGTGGTAGGGTTTAGCCATCCATCGGTGTTTCTTCCAAGTTCAGGGTTACCATTAATATTTTGATTGCCATTGGAATGCCTTGTAGATAGGTTCCCTTGGGATAACACAAAAACTAAAACTCAACTACCTCTAGGAAAGAGTAAGTAGAAATTGAGTACTCTAAAATATAGCTATTCAGAACACCATAGAACCAAGTGTCTATATTGCGTATCTAAATTAGATCAGCATCATAGAGGGCCTAAAATTCTTCTTATGTCTAGACAATTGTGTGATACCTACAATTCCTTTTAGACACATAAGCAACCAACCACTCGTACAAATCTATTGGAAAGATAACATAGAAGCTCTCATATAAACAATCATACAAATTATTCTCTACCCATGCGCATGTGTCAAACCCATATCCAATGTTGAACCTCTAATTGCACTCTTCTTATAGATCTATTATTCACTTCTCAATACTTGCTACTATCAACCGGTACATCTTCATCATGAAACATCTGAAAAAGAGGTCTTGGAAACATAACCAATGATGTAGCCTAGAATCTACTATGAATAAACGAAGCACATTTGCACATCACCTTGCTTGAGCTGGGTGCTCACCCAAAGCATGTAAAGGTACTAGACCCCTCTTTAGAGTTGCTTGTGTAGGGTGTTATTGTGATGGTGATATAACATATTCATATCCATAATTAAACATAAGCATTCCACAATGCATAATCTAGATCTAGATCTTAGAGAATCATGAATTAAACAATAACTATAATAATATTATCCTTACATGAACAATATTCTGTTACGTTTAACACCATTATCTAGCCAATACTATCCATTGCATTAAAAACTATAAAACACAGAAGCTTCTTACATTATAAGGTATATCCATAAGTCATGTGCGCATCATGTCCAACAACACAACTTCTAAAATAATCAAGTCCCCCTAAACTACACATTTCAATACATACATACATATATATATATATATATATATATATATATATATATATATAGAGGTGGGGAATTTCCCTTCACTGCCTTTGCACTTCTTAAAATAGGTCACATGTTGATAATAGTCATGCACCTGTACAATAGCATGCATACATGTAAGTGTTCTGATAATATATATCATATAGTTAACTTAAAGAAGCAATCCTATTATTAGCTCAAACCATGTATGACACTTATCAGCCGTTTGTTCCCAAAATACCATTGTGTGTCACACAAGTCTTCATCCCTATGTGTGCTCTACACACTATCTCCAAAAATATCCCTTATCCAACAAAAATGCTAAGTCTTGAGCGAAATAATTTTGGCACATGTTTCCTTTCCTATCTTCCCACACCTTCAAATGCACCCTCTTCTTGCACACACATCCTTTGTGTGTCTTCTCCTTAGAGAAACATTCTAAGTTCTCAACAAGATCAAATGACTATAAAGTGCCCAAAAGATAAGAGTAAAGTCTAAAGACTATTAGGGTGCCTATATGGGATCAGATCTCTTGGGGTGCCCTAGTCCTATGTTGTGTGCCCCAGTTAGGGATATGAAGAACACATAATGGAAAAAAATTACTGGGAAAGTACATGCGGGAGGTCAGAAATGATGAATGAAAATAAAGTAAAATGCCAAAGGACATGGGTTAATTAGTAATTTCTTGACTCAAAAACCATATGAATAGTAGTATGAGGTCAGGATAAAATAATACCCAAAGTGCATTATTTTGTGTCTATATTTACCCCTACATTATATTGGTGAGTGAAATTCTTAGTAATATAAAGTAGATAGAGATGCGTACTTAAAGTCCTTGTAGGGTGATTTAGAAATCATGTCGATGGACTAGAAAAAGCGTAGAGTGACAAAAAATATGGAGAGCAGAGACTAAAGGTACAAAAGTGGAAAAAGTGATGAGAGTGAACCTAGGGTAGAAATTCATGTGTAAATACCAATGTGTGTGTGGTACCTACATGTTAGTATGAGGTACAAGATGTCAAATGATGGTTGTTGTTGGTGTTGTTTTTTACACCTATTTTGTTGTTTTTGACTACTTTCTTCCCATATGGACGGACCTGGAAAGGAGAAAATGATCAAGTAGTCAAATATGTATGTATATATGTAAAAAGTACACGTAAAGATGTATCTATATAGTAAAAAGCATGTACTGGAAATGAAAAGGGAACATGCACTCCTGATCCATGATGAGAGAAAATGGTATAGAAAAATATATCATGTAACTATCGATGAAGTTCAAGTTTTACTGGGTGATCTCATGCCACTGTGGCTGAAGAACTATAGGGAGAAAGTTGTGTTATTCTCCAACCTGTAACTACTTCCCTAAGAATATGAAGAGATATTTGTACTTCCTACTTTTTTGGGTGATCTGACACCACTGGTAGAATTAGTGTAGGGAGGAAATTATGCTATTTCCTCTAACCTGTAACTACTTCCCAAAATGCTAAGTATAACTTGTCCTATAAAAGCAATTGTGTATGGAGTTCTATAGACTAATTTGAACCCACTCGCTATACAACCCACTATGTCAAGGACAAAAAAATGAACTATACTAGTGTAGAGTGTTGTGTAGTGTGTAAACCCCAAATGATGCCCCCCTCTTTAGGGGTGCATGCAATGTTGCAGATAGGAGGATGCAGCCCCAAAGTAGGACCAACTGTGTAAAACATGCCCTCCAAGGGAAAGGGAATGCACTTGCTGGAAACCAAGGCACACAGAAACAAGTAACTAGAAAAATAATTGTTGGTACAAATAAATGTTTATGTATAAATCAAGTATAAGCTATGCAAACAATATAGAAGATAGTAAGAAAAACTATAATGTAAACACCTAAGAAGAAAATAATAGACCAAAAAAAGTGATTTGTAAACATGGAACACCACTCATGGTGTTGCAAGACACTCTAGGCCATAATATCCACATAAAAATAAAAAAGTGTGTGCACCAAACAAATAGCAAGGCCCGCAAACAATAGCAAACAATAAAAAGAAATTACAAACAAGAGATAGTCATGGAAGTAAGCAATCTTGCAAAACAAATGTTTCACATAAAGCACTTGTTAGCATGTTAGAAAGATAACCAGTATACCAAAATCATGTATAACAAAGAAAGTAGTGTGGTAAGTACAAAATGAAATAATAGTAATTGTAATATACATATTTGGATGCCCCCAATAACCATTGTGGGAATGGTAGTAGCCAGACATCCATGATGTGTGTAAAAGACATGTATATGCAATTACAACTAGAGAAGGAGGTAAGCACAAATGTTTATATGGCAGAGATAATGACATATAAGAGAACTATTTAGCATGTGTAATAAGTGAACATGGGCAAGAAAATACAAGAAAAATTAATATAAACCAAGATATGAAACATGATGTGGATGGATGGAATGGAAAGCAAGATGGATGATAAGAGACGCATGCCCCCTAGGTGAATAGAGTTGTAAATAGCGAGGTTAATTTAATTTTCTTGCTCAACAGTCAAGAATGAACCATAAACGAGAGTGCATCATCAGAAAATGGTCAAATTGTTTGTTGTGTGTAATGCAATGTGATAGTTTTGTATGTGTTTTGATCATATACGAACTAGATATGATGTGTGTGTGACCCTATAGTCAAATTTTATATCAAGACAAGATGAATAGAGGGAGTGGTGATGTAGCCTAAAGCATATACGGCTTAAAAGATGAAGGAATATGTGATCATTTATCCTATAGCGTATTTGACTAACCTAGGAATGTTTCATGGTATAAGGTTGAATGATGAACATGTGAGTATGAAAAGGTCCATTTGATTTTTAAATCCTCTAAATTTGAGTATGGACCAAGGAACTAGAAAATGTCATAAGGTAATGAGTGCATCACGTAGAAGAAGATTTAGTATGATGATAAGAAATGAACATGCAATGATAAAAATGTGAATGTATATGTGTTAAGCATGTTTTTTTAACTTGGGTTTTCTTGATTTATCAAGGGGATACCAACGTAACTTAACCTCAGTATGGTGGGGTTTCTGGGATACCCGTGGATGTGGATGAATTTTGTGTGATATTTCGCTCCATGGAGAATATGAACAAGGCTTAGTCCCAGCAAGCAAGCCTACAAATCAAAGCATTTACATAGGATAATCTTAGTAAAATATGTGGGTAGGTTTCTTGGAAAAATCCAGCCCTAAGAATCTGAAAGACTTCCTTTAAAGGATATCAACCTACTCAAGAAAAATTAAGTTTTTTATTGATAATAATAATGCGGCGATACAATAAGATAAGTTGAAAAATATGACCAACTGACTTCACTTATTTAGGTGGACATATACATAAGAGGGTTAATGACAAGCTTAGAACCAAGGATCAGATTCTTAATATGTATACAAATTTTCAGAGAAGTTGGACCCTACAAAACCAACTAGGTCCTCCTCCTCCATGAAATAAGACTCGTTTTTGGAAATGAAATCCTCAACAAAGAAGTATGACACTTCTTCCTCAATATTGTAGAGATGTGCAAGTGTCGTTTCAGTGTCAAGGATGCTGATGTAACTGTTGGTGTTGAGTTCTAATGCAATGTGGTAGTCCTCCTATATGTCTAAACTAGATTTAATTTTATGTTCATATTATGTAAGGTCTTCCTTGAGCCTTTGAGCCTCATAATATGCATCCAAAAATACTTCATTTTCTTCTCAGATATGCTAAGTTGATGCAAAAATGGCTTCTAGATAATCAAAATGTGTAGCCTAAATTACACAAAGCTCTAGGCCATGAAGCAGATCGTACTTCTCCTAGTACAAAGGATGAAAGATAACAGGAAAAGATCCAATGTCAACAACAAGGTATTTACTACCACCTAAGGCCATCTAAAATCACCATGTTGGGAAACATGTTAGGAAATGACTGAAGACCAAAAAGGAAGGTTAGGCAGATTATGAGAAATAGGTAATAAAAGAAATAATGAACACGAATCAACGATGATAAGGAAAATAGTTGGCGATTATTGTTAATATTAATAACTTACAAAAACATAGACAAAAACTTAATTAGGAAATCATTTTAAAAAATT
The DNA here is from genome assembly GCA_019776745.2 of Taxus chinensis. Taxonomy (NCBI): domain Eukaryota; kingdom Viridiplantae; phylum Streptophyta; class Pinopsida; order Cupressales; family Taxaceae; genus Taxus; species Taxus chinensis. The sequence continues at coordinate 71,717,209 of CM034147.1, forward strand.
CTCATAACATATATGATATGATAATTATAATATGAACAAAATTACCTATAGTTAGTTACCAAAAGAAAACAAAAAAAAACAAACAATTACCTTTCTTGAGTGATCAAATGGATAACAGACAAACAAAGCTAATTGGAAAATGAGAGCAGATGATATGATGATCAAATTGACAATTCTAGAGCAGCATAGTGGTAATGGAACTTGGTTAAAGATGATTGGACTCTAAAATTCCTAAGAAAGAGAAAATTTTACCTACAAAACACAAAAATTATCCCCCCAAAAGAGGTCTAGAAACAAGTTTATATAGATCACTGATGATCACAAAAATCACCATAAATTTTGGGAAATCTTAGTTAGGTGTCCAAAAGGAGTGATTTTACTTCTATTTCCAACTCAATTTTACAGGATTTTGAAGTGGTTAAGATATAAGAGGGGATAAATTCGAACTTGTTCCAAGTTAGTTAGGATGAGAATGTGAGTAATATTAGAAGGTTTTTATTTTTAAGTTAGTCCTAACTAGTTAAGTGTGGAGAGGTGGTTAGGGATAAGTTAGGGGTGGTCTAGTGATATTTTTGGAAGGTTTAGTAAACAAGGTAATTAGTCACAACTAATAAAGGTGTCTCAGTTAGCATGGTGAGGTGTGAGGGTGAAGTATGAGGTTACTTATCTACTTGGATTTATTTATTTAATTAATTAACTAAACTTAGCGATTTGGTGGTGTGTTCATTAAATCAATCTAATTAAAAGGGACCAATGGGTGTTTTAACGATGTGTAGTGTCGCAAAAAGGTTCATTTTTTATTGTAAATGATCTTGAGATAGTGATAAGGAGGGAGTGTAGATTTTCGGTGTCTAGAATGTGATGTGGAGAATGCGATGCAAGATCTGTAGTGTTGGTGATCAAATTTGTTAGGTGGAAAAACCAAGTATTTCCACCAACGTTCATGGGCTACACCCTTTTACATTGAATGGTACAGATCCCATTATTTAAAGTGAACTAATCATAATCATATCTAAATGTTTTGGGAGGCCAAATTGGTTGGGGATCACACAGGGACACTCCAATGAACTTGTGTCAAATTTCTTTCATAGGGGTACAAGGGAGAAATTTATAGTGATGAAGGTAAAAAGGGTTAAAATATGCAAGGAATATTATTGTCATGAGTAGATTATAGATCTCACACCTAGTAACCGGAGTAGTTTAGTTCAATATAGAGGAAATAAAAATGAAGCTATAGGGACCAATGAATTAAAACACCAAGTTTTTAAATTCATCTATCGAGGACACCAAGTTCCTCTCCAATTCCATATAGGATCAAATTATCTTGCAAAGTGCATGAAAGAGAGAAATAGAGGGAAAAAAAGAAAGGGAAATAGAAGAAGTGTATCTTTTATTCCATGTGTAGTGATGAATACAAAGCTTCAACCAAGCTATCACAATTCACAGTGCTACATAGTAAGAGTTCTTCAAAATTTAGAATCCCTTGGAATGTAGAGGCCATTAAAAGGATCAATAACCAGATCATACCAAGCCAAGAACACAAATGCTAATCAAGCACCACGATCAATAAGATGAAAGTAATTCGCCAGAATAACTTTACACAAAACCTTTGCAAACAAATGAGCAGCAATATCATATATTATTATGGAACTCAATGAAATACAATGAGAATGGGCCTTGCTTATATAGATAAGGAATAACAATCTAAGAACCAGTCAAGGTTGTAGATCAAACCATAAATCATGGAAAGAACTAGTCAAGTCCATAGATTTATGAGAGAACTAGACATCAAGGATCTATTCAATACCATAGATCAAGGAAAAAACTATACCTAACAACTAGATAATATCTCCTAATATATAAATAAATAAAAATAAATATCCACACACATAAGTGGGTGAGGATAAATACAATAAAGGTAAATAATGTACCTAGGTGAACATGAGTAGAGGTAAATACCTACTCTAATAGCCATCCTAATTTATATCAATCTGAATTGTCCTTTCACCTAGCTCACATGACACTTCATTTCCATATTCTAGTTTTTCCCTTTCATTTTCCATGAACTAAGTATTTCTCTTATAATTTTGACAAAATACTTTTTACAAAATTAAAATAGGGCACTTAAGTGAATAGGATGAAATACAATGATGATGCATAACAAAAATTAGAATGGAGAGAGAAAGTAGGGAGGGAAAGAGAGGAAGAGGGAAGGGATAAAGGGAAAACACTTATCATGAAAAAATTATTTGAATTCCTTGAGGCATTCATGAACTTTGAGTGAATATTTTTACCACCGGTGATCCTCTACACTGATGAAGATGGATCCCTTGAATAACTTTGAATCACCTGGCTTTGTAAATGATGAAGATGAATTCACATGATGTGCCTTGTGATGCCTTGCTTTTCCTATGTTAACCATTGCACTCAAGATGATGCTTTCAAGACCTCTGTGAATTTCTCATTCCTCCTTTTCGACTCATGAAACCATCTCATTATCTGAAGGAGAGTTCTAAAAGCAGTATGGTGAGTGGAAAAAAACTCGTATGAAACTTTCCACTCCCAAAGTGAATTTTTTTTATTTTTAGAGCATGATCCCATGCTATTCTATTCTAGTACATATCATCTGTCTTACTCTAATTTCACCTTATGAACCTTCTTCCATATTCCACCCCCCATTGTTCTTGATATATTGTTATTTTGTAGGTTGTTATTTAGGGACCTGCTAGTTTGGGAAGAAGTTGTTTTCGGTATTACTTTCCATTTACCCCTTTCTAGTTTTATGGAATGATTGAAATTATAATTTATTGGGATTATCAATTTATAGCATGTGATGAAGTACAAAATATGCTATTTTTAGTAAGTGGTGAAAACGACCTCGGTTTAAAATGGGAACAACTTTTTTGGATTCATATCTTCATCGAGATTTTGTGCTTCACTTTTCATCATGAATCCCTTACCAGAAATATTATAAATAAAAAATGAAAATTTACTCCTGGTAAGAGCTTCAGACATGGAGCTACCAGGAAATAATATTGATAGAAAAATCAGTCCTTCATATCTTGAGAAATTTTCAACTTTATCGTGCAAAAACTAGTTTGAGAGAAACTAGATTTCTTGAAGACTATACCCTCTAAATTTTGGATGATTTCACCCACCGGATGTTCATAGATTTTAAAATTTATCTGAAGAGGAAAGAATTCTAATAAAAAATACAACCCTCCATATCCCTAAAAATAGGGACTTCATAGTGTGAAAACTAGTTCACGTGAAACTATATTTTTTAAAGATCATTTCCACCAATTTTCATACGATTACACCTAGTGGAACCTTGAGAAGTGGAGATTTAGCTCATTGGTTTTTTCACTACTCTTTCATGGAAGCCATTAATGGAGCTTAAAGAATTTTAGGTTTGGATGTCTTCTCTATTCGTGACAAAAATCAAATTTTTTGTGGGTTTTTGTTTCTCATTCTACAGGTGAAATTTCTCTTCTAAGTGATTTCCAATTTGACTGGAAATCTTACTTTTGTCTTTATTAGGACAAGAGTAAGAATTATTCACTACAAGAAATTTAGGCATTGGAATGAATATTTGAAGATGAATTTTTTATGGCCTTTGAGAATGAATAACACAACAGCAAACGGTTCTTATTTTCATACACCAATCTACAAGATATCTTTGAATCTTCGTTTTATGGAAGTGAGGATTTTTGGACGATTTCTCTATTTCTCTCTTCTATTCTTTGATCCTTGAGCTCTCCTAATAAATATTCCTTTAGAAACCTATGTTTTTTCATGATTTTCAAGATGTGGTTTTTATGGTTGAGCTGGTTCGAGGTACAACAATGGTGAACTGAGTGATTGGAAGCACAAAGCTATGACAATGGAGAAATAATAAGAAGCAGCAAAGAGTTATAAAATTTCAAAAATTTTGAGTTGGATTTGGGTGCAATTACGTGTTATGATCCTCATGTGTGGATTTCACTAACACCTCAAGGTTTTGGTGTAACGGTTCATTACATTTAGTATCAAAGTGACCACTCGTGTTTGAATCCCACTCGGTTGGTTATGCCATGTAGCCAAGGCCCATGGGGCACCTAAATGTTGGTGAAGTTGGGCTCGTACATATGGGAGTGTGGGTGCAAACCTAGCCTGAGTCGAGATCTACGGAAGCATGGTGGGATGTTATGATCCTCATGTGTAGATTTCACTAATGCCTCGAGGTTTTGGTGTAACAGTTTGTTACATTTTGTGTCCTTAATGTCCCTCAAGATTTGAATGACATGGTGGACATCAATTTTCATGCAGCACCTTGCAACGAAACTTGGTGAATATTTGATAATGGGGGTTTGAGACATAAATCATGTTGGGAGCACCTGGGGGCTAGAAGTTGGTCGTATGGGGGACCAAGAGCCATTCCTTGGCCTGGGAAAAAAAAAATTCCTTGATTTCCCCTATCACAAAGGTATATTAGGGACATCAAATTACACGATGTGTCAGAAGCTGCCACTTGTCATGATCTGAGCGAGGGAGGGAATGAGCTGTGTAAGCACTTGGGAGATGAATTGGTAGTCTGAGAAGTCATATGAGGATCTATAGGGATTTTAGGGACTGGGCACATTTTTATGTCCCTCATGTCACTTTTCTATAGGTACGTAAGGGACATGAATTTTTTTCAGGATCTTGGAGCTGACACTTGTCCTATTCAAAAATTGGCTAACTCTCGAACTCACTCTTAGAGGAAAACTTGAAATGACGATAGCTTGAGCTCTTGATGGAATGTTTTGATGAACGTTTATATGATCCTGACTTAAAATACCCTTTTGAATCTAATGGTAGGAGTATCAGATCTTGATTCCTCCATTTTATCCCTAGAAAAGAGTATATTTTTATCTGGTACTCCATCTATGCATGAGAAAACTGATTTCAGGCCTATTGGACAAATTTTTAATGAAAACATAATTTCATCATCTTGTAGGGCTTGGAATTAAATTTTTTAATATGTCTTGTCTTTCTCCTAACTCTGTCTAGATCTCTTAGTATCACCTTCTGAAGCTCATCATATTTTTTGGCCTGTGCACTGCCTACGCTTATAAACCCTATTTTTATCAAACTACTCCAACCTCTCCAAAACATACTTGAATCTTCCAAAATCAATTTTATGATGTTTCTATACCTTCAATTCACATCTATATTTATTTTGGATCTGATGCTCTACTCCAGGGGATTTTTCTTGTTTTTTGAAGGCCAATGATATCCCTTCCCATGACTACCTAAAATTTGGGTTTTCCAAGGACTCCTAAAATTACCTACAGGGTTGAATTGACTTTCCTAAATCACCTAGGATAATGAGGTAACATTAACTAGGAGATCATTAGACTAAATGGGTAGACCTGAGGTATCTCAAAAGGATATAACATGAAAAATTTTGTGCATGGGTATCATTTTTGTGCTAGAAAATTTCCAATTTCCCTGATGTAAATTTACATGACAACATCTTTCTCTAGCTTGGGGACATGACATGAAGAGAAGATGTGAATTGGAGAATCCATAATCTAAAATTTATACCATATAATCCATTCACCAGTGGCTTATCCATTTGGCCCTATGGAGTCACTAAAAAAATAGGCTACACAAATTTATTTATTTAACACACACCTAGACACACAAACATAAATAGAAGGGAAACACACCAGATGGGAAAAAAAACACAATAAGAAAGGTAAATTATATAAAGTGGGAGGGAAATTTATAGAGGCAAGGAAATCATATACACATATCTAGCAATGGGTTGAGAAGAGTACATGCCATCATTAAATAGTGGATAAAAGTGTTACCATTGAAGAAAAAAAAAACTTTTATTTGATCAAACTAGGATTTTTTAATGGATTTACATGGCTTGAGAAATATAAAGATGACCAAGATTCCATCTTCATACTCATATTGCATAGAGAATGTTCTTACATCTAATGAATGCTTCATTATCTTCTCTGAGCTATTTTACCTTGATGTTCCCTCTTGATGCCGTGTGATCATGAGACAATGTTCTTGCATGTCTTTAATAGTGGAAAGATATCCATCCTATTTGAATTTCCTATTTAAATATTCTCCTACATCAGCAAGGCACTCAAAAGGAGAGAGAATAAATTGATTTTATTCCCATTCACCAACTTCTTTGGATGTCCCACTTTGTTTCCTGCATATCAACTCAACATTTTTCTTATTATCATCCTCCATGATAGGAATGTTGTCTTTAAGATTAGTAATATTCAAATAACATTCCATAATCTTCCTTCTTTTGCACTCACGAACCTCTTCACATTATGTTATAGAAAGAGGTATGTTTTCACATCCATTATCATCAACTAAGGAATTGAGTAAGTCATCCATTTCATCCATTGGCTCTGTTTTGGTATCAAAAGTTGGTGTATCAAAAAGAGGAACATGAATGGCCTCATACCTATCCTAAATTTTCATGGCCTGAGTCAAGATTTCAAGACCAAGTTGAGGATCTTCAGTTTCTTCTGCAACTTTCACAATTTCTTAAACTGATGGTTCTTCTAATTCTTTGATAAATTCATATTCATCCTTATTGGAATAATATTCATGTTGTGCCTCTAAGAGATGGTTAAAAATATGATCCATACGGGCCCATGATTCATTATAAGCATCCTCATTCACATATTCCATGCTTTGCATTTCCCAAGATTCACTCTCTTGCAAGCATGGACATACTTGGATCACAACATATTCTGACAAAGAGAAGAGGTCTATGCTTTGTGGGAAGGGCACTCCTTCAAGCTCAAAATCCATATCATATTCTTCTTGGTAAGAAACAGAGAACCGTGTTGGGGCAGCAACATGAAAATAATTTTCAGCTACATCTTGACCATCCATTATTGAATCATATTTATCAGGTGAAAGATGAAAGGATGTGTTTACACCATGATGATGATTCTTCTCCCTGAGTGAGTAGAGGTTGTGTTTAAATTTTTCATTCTCCTCGGCTTCAAAAAGAGAGTGGGCTTCTTCCCTTTGATCATCCATGATTTCATTGGGAAGATATTTTAATTCTTTTAATTCCTCCATTTCTTCATGCAACATTTCTACATCACTTGAAGAATCAAAATAAGATGGAAAATTATCTATGAACATTCTTAATTCATCATCTTCATACCATGATGTCAAATGAATTTCTTGAACTTCTTCACATCTCTTCATTTCATCATTAATTGAAATATCAAAACTTGAAAGGATATCATTCATGCTTACTTTCAATCGGTTTTCTTATTCATCATTGGTGTTGTCTTCAAAGAGCATTAGATCATCCATTATGTAACAAGGATATTCCTTTATTGAATATATTATTACCCCTATGGGTTGTTCCTTGAGCCAAATGGAATTGCTAAATGGTGATTATATCTTCATGTATTTTACTTCTTCCTCCATAATGTTTATTTGGCTTTCATCATAAGGTTCCATGATAAGATCTTCTTTAGGAGCATTTAAGAATATTATAGGAATGAAAACCTCATAGTATGGGTAGGCATCAGGGTCTTCTTCCATAGGGTGCATCTCGTCTTCTTCCTCTATTTGATTCAGAGCTTCAAGATGTTCTTATCTTCTATGTAGAGATAAAGCATACCTCCAAATTTCATCAAAGACTTCAGGGTCAGAATTTCCTTCTATTATACTTTGAAGCCTTTCCACATATTCTCTTTTCAAAATAATCATTTCTTCATCACCGTATGTGATGAATTCATATAGAGAGTAGTAGAAGGAAAAATTTCTCAATTTTGTGTTGAGCTATGTGATATTGTAGAAATATTCTTTAGTGGATATTTCACCATACTTTCTTTCATCATCTTTTGAATGTTGATTTGATCTTCCTTAGAAGGTTTGAGGATAGGATTTTATTCAGTGGCATTTATGAACCTTTTAGGTATGAAAACCCTATGATATGAATTATCTTCAATATCTTCCTCCATAGGAAAAATATCCTTTTCTTCTTCCTTACTATGGGTTATTGCAAGTAGCTCATACATCTCTTGCAGATCTTCAACATATTTCAGAATTTCAAGGTAGATTTGGGGAATCTAATTTCCTTGCATAGTGCTCATGATTCTTTCCATATACTCAAGTTTTAAGACTCCCATTTTATCATTCATATATGTAATGAAATCATCCCAAGGGAGGGTGATGAAAGACATGGCTCCCGGCTTTTCATTTAGTTGGGCATAACTAAGAGTATTACCTTTGGCATATTCTTGATCTTCTTGGGCTGCACGAAAAAATCTTGTATCTTCTTCTTGCCTCTTTCAACCATTATTTATCTTCTTATTCACTAGAAAATTCTATTTTCTATAGATTATTGCTTGAAGTAGGAGACCATTTTACTATTCTTGAATTATCCGTTTTGTAAGTAATGGTACGAAACCATGGTTGATTAACGATCTTCTTTTCTGGGAAGACATCTTCTTCTTCTTCTTCATTGTCACTCATTGACACTTCACTCTAATATGTAAATTTATTCATGGTGTAGGAAATGAAAGTGACTGGGGTTCATTCCTTTATGGAGTCTCCTTCAAGAATGATTTTCCTTTCAAACCTGATTTTTTTTTTTTTTGATATTTTGGGCAAAGATATTTTTTGAGTGCACTTAGGAAAATCTCTCCCAAGCGAATTCACAAAAATTTTTTGGTGAGAAATTTTTTTGAGTGTACAAATTAGGTTTCTACACAACCTATATGGGTCTACACCCATCTGCATTGAATGGTACAACTCCCATTATTGAAAGTAAACTAATACTAATCCTATATAAATGTTGTGGGTGGAAAAATTGGTTAGGGATCACATAAGGACACTCCAATGAACCTATTGCATAGTTCTTATACAGGGTTACAAGGGAGGAAATTATAGTGATGAAGGGAAAAAGGGAGAAATTATGCAACGAATATTACTTCCATGAGTAGATTGTAGAGATCACACCCAGTAATTGGAGTAGTTTAATTCATTATAGAGGAAATCACAATAAAGCTATAGGGACAAAAAAATTAAAACAAAAGGTTTTTAAATTCATCTATCAAGGACACCAAGTTCCTCTCTAATTCCACATAGGATCAACTTATCTTGAAAAGTGCATGAAAGAGAGAAATAGAGGAAAAACAAGAAAGGGAAATAGAAGTGTTGTAGCTTTTATTCAATGTGTAGTGATGAATACAAAGCTTCAACCAAGCTATCATAATTCACAATGCTTCATAGTAATAGTTATTCAAAATTTAGAATCCCTTGGAATGGAGATACCATCCTAATTTATAGCAATCTAAATTTTCCTTTCACCTCCCTCACATGACTCTTTGTTTCTATATTCCACTCATGACCTTTCATTTTCCATGAATTAAGCATTTCTATTATAATTTTGAGAAAATATTTTTTATAAATTAAAATTAGGTCACTTAAGTGAATAGGACAAAATACAATGATGACATATAATGAAGAATTAGAATGGAGAGAGAAAGTAGAGAGGGAAAGAGAGGAAGAGGGAAGGGATAGATGCAAAACAATTCTCATGATGAAATTCTTTGAATGCCTTGATGAAGTCATGAATTTTGAGTAAATATTTTTTCAACTAGTGATCCTCTACACTGATGAAGATGGATCCCTTGAATAACATTTAATCACTTGAATCCTTAAGTGATGAAGATGAATTCACATGATGTGCCTTATGATGCCTTGATTTGACTTTGTAAACCATTGCACTCAAGATGATGCTTTCAAGACCTACATGAAGTTTTCATTCCTCCTTTTCAAATCATGAAACCATCTCATTATCCAAAAGTGGAGTTTAAAAATAAATGAGGTGAGTAGAAAAAAAAATCGTATGAAACTTTCCACTCCGAAAGTGAAAACTTTATATATTTAAAACATGAGCCCATGCTATATTATTCTAGTACACATCACCTGTCTTGCTCCAATTTCACCTTTTGAACCTTTTTCCATGTTCCATCTCCCTATGTTATGAGATATTGTTATTTTTAGCACATTTCTATTTTTAGCAGGTTATTATTTGAGGATTTCCTATTTTGGGAAGAAGTTATTTTTTGTCAAGCTTTCCATTTTACCCCTTTTCTGATTATCCTGAACTTGTAATTCAGTGGTATTTTCCATCTATAGCATGTGAGGAAGTACAAAAGATGTTATTTTTAGTAAGTGGTGAAAAATACCTTGGTTTATGATGGGAACAACATTTTTGGATTCTGTTCTTTGTCGAGAATTCATGCTCCAATTTTCATCATGATTTTCTTACCAGAAAGCTTAGAAATAAAAAATGAAAATTTAAGCTTAGTAAGAGCTTCGGGCATGGAGCTACCAAGGTAGAATATTGATAAAAAAATCAGTTCATCGTATCTTTATAAATTGGCAACTTCATCGTGCAAAAACTAGTTTGAGAGAAACTAGATTTCTTGGAGACCCTCTCCTCCAAATTTTGGATGATCTCCCCCACAAGATCTTCGTGGATTTGAAAATTTCTTTGAAGAGGGAAGAATGCTGATAAAAAGCACAGCCCTCCATATCCCTAAAAAAAGGTACTTCATGGCACAAAAATTATTTCACATGAAACTAAATTTTTCAAGGAACATTTCCACCGATTTTAGCGCGATTACGCATACTAGAACCTTGAAAATTAGAGAGTTAGCTCACTGATTTTTTCACTATTGTGTCATGGAAACCATTAATGGAGCTTCAAAAATTGTAGGTGTCTATTTTTTATTTGTTCGTGAAAAAAATCACATTTTTTTGTGGGTTTTTGTTTCTCATTCTACCGGTGAAATTTCTCTTCAAACCAATTATCGGTTTGACGGGGAAATCTAACTTTTGTCTTCGTTGGGCCAAGATTGAAATTTATTCATTGTGATTAATTCATGGAGTGGAAAGGATGTTTTAAGATTATTTTAATATGTCCTTTGACAATGAATAACATAACAAAAAATGGTTCTTCTTTTTGTGCACTGGTTTGAAATATATCTTTGAATTGTCGTTTTACAGCAATGAGGATTTTCAAATTATTTCTCTATTTCTCTCTTCCATTCTTCAATCCTTGATCTCTCCTTATCAATATTAATTTATATACCTTTGTGTTTTCATGATTTTGAGGTTTTTTTTTTGTGGTTGATTTTTTTTGAGGTACAACAATGTACTCGGTGATAGGAAGGACATAGCTATGACAATGAAGAAGCACTAAGAAGTAGCAAGACGCAACGAGGAGTTAGAAAATTTTCAAAATTTGGAGTTGGAGTTGGGTGAAAATTTGTGTCCTTGATGTCCCCTAAGCTTTTACAGACATGGGGTACATGAATTTACATGCAGCGCCTCACAAAGACACTTGGAAAAGATTTGATGGTGGGGGTTTGAGCCAAAAAGCATGCTGGGAGCACCTAGGTGCTGGAAGATGGTCATATGGGGGACCAAGAGCCATTCCTTGGGATGAGTGAATTTTTATGTATGTGATGTACCCTATCATAAATGGACATGAGGGAAATCAAATTTTATGGCATGCCAAGAGCCACCACTTGTCACGATCTGAGTAAACGAGGGAATGAGCTTAGTAAGCACCTGGGAGTTAATTAGTGGTTCGAGAGGTCATATGAGGATCCAGAGGGATTTTATAGGATGGATGAATTTTTATGTCCCTCATGTATCTTTTTGTTAGGAATGTAAGGGAAATGAATTTGTACCAGGATCCTAGAGCTAACACATGTCCAGTTTAGAATTTGGCTAACTCCCGAACTTGTTCTTAGACGGCAACTTGAAACGGCGATAACTTGAGATCCCGATGGAATTGTTTGATGAAATTTTAAAAGGTATTAACTTAAAATGGCCATATAAATCAAATGGTGGGAGTATTAGGTCTTGATTACTCCATTTTATTCCTAAAAAATTGTAAGTTTTATTTGGTACTGCACCTATGCATGATAAAACTACTTGCAGGCCTATTGCGCCAAAGTGTTTTGAAAAAAATAATTTCAGCATATTATAGGGCTTGGAATTATCTTTCTGAATATGTCATTTTTTTCTCCTAACTCTATCCAAATCTTCCAAAATCACCTTCCAAAGCACAGTAGCTTTTTTGGCCTATGCACTGCCTAGGCTTGTGAACCCTATTTTTGATTAAACTACTCCAACCTCTCCAAAACTTCCCTAAATCTTTGAAAATCACTTCTATGATGTTTTTTATAATTTCAATTCACCTCAATATTTATTTTTCCTCTAATTCTCCACTCCAAGGGATTGCGCTCATTCTGGGAAGGCTAGCATAGCACTTCCCTTGACTACCTGAAATTTGCATTTTCCAAGAACTCCTAAAATCACCTAGGAGGTTGAATTGACTTTCCTAAATCACCTAGGGGAATGAGTTAACATGAAATATAAGGTTAAAAGAATGAATGGTAAGACCTTGAGTATCTATTAGAGTAGGTATTTACCTTATCTCATGATCACCTAAGTACTTTATTTACCTTTATTATATTTATCCTTGCCCACTTATGTGTGTGGATATTTCTATTATCTTATTTAGATATTAGGAGATATTATATAGTTGTTAGGTATAGTTATTTCCTTGATCTATGGTATTGAATAGCTCTTTGCTTCATCTAGGGTATTGACTAGATCCTTGATGTCTAGTTCTCTCCTAAATCTATGGTCTTGACTAGTTATTTCCTTGATTTATGGCTTGATTTATGACCTTGACTGGTTCTTAGATTGTTATTCCTTTCCTATATAAGAAAGGCCCATTCTCATTGTATTTCATTGAGTTCCATAATAATATCTGATATTGTTGCTTATTTTTTTGGAAAGGTTTTATTTAAAGCTATTTTAGCAAATTTCTTTCATCTTATAGATCATGGTGTTTTCTAAGCATCTATGTTCTTGGATTGGTATGATCTGGTTATCATTCCTTTTAGTATCTCATAAGGATAGAAAATGAATGTTTTTATAGGGGTATAGTTGTCATGTAGGAAAATTTTCAATTTTTCTATTGAACATTTGTATAACAAAAATATGAGTGCTAAGGAGGTAGTGTATATTTTAGATGTCTACAATGTGATGTGGATAATTTGATGTAATATTTGTAGATAGCCTAATAATGTGAATTTCTCACGATTAGTATGTAGGAGGAGTAGTATGTAATGTTATACATGTAGACAATAGGATTGTGAGGCATGTGTGATGAATAGTAGTATGGTGTGTAGAATATGTATGATGTGTGGATGTGTAATAGCTGAAATGATGTAGACTAAATGTAGAATTTGGGATGTAATACATAAGACATATGGCACAGTGTGTGAAGAGACGCAATGTGTAGTACCTATTGTCTAGTGTGTGGGGTTCATCTGTAGTATGCCCTCAAAATTCAAGTGTGAACCAAAGCACAAGAGTGTGTCATCGGGTAATGGTCGATGCTAAGACATGTGATGAGTGTGTGTATGATAAGAATTTTATGTATGATGATACAAAGAATGGGAGATATGTTGATGCTAATAAAAGGGGGTGTGTTGGGTGTTATACCCCCAAGTCCATGTGATTGAATGAAGTATGTAATGATAGTAAAGGACGAAGGTCCTCCATCCAATGCAAGTGACGATGAAAGCATACGATGATGCTCTATAGTGGTGGTATAGTAGATAAACACTGTGTAGGTGAGTGAAGCCTATGTACATGCACTGGATGTGTAGACACCCAAAATTGGGTCACAACCCTTTAAATCCTCTTCGACATATTAATTCAGTACTATTCCCCCACCATGCCCACTTGCACACATTTGAATTAATTTAATTACCATAATTAAGTTAATTACCTACCATACCTAGCCACCTCACTTATCCACCTCACCCTAGACCCATTCTAATCCTATTAATTTCTCTAGACCAATTCCCTACTTATCCTAACCAACTAGGACTTATTCTAACCATAATATTAATGGCCTATTATCTCTCTAACCAATTTCCAAGTCCATTTACCACAATTCCACACTTGTGACTCAGAACCAAAATCTCAATTACATAAAATTTAGGAAGAATCGGGCTATTTTTTACAAATATGACCCATTTCTTCTTAACGGACGTTGGTTGTTCCTCGGTCAGTGCCGGTCACCTAACCATCATTGATTACCTTAAATAAGATTTCTAAACTCTTTTCTCAAGTTCTAAATATAGTTTTCTAGCTCTTGCAACCTTGCATACTAACTCTCAAGCTTTTTAGTGTCCTTGCGACATACCAGAGACCTCTACAACATTCATACATCACACCGGCCATCCACAGATTGACACAGAGCTCTAGTGCACTCACTGAGAAGCAATGTTTCCTCTTTCCGTGTTATATTTATTTGGGATCACCTTCCCCTACAACCATCACCACCACCTACTATCTACCTGTATTCCAAAATTACGTATTATTTCTTCCTTTTCATTTTTAGAATCTATTTCATTCTATATTCTACCTTACCCGGATCTCTCCCACAATACCTATGTCAAACTATCTACCCATTCACCCTCCATACCTTGTCCAAACACATATATTTTCACCTCCGAGTCGTTACAAAAATCCCATATCCTTTCCTAAACTCCCCTCACGCTTTATGCACTCATAGAGAGTGCCCAAAGCCTCATTTTTAATATTCTTACCAAATTTCCCCTACCGACACTGATCACCCAACTAGCATCGGTCCATTACTAGTAACCAACATCAGTCACCTAACCAATTTCAGTCTCTATGAATGATAACTTTTCCTAAACTAGTAAGCTTCTAACTCACTCAAAACCTCCCAAAAACCCACAAAATATCACCCAGACCTCATCTATAGTCTCTGTTAGACCTAAAAATTGAGACAAAACTATCAACCCTCTACATCTAATCGTAACTTTTCCTGTTCGATTAAATTTACTTATTTTATGTTATATGAGATACCTAAATCTTATCAAATATAGTAGAATTAATTTATTTACAATATTTCCTTACATTCATTTGTTTATGACAATGGATTGACAACCATTCAAGGAACCATCATGCTTCCTAGATCTAGCCTTCACTAGGCAGTCCACTACCATTTGCTATTTAATATCATTTAGTGGTCTTGTTGTCTTTTTAATAGGTCATTCCTAATATCCAAAGGGAATATATTCACAATCATTTTGTTCAACATTCTACATGTGCACACCTTCTTCTATTATCACAAGTATTCCACCTTTCCCTTACCTCTTATCTATTTTATATCTACTTTGCGATGAAACATTTTGGAACGCTTGGTGGGACCCACCTTTAAGGTTTTTTTAATTGTTCATATAGGGTGTATTTTTGTGTTTATTTATTTCCTGAAAAGTTCACACTAAATCTCTCTCTAGTTAATATTCTTTTCCTTATTTTTTAAAAAATTAAATATTCCTTTGGTGCTTAAAAAGAACATTTCTTCTTTTCTTTTGTATTACATTTCGTGAAAGAGCATTCCTCTTCTTATTCTTCTTTTTCTACGTAAAATATCATTTTTGATTTGGGTTTAAAATATGTGCATTTCATCCTTTGAGTGTTGCATTAGATCACCTAGATTTAATTATCAATCACACAGTGGAGGTCATGACCACTTGGTGATTGGATTTGGATTAAGCATAGTTCACATTTGTGCACACACTCCTAGGCCAAACCACTTAAATAATTTACACATTTCTTAAACACTCCCTTTCCAGGAAGAATATGTCAAGGATTTAAAAACCCATTGATGGTGGGAATCACCCGGTGTTCTGGCCAGTTTGTCATATCAGATTTCGGACTATGCATACTGAAAGGTATATCAAGCCTTTTCAATCCAAAACTAACCTAAAACTAGCCATAAATTTCTTATAGGGCACCTTCGTTATCGAAAAACTCTATTTCATTTACAGTTAGTTTAAAAGGGTATAAGACACTTAACACTAAAATATAATACCTAATATTTACGTGTTTTGCTATTTTTTTCTTGTTTGAATTGTGTTTTGACTTGAGAGAATGATCCTCCACTTTTTCTTCTCTTTCACACTCCACAATGATAACTAGTGTATTCTGGTTCTTTCTGAGTGTGATAGGACATCTTATTGCCATAATCATCTTTTGAGTTGGTTTTTATTTTGACTTAATTCACCTAAAATTTAAAATTTCATCTTCTTAAAATTCAAAGAAATTGCCATCGGTCTAGTGACTGGCATCGGTTCAGTCATCATACCAGAATTAGTTTCCTTTGATGCTTAAAAATAACACTTATTCTTTTCTTCAGTATTGAATTTAGTGAAAGATCATTCCTCTTCATATTCTCCTTTTTCTACATCAAATAGCATTTTCGATTTGGGTTTAAAATATGTGCATTTCATCCTTTCAGCGTTCTATTAGATCACCTAGATTTAATTATCAATCACACGATGGAGGTCATGACCACTTAGTGATTGGATTTGGATTAAGCGTGCTTCACATTTTTGCACACACTCCCAGGTAAAACCACATAAATAATTTACACATTTCTTAAACACTCCCTTTCTAGGAAGAAGACGTCAAGGATTTAACAACCCATTAATGATGGGCACCGCCCGGTGTTCTGGCTAGTTTGTCATATAAGAGTTCATACCACATGTACCGAAAGGTATATTGGGCCTTTTTATCCAAAAAAACCTAAAACCAGCCATAGACTACTTATAGGGCACCTTCGTTAGCCAAAATCTCTATTTCATTCACAATTATTTTTAAAGGGTATACACCACTTAACAATAAAATCTAATACCTAAGATTTATGTGTTTTGCTTTTTTTACTTGTTTGAATTGCTTTTATAGTTAAGAGAATGATTCTCCATTTTTTCTTCTCTTTCACACTCCAAAATCATAACTTGTGTATTTTGGTTCTTTTTGAGTGTGATAGGACATCTTATTTCCATACTCAA
The DNA here is from genome assembly GCA_019776745.2 of Taxus chinensis. Classification (NCBI taxonomy): domain Eukaryota; kingdom Viridiplantae; phylum Streptophyta; class Pinopsida; order Cupressales; family Taxaceae; genus Taxus; species Taxus chinensis. Next base: position 71,734,164 of record CM034147.1, read on the forward strand.
ATTTTGAGTTGGTTTTTATTTTGGCTTAATTCACCTAAAATTTAAAATTTCATCATTTTCTTAAAATTCACAGTAACTGCCATTTGTCCCATGACTGGCATCAATTCATTCATCATACCGGCATCAGTTTCCTACTTTTTTTAGTCATTTTGTCCAATATAGTGTTTAATTCATATTCATACATTTTCTGTGTTTAGACTCATTTACTATACTCATTTAATGAGCCTTTGTCACCATTAACACAATCCAGTTTTGTTTATTTTACCCATCTCATCTACATAGTTCTAATTCTTTTGATTATTTTCAGTAACCAACATTGGTCTAATGACTATTGTCACTTGGTTCTACCAACCGACACTAGTTACCCAACTGACGTCAGTTTCTATGTTTTAGATTTTTTATCAGAAACAACAACCTACTTTCATCTTTCCATATTTTTCCAGTCTATTTTTTTGTGTTTCTGTATCATTTTCATATCTCAGACTACATATATTTCCACCTTTCACATTTTTTGACTCTCCAACAAGCCAATGCCCTAGTTTTTCATGCCATCCGTCAATCATTACCTCCCAACCCTTCACCACCTTCTATATCTTCACCCATTGACCCCACTACTTCTACTGCTATACCTGCAGGTCACAAGGAATTCATGAAATTCCTTTATCACAATCCCACAACCTTTTAGTATTACCTCACCCATTCTTATACCCATTACTCATTATAACATCTCATGTACGAGATGCCTCTCTCCATTCCTCCTACTCTCACCATCACTTCATTATCAGCCAACACTAGTGTAGCATTATCTGCTTCCACCTTACCACCTATCATTTCTCAGATCATCCCTACATATTTGATATCAATTGAACCTATAGAATATATCACAAATTTGGCATCTATTACCCCTTTGACGTCTACCTCACCATCATCTACAACTCTTAGTCTGGGGATACCCACATAATCATCACCTTATGTACCCATTATGTCTCATCCACCAGTAGCTTCAGCATCTCATACCCCCTTCCAAAACTAGGTCCTTTCCATACCCTAGAATATTCTATCTATTACTATTAGGGTCTCCACATAAGCTATTCCCCCCTATGCTCTACCTCAATAACCTCTTGTTACCTTTTCTTCTTATTCAGGGTATATGCCTTCTTCATCTATTCCCTCTTACATACCCCCATCACTATTTGTTTATTTGGCATCACCATACACTTGTGTGCCATCTACAACCTAACTACCTCATCTACCCCCTTATACCACAGGGGGTGTCCCTTAATTGAATCCTACAAATGATCTTATAAATATGACAATGGATAAGATGTAGACCCTCAAAGCATCTGATTCCGGCTCTTATAATGCCTTGTCTTACAATTTTAATGTGTAATGAACCTATTCATCCATCTATATCCATTCATCCTTATCGCGTATATTGGGATATTCCTAATTTCAATCAATTTAATAGCAAGGAAGATCCAAAACAAGACATGTGATCATTCAAGCACCTATGTTATTTGATCACCCATGATAATACCTTGCTTCTTAGTAATTTTCCAATGTCCTTGATAAGACCTGCTTTAGATTGGTAAAATTCTTTACTAAAGCACTCAATCTTCTCCTTCAATCAATTATCCCAAACCTTCCTTGACCAATTCTCCATCCACGTCTCCAAGAAGTTCTCCATGAATAATTTATACTCTATTAATTAGTATGAGGAAGATTATATCATTGAATTTTTTACACGCTAGTGGGGTCTCATTAATCAGTTTTCCTTTCAACTTCCAAAAATCGAGCTGATAGAGTTGTTCACTAGGGCTTGTGCCAGAAAAATTTCCTCAAATATTCAAGTACAAACATTCTAAATGTTTGATGAGGTGTTCACCATGGATCAGAAGGTAGAAATTTGTTCCCTCGAAGAGAAGGCACTTCAGCTGCATAACAAGAGCTCTTCACTTAAATCAAATGACTCACCTTCTCCTTATAAAGCAAAAATCAATTATTCTAAGGAAAAAGGATCCACCAAATCGGTGGTCTTGAAAGTTGGCCCTTCTCATCCATCAAAAAAACCAAAACCTCCTAATTTTTCCTCTGTTCAAAATTTCCAGTACAAGTACGAATAGAGAAGTTATACCCCCATAGGAAAACCTTACTCCTCTGTGTTGGAAAAAGTGTTAAAATTGGGTGACATCACCCTTCCACTGATCAATCCATATACTAGTTTTGACTCTTCACATCATGTACCCCCATGGTATAAGGAGAATGACTACTATAACTATCACCATGTTAGTGGGCATAGTGATGGAAATTGTAAAACATTAAAATACAATATTCAGGAAATGATAGGTAATGGAGATCTTTTCCGAGACAACCCTAACGCGCCACAAATTTAAACCTTCAGGTCTTTAAGAAACATTTTCCAAACCATACCCATTCATCAAATCAGACCAGTGAGACCTGTAACAATGACACAAACATTCATGAGGTAAATGTCGTCTTTGACACCGTACATGTCCCTTCTTCTCAGTTGCCTTCCATCTCGTCTATTGATGAAATTCTTGTGCAAGCTCCTTTACCCACGAAGGATCCTATTTTACCTACTCCTTTACCCATGGAGGATCCTACCTTTCCTATTCCTTCATCTACATAGGTGTTTACCCCACTTATTCCATCACCTATGGAGGAGCCTGTATTACCCATGCTTCTACCCAAAAAAGAGTTTATTTTATCCTCTTCTCTACCTAAGGAAGAATCTACACCACCTACCTTTCCCCCTTTTCGACCCATAGAGGAACCCATTCTATACTCTCTTCCTATCAGTGGTGTGTCTCCTAGGGTATTCCAGGATCCTGTTAATATTCTTGCATTACTTCTACCATTAGAGTTAGAATCTAAAAACATCCCTATCTCACAGACCTCAGAATTTTTCACAAGAATTACCACCAAGTCATTGTCATCTTCCTCTACCACTATGTCATTCTCTTGTTTCTCCAATCACATAGAGTATGTTGAGCACACCACACTCTTGGGGAACCTGAGTCTCCTAGTACCTAACCAAATGAAGATGCTGACACCAAATACTTCAACCATTTATCCAAAGATATTCCAAACAACTAAGACCACAATGCATGAACCAGTCATATTAGATATTTTTCACCAACCTCATCTTCACCTCAACCATAACTTCTACCCAAACCTTCATCAACACCTAAACTTAACGCTACATTGGGAGTCCATCCTACACCTAGTCTACTACATCCTGTAGTCAAACTAGACCTGACTACTAAACAACCACCTGTCATGAAGTCAACTCCCACTCCTAAGAAGAAGCCACAATCTCTTAGGCCTTATCCTCCCTCACCCCCTCCATTAATATTAGGCCCACATCCTTCTCCCTTGGTCAAGTTACCCCTTCACCAAGGTAGTTAAAAGGTATGGAAACCCACATCCACACCTTCACCACCTCATTTACCCACACCTTTACCTCTTCACAAAAATAAATCTGAACTGCGGAAGCCCGTACCCACACCTCTATAATCATCACCTCATTTTCCCACACCTCTACCTTACACCTCATTTTATCCCACCTTTATCTTCACCACCTCTTCAGCCCGCACCCACTCCTATACCTCCATCACCGCCCTTTCTTACTTCTTCTCCATTACCTACCACAATATCAGAGCCGACACTGCAACACTTTCACCTTGGATTTTTAGATTACCCTCATCTTATATGTCTCCTTCTACCTCACATACCCCACATGTAACTTTACCCAAGAAGATGAAACCTGAATCAAAAACAAAAACATAACCTTTTCTACCTACCAAAAGGGTAGCCCCACCTGCACCACCTTCAGTACCACCTCTTCCATAAAAATAACCTGTTCCTTCACCAAAAACCACTCTGACTTCACATTTTGATCCATTGGCGGGATCATATTCTAATATCCTCGATAGGTTACTAGAAACTTCTATTATCACATTACCGCCCATTAAACCTTATAATCTTCTCAAACCTAAACCAACATGATTTGAAACATCTAAGATTTTTGCATATCATCACTCTCTAGGGTATGATATCAAGTATTATAAGGCCCTTAGAAACGTTCTCCTTCAGCTTTGTAATTTGGAAATTTTGTTGGAAAATTATGATGAATTGAAGGATAATTTCATTCTCCCTTCACCCACCACTGCCTAACCTAATCCTATATCTATTTAGTGGTCATTACCTCCATCTCCACAACCATATTTTCCATCTCTGGTCTTTGAAAAAAATATGGTTTGAGTAACCACTCAATCAAAAAAAGGAAAAAGGAAATTAGAAAGTCAGCATCCCATCTAGTGTACTTGCACCTACCATTCCATCTACACCTTCCCCTAAGGTAACCATATGTGGGTTGGCCTATCTAATTTTTGATGGTGTCACGCATTGCACTATGATAAAAAACTGCATCAATCTCCTCTAAAACTTTCTTTGCATGACCTCATTCAAATCTCTAAGTCTCATCGATAGGCCCTCCTTGAGATCCTATAAACTATTGAGGTTCTACCAGATGAACCTATGCCCATTACCACCATATTCACCCCTAATCATGTGGCCTCTTTCACTGCTTCACCTAAAAATTCTATTGCCACTACCACTCATCAATTTTCTATCGTCAGTTTCTCTGACTCAGAGATTTCTCCTCACCATTCATAGGATCTTGATCCCACTCTCTTCATATTTTCCTACATTAAGGATACTCAGATCTGATGCATTATGATCAATGGAGGTGTGAATATTGATATTATTTCTTCTTTTGTGTACAAAAAAATTCTCATACCTACCAATTACATGCATAGAACCTAGTTAGGTTGCATTCTTTCAATGATGCTTTAACTTGTACTCTTAGCACCATCATCCTCCACATTCGTGTGGGTCCCTGCAACATTCCTAAACTATTCTATTTTATCAAATGGAAAATCTAATACAACATACTGCTTGGTTGACCCTAGATCTTTTCCATGGGAGGTGTACCTTCAACTCTTCACGGCTACACCAAGTTCAAATATGAAGGACAACGTTACACTATTCAAGCAAATCCTTCACCTTTCAAAACCTGTAACATGTTGTATTGACCCAATGATGTCCATTTTATAGTTAAGGCATCTACTAACGATGCTAGCTCATCTATTACTGTTTCTAACTCATCTACAACCACTAACGCTTCATCTTCTTATGCTGCTTCATTTACCACTTCTGCTACTACATCTTCCTCACCTAACCCATCTCTCCCCACTACTACCGCAACTTCCAAAATTAGCCCATCTACCAACCCTTCTTCTCAAACTTTGAATATCTCATCCATTCCTGCCACCCAAGTATCAACTTACAACCCTTTGGCATGTGTTTTTAAACACCTTATACTGGGGGAGTATCACCTGTATAATATCAACACTTTCCAAACTCCTCAAGAGTATGGAAACCTTCATTAGCACCCACATTATGACTGTCGTATAATATAATTTTTTCCATACAGTCCTCCCCACCTTCGCACTAACCTGACATTGAGAGGAATCGATAGCTCTTCATATTCTCCCAAGACACCTACTCAAACACAACCTTTTTCATCTGATTTCTGTTACCTCACCAACAGTTGGTTTACCCACACCTTTCTACATCATTGTGTTTGGAAAGGATTTGGATTTGGTATTTATAAATAAGGTCATCATACAGTTATTCCTTATACTTCCTGCAAACATAAGGACCTCTATGATATTGGATTTGTTGAACCAACTAGTCCTAAGAAGACTAGAGTCAACCTCGTAGATGAATATCAACCTTCTACACCTGCATCACCTTCTTCTCCTATTGTGCTACCTTCACCCATGGAGTCTACGGATCTAGAATCCATCCCTCTTGATTTTTTTTCATGAACACCACTTCTTTGGGACCTCTAACCTATCATCGTGATGGCGAGGTGCCATCTTCCCTTCCTCTTCTTTATCCTAACATGTTGGAGGAAGACACACCTTTTATTAACATCATTCAATGTCATAATGATGATTCAACTCTCACCTATTTGGGTGAAAAATATTATTACATTTTCCTATCATTACCTTCTGAGACACAAACCACGTCGAATTAACTGACCATAGAGATCAACATTCACACTCAGGATGACACTTGCATTCTAAAGAAAGGCCAATATTTATTTTCTACTGAATTCACATCCTCCACCTCTTTCCTCTGAGATCATAGCAACGCTTTTGCTTGGTCATACAATGATTTTCTTAGTATTGACCCAAATATCATTGTGCACAATATCATTACTATTCTTGATGCCAATCCTGTGAAACCAAAGCTGCGAAAATTACATCCACACATTTACCTTCTTGTCAAAGAAGAACTCCATCACCTTTTTTCTATTTCTTTCATTCTACCTATTGACTATTCAGAATGGATTTCTAACATTATTCCTTTCACTAAGGTGAAAGGGGGACTTCGCATTTACACGGACTTCCATGACCTTAACCTTTCCTACCGTAAGGATTACATTCCTTTTCCTAGCATCGACCAACTATTTTATCTTACATTCCTCCATGAGATGTTATCTCTAATGGAGTAATTCTCAGGTTATAACAAAATATTACTCATATCAAAGGATAAATACAAAACTACTTCTATCACCCCTTAGGGGACATTCTATGATCACATCATGCCCTTTGTCCTAGAAAACACTAGTGCTAATTATCATCGCGCTATGACTTGTATCTTCTATGACATCATGTAGGATATATTAGAAGACTACGTCAATGATCTTCTTGGTAAGTCAAAAATTTGTGCTGAACATCTCCCAATTCTCAAAATCATTTTTTACTATCCCATAAAATATTGCGTTAGCCTTCAACCAAACAAGTTCATCCCTACCATTCTCTTTGGAAAATTCCTTAGTTTCATTTTTTCTTTGTGGGGCATTGAACTCAATCCCACCAAAATCAAGGCTATTCTTGAGATGCCTCCAGCTACTAAACTTTGACAACTTCGTAGTTTACAAGGAAAATTGTAATTGATTTGACACTTTATTTCCCAAATTTCCAACTGATGTCACCCTTTTCATCATCTTCTTAAAAATGATATCTCCTCCAATTGGAATGATGGGTGCCAGAAATCATTTGAAGCACTGAAGAAATACCTTCTTCAGCCACTCGTACTCTATTAGAATTTGAGAATTCTAATAAATATGGATTTAATCAACTTACATATTACATAATGTTACAATAAATATTTAAATAAATATTACATCACAACATGAGTAAATAAAGAAATACTTACAGGGAATAAATAACACAGGTGACACAATATTTATAGTGGAAAACCCTAATAGGGTAAAAACCACATTGAAAATAACCTTTTACTTAAGAGAACTTATTTTACATCTAATAAGATCACCTCCTCTTTTGAAACCCTATTTACCAAAGGTAAAACCAAATCTCTTGATTTGCACACGTTTGATATATTTCCTGAATATATCAAATGAGGACCTAAAGTCATTTTTATATAAGGTGGTCGGGCATGTCTCCCGACCCACTTTTTAAACCTAAAATGGTTGACACATACACCTAGATTTATAATATTTAATATTAGAAATATAATCATTTCATGATATTAAATATTTAACCTAAATTATATACCTAGGTTAGCATATTTAATAATAGAAATAGAAATATTTTATATTATTAAATATTAACCTATATATTAGTGATGGACCCATATACATTAAGGGTTGGCTAGACCACTTAATCATTATGTTCCAATTCTCCCCCTTAATTTTAAGTGGGATAACATAACATATTCCAATAGATTACCTTCTTGTGGTAAACTACAGGATTTATAATCCTTAAACCATACAGTTTGTAGGCTAGCATATCAGTTGAAGGAACTATAACACCTTCATCATACTCAAATTACCTTTTGGTTCAAAAGGATTTGAAATCCCAATGATCATCCCATGATTAGTGGCTAAGTATGATTTGTGATTTTTACATGTTCTCCCAAGTTTTCATAAAAGGTTATTAAACCCAAGTATATAGAAGCCTTTTATAACTAAAGACCTCTTTAACAATATGCTTGTACTGTATGTTTACCATTAAACTCAATAGCACTAAATATTTTACTGAATACCTCCTTTAATATATTTCTATACTTCCTTCTAAAAAATAATTCAAGGAGGTATACATGTCTGAAGGTCTTTTTATACATGCCTGAAGGTCTGTTTTTACACTTGCCCAAAGGTATTTTACAAAAACCAAGTTCCATTAGGAGGTGAAATTGTCATACACACTCCTCTTGAATGGCAACTCCGAAAATCCAAGCTTTTCATGAAAGAGACAAAAATTTGCAGCACTCAGGGAATTTATGAAGATGCCAACAACATATTCTTTAGTCAACATGAACTTGAGATTTATCCCATCACTTTACACATTATCACGGGTGAAGCATATATGTATCTCAATGTTCTTCATCCTCTGATGTTGAACTGGATTCTTAATCAAGAGTAATACAACTCTGACTACCACATAGAAGAGAAATATTTCCTTTAGCTTACATGTGTATCTCTACCAACAGCCGTTGCAACCACATGACGTCTTTAGTTATTCCATTGTACTTCTCTTCCTTAGTAGAAGAAATGAAGACTGTTGATTATATTTGTTATTCCAAGTAATGGTTTCTACACCAACAAACTTGAACATGTATCAGTATATTTTATAACACAACATCAGTATGGTTAGAATCAAAAAATACATATAAGATATCATTTTCATTATTATTATAATGCAACCCATAATTGATTATTCCTTTCAAATATCTAAAAATTCTTTTTGTAAGATTCCAATGATCTCTAAAAAAGCTTCCTGCATAAACCTTGAAGTAATTCATACTGTATAGAAAATATTTGATCTAGTTATAGTTAGATAAATCAAACTATCAACTAACAACATATATAAAATAGGATCAATCTTTTTCATATGCAGATTTATGATCAATATTTATTCTAACTTCCATTGAAGTAGACAATGGTTTATAATCAATCATAAGAAAAAATTTCAATACAATGGTTGCATATTGTGTTTTGAAAAATAAAAAATAGAATAAAATACAATCATGCAAAGAACATGATGTGAGAGACCTAACTCATTCATTTCAAATTACTACTTCAATTTCTCTTTAATACTATGAATTAAATCTGAATTTTTACTAGTCATAACCAAATCATCAACATATATACATATAATGATAATATGTGAGTCTTATTGCTTAATGAATATATCATTGTTAGAAGAACAATTAACAAAACCTAATAGTTTAAAGAAGGAAAAAAATTCTCATACGAAGATCTAAGAGATTTTTATAAACCATACAAGGATTTCTCAACCTATAAACATAATTTTCTTTACCAGTTTCTTCAAATCCTTTGGGTTGAGACATGTAAAATTTTTCCTTTAAATCGCAATTCAAAAAATTATTTTTCTTATCCATTTGGTGGATTTCCCACCCAACTTGAGTGTCAATTGCTAATAAGGCCCTAACAGTACTCATTTTAGCTATAGGAAATGTCTCAACATAATCAATACCAGGTTTCTGAGTGAAACCTCTAGCAATAAGTCTAGCTTTATGTTTGTTAATACTACCATCAGGATTATATTTTACTTTGTATATCCACCTAAACCCTATAATACTTCACATCTTAGGTTCATAAAAGGTAATTAATGTATGGCACATATGATGTATTTTTGTCATTTTCATAAGGTTAATAGGATTTGAACTTTCTAACATAGATTGAGCCCAATTTAATTTCTTATCTAGGAAGATAAAAGTTTCAGAAACGTCTATAGCATCAAAAAATCATCATGACCATTTACTAAATTAGAATCAAAACCATCATTTAGAAGAATTTAACGAAGTAACTTCAAGAGAAGAAGACAACACATGTAAACTTTTCACTCGATTATATCTAGACATTTCATATAAGCTTTGATAATTAACATGTCCTAACATTTCATGGCATAGTTTTAAATTATTCAAAATTTGAGATATAAAACAAGATGCAGAAGGGAAATCATAAAAAATATACAGACTATTTATTTGAATTCCTACAGCTATTGTACTCTTATTACCGTCCTTGATATACCAAGTATCATTCATGCATGGATTCTAGTTGTGTCCATACCTCTTTCAAATGTTTGATATTACCAATGTGTAGAAGGTACTCATTATTCACATTGCGTAGAATCATAGAAAGAGTCTCATGTATTCATTGCAAGAATGTATTCATGTTATCTACATTTGCTTGACAAATGGTGGGAGCAACCTCAGATCCAGAAATAATCGTCTAGATTTTTTTCGCCATAAATTTTGGTTTGACCCAAATGTTGTAGTTGGTTTCATTCAAAATTTGGGTTTTGTCAAGATAGAAATAGTTAGATGTCATTGTTTTCCTAAACTTGTAAAACACACCCCATTATAATATACAATGTACCATATCTTTGGATACATATTTATCGATAGTAAAAAAATACTTTTAATAGAATCAGATCTAAATTTTATACATCTAAAGAAACGACTTGATCATAACTAATTTTGTCATTACAATGCATACTAATTAACCTCCAATGATCAAATTAATAACTTGCAATATAAAGGGCTCTACATCATACCCCAGATTTATGTAAAAAATATTTCCAACCAAATAGAAGTGAAGAATAGACCCCTAAGAATGCATAACTTCAAATTTATGAAAAAAATTAATGTAGACAAAAATCTAGCCAGCTTAAATTTGACATCTAAATGACCTTTAGAATGACTTATTTTTTGGTCTGATGTGATGGTTATTTGACCATCAATTTTAACACAGTGAAAGTTTCATAGAACCTACGAGCTTAACTTTGACGTCTAAATGACCATCATATCGTCTTATGTTTGGTCTACCGCGACGGTCATTTGATCATCAAATTTAATGAAGACAAAACTTGTTGTGTATTTCCAGAATGTGAAATTTCAGAATTTATTCTTCTTTATAATATTAGGGAGGTTCTATTTTAACACATTATAATAAACTATTATAATTTATAATGTAAAAATATATACATTTTTTTTAAAAAGAGATATATAGTTTATAGAATGTAAATAAAAAAAACATATAGTTCATAAAAATTATAAACTATAGTATATTTTTTTATATAAAAAAACACATAACCCTTATTAAAGGGGTTTAAAGGACATAGACCAGGTTAAAAGAATTTTACTAGGTGCAAGTAGATTTATGAGAGTATAGATTAACCTGCATATTTTACAGAGGGGACAAGTAATTTCACCTGACTAATGAAATAAATTGAAATCCTTATTTTCATGAACCTTGTCTCCTCCCTTAATTTACTCTTAATTTTACCCCGTACACATTTAAAACTATGAAAATATTGTAAAATATTTTATATAACTTTTGCAAGCTAAAAACTTTAAAACTTTTATGTGGCTATAACTACCAATATTTTAATAAATATTTACTACACTTCACGTGGGCCACCAATAAACTAGCCATTTTTTTAATTCTCTATTTATACTTGAGAGTTCCACATTTATACCTGAGATATTATATCATTTTATTCTCCACTCCCACTCTTAAATAAAAGAAAACCTTTAAATAAGTTTATTTATATAGCTTTTAAAAACTATAAGATATAAATGAATGGGGCCACCCCCTTACATGGATAATATAAATGGTTAGAGAGACATGTTAGGTTTTATTTAATAATTATTAAGACTTAAAAAGTAATCCCTTCATGGTCAAACAATAAACATAGGCCCTCTTTCCAAAAAAAGTAAGCACTTAAGTTTTATTTTTAAACATATATAAACCAAATCTAATAAAATTTATATTTTAAGCGGTTTAAACTAACCATATATATAAAATATGATTCAAACTGAGATTTGTTTCTTTTTAAAAAAAATTATATATGCTTAGATTTACAAGTTAATTTTAAATATGATTTAAACTTAGGCTTAGAATATGGTCTGTTGACTCTTCCCTCAATCCCATGTAATTTTAATATAGTTAAAGATTTTTAATATATAGTTTGTTTTTCTAAAACTATATAAATTTTAATATGATGTTTATTTGAATTATTATATAAACCTTATTCTATATTAAATATATTTTTATTTAAAAATAATAATATATTTTTCAAATTATATAGGATATAGTTATAGATAAACTATAAACTATAGTTTTTCAAATCAAATCCTTTTAGAGGGACCAAAGAACATGAGTATGAATTTACCTTCCAAAATATTTAACCTACAAACATTTGAAATTATAGAAAACATGAAAATTATTTCATATAGTAATAAATCCTTTCTTTTTTGTATGTGATTTTGACACAAGTAAATATTTGAATCCCATTTCACCTGTGCACACATTAATCTCCAAACAAACATTAATTTCATATAATTTACAAAATGTAAATAAAAATAAGAATCATATCATATTACATCTCCCCCTCCAAAAATATTAGGGATTTAGAATTGAAAAACCCTAAAAAATTTACTGAGAGTTTGATTGCACAAATGTAGTGCCAAAATAAATTGGGGAAAAAAAATAAGGGGACTGGATACTTTTAAATACCCTTTCAGGTTGGTTGAAAAACCCTGTACAAATTAAATAAATAAAATACAAAACATTTGATCTTAATTTATTTAATTTACCTCGCTCTGTTAGCATGTTAGAATTTGAGGATTCTAATAAATACAGATTTAATCAGCTTACATATTATATAATGTTATAATAAATATTTAAATAAACATTATATCATAGCACAAGTAAATAAAGAAATACTCACAGGAAATAAATAACACAGGTGACACAATATTTATAGTGGAAAACCCCAATAGGGTAAAAACTACTTTGAAAATAATATTTTACTTCAGAAGAACTTAGTTTACATCCATTAAAATCACCTCGTCCTTTGAAACCCTATTTACCAAGGGTAAGACCAAATTACTTGATTTGCACACCTTTGATATATTTTCTGAATATATCAAATGAGGACCTAACGTCCTTTTTATATAAGGTGATCGGGTATGTCTCCCAAGCCACCTTTTTCAACCTAAAATGGATGACACATACACCTAGGTTTATAATATTTAATATTAGAAATATAATCATTTCATGATATTAAATATTTAACCTAAAGTATATACATAGGTGAGCATATTTAATAATAGAAATATAAATATTTCATATTATTAAATATTAACCTATATATTAGTGATGGACCTATATACATTAAGGGTTGACCACACCACTTAATCATTATGTTCCAACAGATAGTGTGAACACACAGTCTAAACATGGCAAACCTTCTCAACCTCATACATTTCTCCACTAAAGATTCCTTGGGTGCCATGCTCATTTATGAGTGTCATTTTGTTACAATGAACATGTTCTTTCTTACATATGTAATATTCATTTAGACTACGTAACTAGTTACACATTCACTAGTTTAAATATCTTCTTATCTTTCTCTCACTCATTTTTCTTTTCTACCTGGCCTCCTTACATATGTCATTATCCTACTTATATTATTGTATTTTTTTTCTTTACTTACACTTTTACCTTTGGATTACATGTCTCTTATGATTCTTCATTCCAAAATCAACTCTTCGTTAGACTATTTATTTTTTCTATTCTCCTCTTTAACCTCTTATTCTCTCTATATTTTCTACTCTTCGTCCCACTTATTTCTTATCCTTTTCTACATTTTTAGATATTTGCTAATGCAGATTTATCTCCTTATGTAGCCTCCAATGTATCAACATTCTCTTGTGAATAATTTTTATTTTCCAGATGAATACAATCTACAATCTTTGGGAATATAGGATTATCATATATGTGACCAATATGATCATTATTTTTAACTAATTATGGTTCTAGGATTTGATACATGGGGGTGACATAGGAGTTATCCTCATTCCTGGTAAGTGAAGTGAAAAGGATATGGAGTTATCTGTTGTAGCTTGACTTTGATTATCACCACCTATTTAAACAACCAATCCCAAGCATGCCAGCATATCATCTAGTATTAGCCTGGAATCTCACCCAAAGTGCACGCAAGCATTGAGTCCCTCCTTTATGTTGAGCCTCATGAGATATCGTTCGAGATTCTTAACACGAGGATGGAATCATCAACCAGGATTCAATGGTTCATTCATTCATGGAGTTTCGTAATGATATAATCACTAACTCCTAGCCTAAATGCATCAAATAAACATGGCTTAACATGATCAAATAAAGGAAAGTAGAATCAACCCATGAGCATCATAAAAAAAATCCTGTAATCACACATGCATGAACACAATGGAAAATCACACAGATCAAGATCCAGTACAATGAGTGCTTACTAGAATTACGTTCGGGTGTTGAGTACTCATAAGCCCAAATATGGTAGCCAAGATTGCAGTCAAGAGAGCTCCATTTATTTTTCTTTTAATGTAACAGTATTCAGGAAAGTAGAATCAGACCCATGAGCATCATAATTAAAAATCCCGTAACACACCTCCATGAACACAATGGAAAAATACATAGATTAAGATCCAGTACAATAGTGTTATAGACATTACTTCATAACATATATTCATAATCCCATAATATGGTAGCCAAGATTGCATCAAGAGAGCTCCATTCATTTTTCTTTTAATGTTCATACTAGGAAAGTAGAATCAACCCATGAGCATCATATAAAAAATCCCGTAACTGACATCACATGTCTATTTGCAATAGGAAAAATACATTAGATTCATTGATCCATTACCAGAGCGTTCATAGAGGGAAAACTTCATTATCATTCACATCACTAGCCATTGTATAACTATGCCAAGATTGCATCAAGAGAGGTCCATTACTTTTCTTGGTACATGTTCATATCTAAGTCAGAGCTTCCACTCTTTACAATCTACAGAGTTTCACCCATGACATATATCTCTCTTTCTACCCATACCCTCACTTCCTATCATCTCTATATTTCCTTATCTAGAAAGACCCTCTATATCAAGCATTAGAAGGAACCTTATCCTAACCATCCATCATCATCTGCGAAAGCCTATAGGAATTTTCTTATGATTTCTCTACCACTACCTAGGAGTATGCTAGATGTCATCATACGTTTCCCTCAGATCTATTACCAAGTGTCTGAATGTAGTCATGCATGTGCCAGCATAATCCTTAACAGGCCTTGAGCTCCTCCACTCCATCTCATGATGAACTTATAGATGATTCCCATCACTGACATGCATCTTTCTTGAATCACAAGTCTGCATAGGCTTATCCACATCTGTATCCATGTCACTATATCGTTCGCTCCCTATGTCACGTCTTTTTGCTTGAATGTCCAAAACTCAGCTAAGTCCCTAACCTCGTTTTGCATGCCCCAACGTGATCCATTTGCACCTCTCTAAGTACTTAATCCTATGTGCATTCCTATCGTGCGCACCCTTTTCTCACTGGGATCCTACGCAGGCTTCATGTGCCTTCAGGTGTTTAGTTAATTTTCCAGGGGCCTAACATCATCCCACACTAAACTCTATTGTCTGTCCTTGGAAAACATTTTGCGGTTGACGAAGGTGCAAGTTGGTTCAATGTCAACCGGAATACTGCTAGACAAAGAATACAATAATAGAGGTTGGGAGATGAAAATAAATAGGGGAAAGAATGAGGAATGGGGGGTAGCATTAATGCAACCAATTGGAGGAGTTTGGGGGAACTCCCGTCAAAGATCTCATCTTTCAGCTTTTTCCCAAACCTTTGACCTTCTCATAAGGCCTTCATCTTCTGGCACTAGGTCACCCGAGACATTTGGTAACTGGTTTGGGCTGATTTCTTCAAATTTTAGGCCAGCTCAATTTGCACCCAAAGTGGCCACAATCCTAGCTCCATTTCTTTAAACAGGTCCTCAAACTCATCCATCCATTCATGGTGATCTAGGGGTATAGTTCATTCAGCCGGGCCTTCGTTGAACTTCTTAAAACCTCAATCACCTCTAATTTCTTTATCTACCTTGGCTTGAACCTTTTCCCTCTCTATCTGGGTCCCATGGTGTTAATGACCTAGACTATGCGCATTCTACCTTACTTCAAGTGTGGTAACCATGGTATTTTTTAACACTTATTAAGATCTATGCCTCTGTCCTCCATGCACCTATGCATAAATGATTAGACATCAACCTTATTTTCTTCAAGTAATTGAAGCCCCTATGCTCGAAAACCAGTGCTATCACCTTTAACTGGTCCTCCTCCTTCAGTTCATGCGATAGAAAATATTCCAACTTCGTGATCTAGGAATCCAATTGCCAAGGGTCTTATTTCCATGGTCTTTCTGCGCTTTATGATATCTGTAGCTATGGGGCCTGTGCCATCCTTGATGTTAATGAGTAACATCCCCATGAGGTCCTCAAGGTACTTTATCTCATCCTCATAGTTAGTCTTGGCATATCTTACCAACGTCAGACATTACCCCATAATGTTTTGCACGAGGGTGTCATCTCGGTCGTACTCCTCCTTTATCCCTACCTACTCTCTCCTTAACCCTTGGCACAACCTATCTATTTACTTCTCCTTTCCCTTTCTTTCTTTGACCAAGGCCCAAACACTAGCCCCTATATCTTATCACTCTATTGCGAATATCCTCGCCTCTGTTTCCACGACGATCTTGTTTCAGTGCATTGCATGCACTTGCTCTGTCTGTTTAGTGGTCTTGAGAATCCACTAAGGGTTTGTATGTATCTCCTAGACTCTATTCAATTTGATAACGGTATCGATTACATGATCATTGACCTCAAACTTATTTTCCTCGGTGTGGAAGTGCATGCTCTAGGTTAACATATTCCTGGTCCTAGGCACATGCACCCGTCTTCTCGAACAATCCCATGGCTATAAGTTACTTAACTATGTAATCATTTTCTAGAAATGTGCAGGGTAGCACCTTCCTAGAATCTTACACATAAGCCCATTATCTACATCTGTGGGATCATCCATCAAGTTCTTCTACCCGAGTGGGGCCTCCTAGGCTATCATGTCCCTTTTTGAACGCTCTCATCCTTCCCTTCCTTAAGTGCTATGTCTGCGTTATGCTCTAACTCCTGGTCTACCCCAAGGGCCTCGAGCATATTCTTCACTTCCTGCATTTACTAGTAAAGGTTATCTTCTCCTTGGTAAAACTTATGTCTCCCTGCTTCGGGTTGGCATCCTTCTCATTTGTCTTAGCAACTTCAGTGCCATCATCACTCTTCTGTAGCCTTTTTGTCATGTGACTAAATTCTCCTCTCTTTCCATTCCCATGCTCTCTTCCTACAAGTCTATAGAAACTAAATACATGAGGTTCCACAGGTTCCTTGTCTTTCTCTGGATTTTCCTCCACATCGCCACCTCCTTCACTCTCATCCTCTCCATCTCCTAGATATCTCTCCAAGCTGGTGGTCTCCTTTGTTTCCTCTCCTTCCTCCAAGCCTGTTGTGGTGCTTGATGTGTAATGTTTCTTTTGTTTCTTTTCCTTAGAGATTCTTCCTTCTCTTCTTCCTCTTGTGACTCATGCCCTGGTAATGAGTTTGTTCGGTGACACCTCTACTTCTAGAAGTGTTCTCCTTTACTGGAGACTTCTTTCTCCGAACATAGGTACTTGGCTTGGTGCTTGTAGTAGGCATTCTCTCTATCCTGAGAAGTCGTCTACACTTGGTGCTCCTTCTTGTTCTTGTGCCTACTCTTCATAGACGTGGGATTGGCATCTCTTCCTAAGGGATCATGACGTGTTGAGATCTCATGTAACAAGTACGCACTTCAATCCCTCAAACTATGGTTTTAGAGCACAACTACAAAAACACTCGATGGACATACTCCAGTGATGGTAACACTGTTACTTGTGGGTAGTAATTCCATGGAAATCATGCGTCCACAAACTTCTCAATGTAGGCAGGCCAAGTGTCTAGGGTACTTTTATGTTGCTTGCACATATCCCTGTGGACATCATCATCCACCTTGTCTTCATAGCTCCATCCTTAACTTCTGGGAGTCCTTAAATCAATGGTTGATGGCACATTTCATAGTATTTAGGCTGTGAATGTGAAAGGGGAGTTTACACCAATGCCCCCATCTCTCCTTTGTCCATCATAAACTTGAACCTACCAAGATCAGAAATGTTGGGTACATGGAAAATTTTACTTTGTCCCCAACAATTGTGTTGATAACTGGAAGTTGTTCAGGGATACACCACTGATTCTCAAAATCCCCATGTAAACATTTGAACCATTTATTCATCCTAGCCTTGTAAACACTTGAGATGGTCCCATCGTAGGTGAACTTTGTGAATTGCACTATAGGGGATGCGTGTGCGGGAATGTGAACCCACATATTCTCATATTTTCCATCTGGGACACCAATATCCCAGAACATGATTAATAAAAGGATGGATCCCCAAGTGATCTTTGCTCCTGCCTCATTCTGTAGACATGCCTCTTCAATGATGTCATTTGCAATGAATTGGGAAAAGTTGTAGTGTGCCCTCTTGGATACCTTGTAGGCCACATATAGGAAAATTTGGTTGATGTTCATCCACCTTTCTAATATGCCCAATTTGTAGCTAATGAGTTGGGAGGTGATTCTCATCACTGGGTTTGGGATATTTGCAATGACATGTGCCCTCCCCCCTTCTCGTAGTTCATCTTTTTTGTTCTCTTTAATCTTAGTCATGGCACATGAATCAAGTACCATATCTTCTCTAGTGTTCTGCAAGTTTGTAACCATCTGAATCAATTGGCATGTGATCCTCATTATTCTTCTTGTAAAGTAGAAGAAATATTCGTGCACCCATGAAATTAACCACCTGAATAAGCAATCCAACTTCCCAAAATAAGGCAACTGATAGAGTTACAACAACCCTGCCTTCACCAACTTGACCTTTACTTCATCACTATAAATAGGAAAAACTTCACGTGTTCATTTATTGGTTGGGCATACCAACTCTAATGCCATTTATTTCTCTATAGTGTTGGTGTAGTGATTATAGTCACTGACTAGTATGCTTCTCAAATGGGATTCCCATTCCTTCCCCATCATCACACTATCTGGGTATTGCATTTATGCATACCATTCTTCATTTGTATCTACCTCGGGTTATGGTTGTTTAGCCTTAGCTTTACCCTTTCCTTTCTTGGGTGCCATGGTCGAGGTAGTTTTATCACTCCAATCATCTCCTTATTACTCTACTTTCCTTCTCCCAACCTTCGATCTCAGATCTGCGATACAATTCTTCTAAACATGTGCCCTACTTTGTTGAACCCTAACTTTGATATGTTCTTCACAAGACAATGTCTCTTCACTTCTTTCCACGCCCGTGTAAATCCTTCCTTCTGGTTCACAATCTCAAACTGGTTGTTCACATTTTTAACCACACAAATCTTCCACTTGATCAAATATGAAAAACCCTAGCTGATAACACTCACTTATATCTCCAACTCTTCATTTTCGCAAAGTAAAATGAGAGGTCCCTGACCCTCTATTTCCTTTTTTTGGTCATTAAAAGCTACTCTACCTACCCCACACTTTGTTCATTTAATGCAGATTTTTAAAACAAAGCCCATCCTTAGTGCCTTCACTTATGCGCCCTTCCTACGCAAAAATCCTCTTTAACTCACACACCCTTCCTACGTGAAAATGCCTCCAACCTTCTGGCACGTAAACCAACCTGGCAGGAGACTCTTACGTGTGCTCAACACGCACCGAAGGCACTTCTTCTGTCTAGATTCTTGCTTTCACCTACCTCATGTTGCTTTAACTACACTTCCTTTTCCTTTGTACGTGGGATCTACAAGTAGCTTTACCCTAGTACCAACCATTCTATCTTTTCTCTTCATCTCTCTTTCAACCAGGCTACTCAACAAGGTTCTTCAACATAAATTCCTTGGTACTTTTAATCACGCACTTTTTTACTTTTCTCCTTCACGTTTCTTTACCCACACTTAAATGATGTGCGGTCCTCTGTGCACTCATAAATTCTCCAAAAATAGCAATAATGTTACTGGCACCCAAGGAACAAAAAAAAACGAAAACATGAAAGGAAAACACAAGGGAAGGAAAATGCATAAAGGAAAATTTCTAAACTAACTGGAAAAACTACCTTATTTACAAACACCAAGAAGAATTATTTATAGTAGGGCTTCAGCCTACTGCCATTGAAGTGTCTAGGAAATTTTTTTCCATCCATCGCTTATAACTGGAACGCACCTGAATCAAGGATGTACGAGATTGTGTAGGGACCAAGCTAATGAACTTTCAACTTTCCATGATGGCACAGAAATCTAGAATCATATAGTAATACCATCTGCCCAACCCCAAACTTCTTGTTTCTAATATGGCAACCATGCCAAGCCTTTTACTTTGCCTTTTCCACTATTTGGCTCCAATGGGCAAGTGATTGTCTGTCATCCAATTTCATTAGTTCATCAATTCTTTCTTCCAGTGCTTGCTCATCAGCTAATCCTCCTGCATGTACTATTCACAGAGAAGGTAACATAAATTCAACCGGAAAAACAGCTTCCATTCCAAACACCAATTAAAAAGTTGTGGCTTTATTTAGTCTTTTATACGTAGTCCTGTAAGCCCATAAAACTGTTGATACCTTGTCATCCCAATCTTGTCTTCCAACATCACAGATTTTGGTCATGGTATGACTCAGTATTTTGTTGAATGCTTTCGTGGTTCCATTTTCTTGTGTGTGATAGGGCGTAGTCTTATGATGAGCCACCATGAACTTAGATAGCAGGATCCTCATGGTTTCATTCAAAAAATGTGTACCCCTATCACTGGTCAAACTTAAAGGGCATCCACACCTTGTGATAATGTTCTCCTATAGGAACCTTGCCACTGTTAATGCCATGCAATCTTTAGTTGGGGCTGCTTCCGCCCACCTTGTGAGATAATCTATGCAAGTGATGACATAACGCGACCCCGTCCTACATGATGCCAGTGCAATAGGTCCTACAAAGTCTATCGCCCACTTTTCAAAAGGCTTCGTGCTAGGAATAGGATGTAAAGACATTTTATCCCTCCTTCTTGGTTTGCCAATGCATTGACAGTGGTCACATGCTTTACAATAACCCCTACAATCTATGTACAAGGTTTCCCACCATAAACCTACCATTAATATTTTACACATGGTGGCATCACCTATGTAATGCCCACCCATACTTCCTCCATGTGCTTCCTCCATGATGGCCAGGCACTCATACTCTAACACACATCTGCGTAAAACTTCATCACGTCCCAATTTGTATAAGTCTCCACTAATCAACATGTAGGGTGCGGTGTGTATGGCCAATTGCTTCTTTTCTAATGCCTTCATCCCATCTAGTGCCACACCTTCTTTTAAAAATACAACAATCTCTTCCAAATCTGAGGGCATGCACCGTAATCTAAACAATTGTGCATATAACATTGCTTCCTCAATACTTTACACATCCTCTCCTGAATCAATTCTTAATAGATGATCAGATCCACAATTACTTTTTCTAGGCTTCACTACAATGGTGAATTCAAACTCTTGGAACAGCAACACCCGTTGACATATGCACCCTTGAATAACGGGCTTGTTCACTAAATAATTTAATGCCATATGGTCGGTGTAGAATATAAAGGGTGTCACCAATACATACTGTCTAAATTTGAAAAGCACATAGATCATTGACAATGCCTCACACTCAGTTGTGGTATAATTCAACTCTATTGGTGTTAACTTCCTTCTCACAAAATAGAGAGGATGATCAATAATTCCCTCACCTGGTTGTGAAAGTACTACTCCAATGGCGGTTCCTAAGGCATCTACGTGGACATGGAAGGGCTTGTCCCAGAGGGAAATCATAAAATAGGCATGGTAATAAGCCTATATTTTAATATATCAAACACCCTCTACTATGCCTTCCCCCAATGGAATGTACTTGTGTGTCTAAGCAAATCCTCTAAGGGCATGACAATCTTGGCATACCCCTTAATGAATTTCCTATAATACCTCGTATGCCCAAGGAATCTGTGCACTACACTCTATCTAGTAGGCTCCCTTAACCCCATAATAACTACAACTTTAGCAGGATCTACCAACAAGCCCTCCTTACATTTGATATGCCCAATAAAGTCCCAAAGGGTGTAGCAAACACACACTTCTTAATGTTGAGGGATATCCTCAACTTCCTACACCTTTCAAACATTAATCTCAAGTTGTCACAATGGTCCTTAACCAGACCATATACTATCCAATCATCCAAATAAACCTAGAGAAACTTATGAATGAGGTCTTGGAATGCTTGCACCACTATGCATGAAAAGACAGCAGGCAAACACATTCTTCAACCCAAAGGGCATGACCATATATGCAAAAATTCCCCACTCGGTGGTGAAATTTATCTTCTCCTAGCCCTCATTTGCAATTTGGACTTAGTGGTATATTGAAAATCCATCCGTAAAGGAATAGATTTTGCGCCCAGTGATTCCTTCCAAAATTTCTTCAGTGAAGGGGGTCAGAAATGGATCAATGACACAAACTGCATTCAATTCCCTATAATCCACACAAATTCTAATATGCCCATCCTTCTTGATGTTGATTACCATTGGACTTATCCATTCTGATTCTTCCACTACCTCAATGATCCTAGAAGCTATGATCTTGTCTATCTCCTCCTTAACCTTCACACGTAAGTTGGGATTCTTCTAGTAGGGCCTTTTTCTAACCATGTGCATACCTTCCTTTAGTTTTATCCTCATCTCCCCCAAGGAATGGTGAATTCCTTTTAGCTCATGGTACCCACGCGGGAATAAATCCTCGAATTTGTGCAATAGATCAATGATCTTTGATACTTCCTTCTCCATCCAATAATCTCTAATAATAGCTTCCTTAGGTTCTTCTCCTGAACTGATGTTAATATTATTTGTCTTTAATAGTTCATGGTAAGCACACGCGTGAGAATCTACACTATCCACTACTTTGTGAATCCCTACAGAATGCCTGACATCTAAAATCTTCGATTCCTCTCCATTGATCACATATACTAATTTTCAATTCTTCTTTTCTAAACACGCATGCTCAAGCTGTAATTCTTTTATTTCTTCAATCTCTTCGAAGCACGCCTCCAATCTTGGTTCACCTAATAATTTCAACAGCCTATCTTCCATTCTAGCACTATCCCCCATGATAAGGCACTTGATACCTTGTAAGGCCTTATCAATTGATGGTTTGGTACTCTGATACTCAAAGTTTTGAATAAGATTAGCCACAAGTTCTTGCCAATTCCTTGTCTGGCGGGCATGTCTCTGAATGTACCATATGCGTGCACAACCCTACAGTGTAGAATATAATTTATGCACCTAGAGGGATGGTGGTAAGGCTTCCACACCTTCTCTCCAGACCCATTCACATTCTTGGACATGGAAAGAGGCGGGCTCCTTCCCATGGTACTCCTTGAAGATGGTGGGTATATTACTTCTAGAAAATATGACAGAGAGAGCAATTATTACCTGGTGCCACTCTAAAAGGCTCTCTTGATGCATGGCCCACCAACGAGCTACTATGCTGAGAAAGAAGTAACTTAACATCTCCCTCCATTTCTTCTCATTCTTCCACTGAGCTTCTATCTCCAGCAAAAAGATCTCAGGGAAGGCTCCTTTGAATTACTTGGGTAGTTCTTTTCCTCCAAGGTGCTAAACCACACGTGCCTTTGTTACCTTGGTCACTGATCCTCTCAACTACGATCCCATTAATTCGTAAGTCTCATGCACCTAATTGTCACATGCCAGACTGGTGGTATCACTCACTAACTGAACATCTTCAAACTAGATAACCCCGTTAATATGGTGTACCATCTCAGGGTCTTTGATTAAGCGCACATAAATCTTGTCTATAACTTCTTCTCCCAACGGTTCAATGTAAGGCATTGACTTCCCATCAACCAGGGGTATAATGACCCGATCCTCTTTTTTCTCAAAATTAATGTACCCTTTGTTGAACCAAAGATCTACGTTGTTCTTGTAACACAAATGGTTCCCAAGTAATGTTGGGAAATTGTTTTCCTCGGTGAGCGCCAAGACTTCAAAGTCCCTAGTAAACTTGGCTCCCTGAATAGTAATAGTTACATCCTTCAAGACACCGATGGGCATTGCCTTATTCTTGTTTTCCATATACAACACATTTTAAGATGGTTGTAATGTAAGTCTCCCCATCTGATGCCATGCATCCAAAGTCAAAACATTAACCTCTACTCTGGTGTCAATGAGTATACTACTAAGGAGCCATCCATCCACAACTGCATTCAATGTAATCTCCTTGTCATAGTGGAGGATGTGAGGGGGAAGGTTCACATGCAAGACCTATCTCTCGCGCTCTTCTCTGGCACGTGGTACCTTCTCTCTCAATTAGGATCCTAGGCAAGGAATGATTCTCTTCTACCTTAGCATTTTACACACCTCCTTGACCTCATCTAGATAATCTTTCTATGCCTCAATTCTCCTTCCTTGTTCCTACCTCTTGGATTACTCCTTTAGACACTGGATATCCCCTTGCAAGCTTTGAATAACATCCATGGTGTCTTGATATATCTCCTTCTAATGTGCGGGGTCTATATACTTTCTATGAATGACCTCTTCTCTTGAAACCAGGTTCTTCTATCTTAGTATCTCCCTTATGTACGTGGCTTCTACCCTTGTTGTTACCAAGACAGGCTCCAAACCTTCATCCCGTATTACCCAAAGCATCCACTGTATGTCTACTTTCTTGTTGCTGACCATCATAGCACCTTTGTCCTTCTGGTGATGCTGATTCATATGCTCAAATAATTCAAGGCACTCCTCATACTTATGCTTCTTACCGCACCATGAGCACTGCAACAAGTTTGGGCACTCATGCTTATAATTTTTGTAGATCCATTGTTGAAACATGTTCCTCATAGGAACTCAATCCTTCCCTTGTGGTTACCTCATCCACAGAATCCTCCTCAAAAACCTCTTCCACCTGTGCCTCTATCTGTGCACTCCTCATAATAGTGATCATCATTTTTAGAACCACTGGAAATGTTGGTTTGGTGCACCCTAAGATCAATGGCCTCATGTATCTGATTAATGAGCCTATAGTCTTTAGTATCATGGGTCCTGGAGGTACAAATATTGTAATAACAAGATACATTCTTCCTGATGTCATGCTATAGAAAGGGACATCTACTTGCATCATGGTCCCCATGACAGATTTCACAGTCTAATGTCAAAACATGTACCATCCACCACAGGAAATTATCCTTAGCGTGCCCCTCTATCTCACAATCTGTGCACCATAAACCACTGCGAGTCTCATGGACCAAGTTCACAGATAGACTTTCTAACTTCTTAACCATAGCAACAATCTAAGCCTTCAATAATAGGCTAATTCTAGTATCAATACTACCAACAACTTCCACGTGCAAGGCAGCCTCCAATGCTTCACGTGGATCTGTAAAATTTTTATGAGACAAGACCCTTCTGAAAGAGGTGATCAATCCTCCAACAAACCACTGTGCATGCTGAGAAGGACGTATATCATATGATAATTTAGATAAGAGAGTCTTAAAGCACACATCATACTCCCACACACTCTCTGCCATTCCTTGTTGTATCTCCTTCAAAGCGCTAATGATTTTTTGCTCGAACTTAGGAATGTGGAAATCTACCAGGAATGCATTCTTTAAGGTAGTGTAATCCACCACCATTTTATGAGGATCATACTTTATATACCAACTATGCATGCACCCTTATAACGTGGTTAAAAATTTACTAGCCTTTCATTCTAGGGTTGTGATACCTTTCTTGTGCCATAGCATTTCACACTTGTGAACATGTTCTATAGCATCCTCAATGCCCCTATAATATGGTAAATGTAGAGACATCTCAAAGAATACCTGAGGTGGTGGCTGGGGTCCTTTTCCTTAACCAGAACCTTAGTTCCCTCTGGTGTTTCCTCCACTGCTTTAGCCACCAGCTCCATTGGGTCTTGTACCTCCATAGCCACCAGATCCACCAGAACCACTGGGTCTAATAGGTCTTGTAGGAGTTGTGCCAAACACCCCCATGGTCCCACTAAATTGTGCATCGATAGTCTGTGATAGCACCCCATTACCACTACTTTATTCCATGCCACTCCCTAATGTGAGACCAAAATCTTGTACACTTACCCCTTGTCCAAAAACTCCTCCAAATACTAGAATATGTGCAGCCATAGAAGAAGGAATTGAAAAATTATACCTCCTAGGCATGGATCTATCTCTTCCACTAGTTTCAATTAGATCAATACTTCCTACTGGATTAGAATAAACAAATGCTAAGGTTTGGTCATTGGGTGGGTTCATATATGTGCCGATGACTCTCCTTTCTCCATGTGACGAAATCTCACCAAAAGCCAAAGGGGTCTCCCTCACGCGCTTGCCAAGATGGGATAATACAGACTGCTTAGGTTCTTTTTCCTCTGCATGAACCTTAACTCCTTCCCATAACATTTGTCTCCATAGATCCATCACACTAGCAGCTGCACGTCACCTAGTAATCTCCCTTTCATTTGCTTCACCATACTTGAGCCATCTTTCTTCCCTCTCCTTTTTTTTCATATCATCTGCCATCTTCCTCCACGCAAGCTTCCTTACCTAGCACTCAGAACCATTTTTCTGACCATTGGGAGTGCCTCTAAACTCATTGTAACCATCAATATCTTCATAGCTAGAGGAATAACACATGGAAATGTTCCTCTAGGTTCTTATAGAAACTCAAACTCAGCAATCTCTAGGCAAGAATACATGGAAATGTCATATCGTAGAGTTTAGCTAGCTAGTACTCCTCCCCACCAGTGATCTACAACATGAGTCCATGTCAGATTTGCATCCTGCAACCTTTGGTAGTCTTCTTCAGTCCATATCCATGATCCATAATGCCAACTTGATCGAGATGCATAGTTTGAAAGCTATCCATATAACTCTATTGGGAAGAAAAAGAAAAAATTCTCATAAAGATCATGGTAGAGATCCTCTTCTACCCATCTACATTTATTGAACTCAGGTCTAGTGCTAAATCTCTAGGCAAATTCATCTTCCGTGATCTTGAACCATGACTCAAAATTTTCCAATGTTAACCGATCCATCATTACTCTTTACACAGATCATGATGCATGTTATATCCCACTACAACTTTAAAAAGAGGTCCTAGAAACCAATATGTAGTCAATTTTTACTCCCACTATAAAAGGAAGGAATCCCATGTGTGTTGGCCTATCACCTAGCAGAAGCTGAGCACTCACCTGAGGCACACATGGGTGTCGAGTCTCTCTTTTATGTGAGTTTTAGTGGGAAGCATTTATCTATGATTAGTGTAAGAGTATTCAAGAAATTAGTTTAGACATACAAGAATCATAGGGCTTAGAATGACCTCTAGATCCTTATAGCTTCTTCAGACTAGATGTTTTAATAGAATTCATAACATATATTATCATAAAAAGAAAGATACAATCATTTATTCATAGCATGCAAGGAAAGAGAACTCCTATGAATGAAATATACATTAAAGCTACTGATATCCATGTATATTTACAACAGGTAACCTCATTGTATTCATTTTTTCATTACAAAGAGCCATAGAGGGTAGACCGCAGTCATGCACAGCACTAGGCTTGTATAACTATGCCAAAAGAAAAAGATATTACAATACTGGGCCTAGTAAATTTCTATCTAAATCAAAGTTCCACTCGTAGAAATCTTATAGAGCTTCACCCATGTTATCTCTTTCTTTGTGTATATCTCTTCCTCCATCTCTATATCCCCATTTATATGTTATCTCAGTCTTCTCTCTTGGTATATCTTTTCCTACTGCAGGAACTTGTATTTATCACTTTCCTGAACTACCAACTCACCTTGCCGCACCCTCAGATCCGTCACCAAGTGTCGAATGTGGTCCTCTAAGTGAGCATGTTCCTTCAGGCCTAAGCTCTCCACTCCATCTCATGATGATTTTCTAGAAGATCCCATCACTGGCATGCTCTTTCCTAGGTCACTTGTTGTCAGGATGACATCTTATCCACACGTAACCAATCATGCTTTTCACAGGTTCTACCTTAGATGCTTAAATTAGATAAGTCCTGAACCTCCTTTCACACACCGCGTGAACCATGTGCCTTCTTAACTCTTCCTCCTGTGTAATTTTTCCTTACACACCCTTTTATAACTAGGATCCCACGCACCCATGCACCTTCATACTTAGCCAATTTTCTAGGGGCCTAACAACTACCTTTGATAATTACGAAATTCAAATTGTTTTGTGATCTACTAACAAATTTTTGGATAGCATAGCTTGCATCACCTCACAAATACCTGCCTCACCTTTATACTCTAAAATATTTTTTGCATTACAATGGTTGGATTCAGCCTCTTATCTCATTCATGACGTAAATTTTGTGGGAAGAATTGAAAACCACCCATGTGACGTATGGTATAAGAAATTCACTAACTACCTCTCACTTTCAATCCTACCTCTAGATCTAACTCGCAATGGTAAGTAATCCTTCCTTCAAAGTGTCTCTCATTACATCATCATGCGGGGTATTCTCTACAAGCATGGATTTTATGCTATCCTCCTACAGTGCCTCACTAGTTATGAAATTTTGTACACCATTAAAGAAATGCTCCATGGGATTTTTGGTGGACATTTCAAAGGTCACATCATTACCTAATGTATCCTTCACCTCAGCTACTATTGGTTAACCCTTAACCAAGACTGATGTGAATACGTCAAGAATTGTGTGAAGTGTCATCAACACGTTAACCTTCATCACACCCCAAGTCAAGCCTTGTAAGTCACCAGAGACTTTTTTCCTTTCTCTCAATGTGGTTTGGACATCGTTAAAGAGATTAACCATAATTCTTCTCAATGTCATTAATGGATCATCACAACAACTGAATAGTACACTAAATGGGTGGAATTCATCATCATTTCTACAAAAGATTAGAAAATTGGTGAATATATTATCCATCACATAATTTTTCATTTTTGTGTTCCTCATCACCTCATCATTAACAATGGTAAATAATTCAAAAAGAAAATTGTACAAAAAAATTTGTGATAAATTTGGTATTCAAATCATTTTCTCTCCACCATATTATCCTCAAACAAATGGTCAAGTTGAGTCAACTAAAAAAACCCTCGACAAAATTCTCATGAAATTTGTCAATGATATTGGTAAGGAATGGTATACACACATTCCTTTTTCCTTATGGGATTATCGCACCAGCATTCACACCTCTACCATTGCCACAACTTTCTCTTTGGTCTACAGTACAAAGGTAGTCTTGTCTCTAGAAGTCCAAATTCCATCTCTTTGTATCTAACTTAAAGATATTCTCAATGATGATCACTTTCACCAAGACCATTTGGCGTAACTTGATCTATTAGACGTATGTCATTTAAATGCTCTCAACCACCTTCAAATCTACCAAAAATGTATCAAAATTTCCTATGAAAAACATGTTGATGAATTAATTTTCAAGGTTGGTGATCTTGTACTAAAATAAAATCAACACGTAACCAAAGATGAGAAAATTAAATGAGGAAATTTTTCTCCTAATTGGCTTGGACCTTATATCGTCACCCATACCTATGGAACAAGTGGTTATCGTTTATCTTATCTTGAAGGTAAACCTAAACCTGAGCCCCTTAATGCCTTACATCTTTGACCATTCTATTTTTGAATAAAGTATTACATCCATTTAGGTCACTTACACAATCATCCTTTGAGAAAACCTCTCCTTCCACCTACCTCTTTTAAGGACCAACGACTAAACTAGAATTATGTTATCTTCTGCCATCATTCAACATTGTCTTCAATATGAGTACCACGACTCTACTCATGGCATGCTTATCATGGATAATTTTTGTTCTTTTTAGGATGGAATCCCATGGTCATTTGTCACTTAAAACCCCTCTTTTGTGTTATGTTTTTACCCTCATAAAAGAGGCCTACACTCCTTTATAGTCTTGTCCATGACTTTCAGTCCAAAAAATACAAAATATATAAGATACAAGAAGTCAAAATTCTTGCAAATAGATGAATTCCTCAAAATTAAATCTATCTATCTCTCTTACTCCTATAATTAGACTACTCTCTCAAAGGACAACTATAAGAATCTAGCCACTTATTGAAATTAGTTTATCCAAAAATAAGAATACTCTATATCTCTAAAATAAAATAATCCTGAAGCTTTCCACATTTATCAACTTTATGAAGACCTCAAGGAGAACCTATTTATCCCAATATAGACTTCCTGCATCAATCATTCTATACAAATAAAAAAGAAAATAAAAAATCAAGAAAAATAAAAAAATTTGGTCATGGACTTTCCTATTCTGGTTTTGGGTATCTTGTAGAAGGGTCATGTTATCTCACACTAAGGTGATGCTTAACAAACTCCCCAACCTTACTTTCTATTTATTATCTTCTAAATCAAATAAGGGATGTGTCATGTATTCTACACATTGTGACCATGCAACTTCTTTCAAATTTTTACCCATCACTCATGCAGTGTACCTAGGGACTTATGTTCACTAAGTTTAGTGGGATGACAATTTTTTTTGCCAACTATGGAGCAACTCACTTCTCTTTAGTTCACCTTTTTTCCTACTTGTTGCTTCTTGAAACAAGAAAAGATCATCAAAATAAAAACCACCTTGATACCTTCATCTATTCCTATGCCTAATTCACCTCACCTATTACCTATGCAACATTCGACCTTACCTATTGTTAAGCATGCTTTACCCAACCAACCTACCTATTCATCTTACCTAACTAAATCACATTCTTCCCTGGTTTACTAGAAAACTTCATCGGCCTAAGAACCCTTTCGTAAGGGCTATGTAGGCAGTACACTTAGGGCATGGGTCCCTTTGAGGTTATCTTGGCCACTCCTTTCCCCCTCATCATTCCCCTCATCAAACAAAAAACTTAGTTAGTTTCCGTAAAAACAATAATTTGGAAGTTAACTCGAAATAAAACCATACATCACTTATATACATCATCATTATTTTCCATAATATCAATAGATTGAAAATTAAATTGAACCAAATCAAACTCAACCCATGCATATCATCTAGTTTCTGTACATTGGAAATTACACCATTCAACAAAACATCATTTCACTACACAAATAACATCAAACTCAACCATCTCCAATCATATAGTTTCCATAACATCAAAGAAGTGTAAATTATACCATTCAGTCATCTAAACCATAAGCAAAAAATGCCTACATCTAGTTTCTATAACATTAATATCTCAGAAAATAAACCAAAACACACCTACATCTAGTTTCCATAACATCAATAAGTTGGAAATTAAACAAAACCATGTCTAATTATATAATTTACATAACATAAATAACTTGGAAATTCACTCAAACCATGCCTACATATCTAGTTTCCATCATAACAATACATTGGAAATAAATTCATACACATCGCATATACCTTTTTGGTATCCAAATTGATTCTCCTGTGAGGGATGAGAAGCATCACGAAACTGACAGGATGCTTAGAGACAAAAAAATCATGATATAAGTCATTTTGTAGTCAGGGAGGGGATTCAACTGACTCTTTTTCACTCATACATTAGATAAATGGATAACACCTTATCAAGGGTTTGATCTACCCTCACTACTAAGGTTGTGCCTTCAACCAACGTGAAATGACCCGTTCTATAACTCGTATTGGTGAAGGATATCAATAGATACTTCTTTGCATAATCTTCATGGAAAACTTGATAAAATACGATCAATACAACACAATATAACTCTCATGAGTTGTCACACTAGAGAGTGGAGATGTTTCCTGGACAAGGTTTGTGTTACTAAAGACAATAATTGAAACCTGGTTGTTTCTGCATATTTTGGCAGTGGAATTTGTTAAATCTTTGTGGATACATAGTACAAAAAGGGGTAGTTCATGTAGGATTTATCATGTGAGAAGTTTTTGGTGGGAAGTTAAGCAAGATAAAGTTGATTATACCAGATATTTGAGAACCTTTACACATATTGGAACACTCATAGACAAAATGCTTCAAAATATCCAAAATATTCCTTCAACCAGAAGGTGTGTTTCAATGGAAGCACAGAGATGCACAATTTCATACACTCTTCAAGAATTCAACACAAAGGTTCATGATAAAAACTCAATTAAACATTGGAAATCCCTTATTCATCATGCCTAAGATACACTCATAGACTAACAAACAATATTTGTCAACACAATGAAAGTAAAGTGATTTTAAATTGTTTATTTCATTACAAGATGAAAGATCTTATAATGAAAT
This sequence comes from Taxus chinensis, assembly GCA_019776745.2. Taxonomy (NCBI): domain Eukaryota; kingdom Viridiplantae; phylum Streptophyta; class Pinopsida; order Cupressales; family Taxaceae; genus Taxus; species Taxus chinensis. The sequence continues at coordinate 71,766,589 of CM034147.1, forward strand.
TGCAAATGAAAAAATGCTACCATATGTATAAGATATTGTGTGATTTAGAGGGATTTTAACATAAGATTGCAATAAGAACACGAAAAACTATTTGAAAACATTATGAAATAAAATCAAACACAATTATGCTCAGGATCAACACAAATTCATTCAAGGTTCATTAGATTCATCAGCATGGGAAAGTTTCTTCAACAATATCAGAACTTGTCAATGGTTATACACTTGTAACCATCTTGACATGATTAAATCTACAAACACAGGAAAATAAATAGGTTTATGAGACGATATCTCAGGAAAATGGTTTTTCTCTAACTTCCTCAAAAAAATTAACCCCCCCTTTTGCAAGAATATTATCATTGCATTCATACAATTTCACTCACTCACTCATCCTATTTTCTCCCCAAAAACATGAATCTTTAAAGAAGAATATTCAATTTTTTTACTAGGTGGAAAATTTGTGAGCCATTCACATTTCCTACTTTCAGTAGATATGATTGGGGCACCATGTCATAAATTTTGATAGTCATTTTAATCATTATTTTATTTGGTGAATAAGTGGCCATTTTTTATGGTTTTAAAGTGCCTCCAGATGGTTTGATTTTATAGGTAATCACATCTGCCTTTTTTAGAACCCTTCTTAGAGAAAACATATTTATTTTTGTGCCTATCTGGACTGATCATTTTTGCATGGTTTTGGTCATATCAAGCCAATCATCATCTTTCTCCATAATGAAAATTTATCTCACACATATTTATCCCATGTAGATATCTCATTTAAATATTAGAGGTTACTTCACCATGATTACACCCAGCTCGACTGGTATGCCTTGAATTTCCTATAAAAGCGCACCATTTCACTTCCCCAATTTATATTTTATTTTTTGAATATAGGCATTTTTTGGGCTTATCTTTGTTTATTTTTGCTACAAGTCCAATTTGGAAAAGTATAAAGAGGAGCCAACAAAATCCTCCACGTGTCTCCTTGACACAACTCCAAAGGTAATACCTAGAGGCCTATCCCCAAACAAGTGCAGGCCCTTCTCATGGTCAAAACCTGAGAGAGTTGTATTAGCCATTTGAAAATTTTGAGCATAGGAAGAGATAGCGGAAGCCTCCACTTGTCTCTTCGGCAAAAATGTAAAGGTAAGACCCAGAGGCGCGTCCCCAAACAAGTACAGGCCCTCCACATGGTCAAAACCCAAGAGAGTTACATCAGCCATTTTAAAAGTTTGAGGATGGGCAGAGCTAGCAGAAGCCTCCACGTGTCTCTTTTGCGTAACTACAAAGGTAAGACCAAGAGGTGCATCCCCAAATGAGCATGTGATTTCCCTGTGGTCAAAACCCAATAGAGTTACATTGACTGTTTAAAATTATAAGCATGGGAAAAGCTAGCAAAAGCCTCCATGTCTCTCTTCAGCGTAAATGCAAAGGTAAATTCTAGAGGCAAGTCTTCAAACGAGTGCAATCCCTCCACATGTCCTTTTGTGGGTCTTAGGAATTTACCTTATACTTTCATGCCCTTGTCCATAATGCATCAAAATATCAAATAGACCCACCACGCCGCATCCAATTAGAAAAGACCATGTATCCATGGATGTTGGGATAGGATTTACAAAGGAGACACAATCGTGGAAGATTCCCAACAACAAAAAAATTTCCCAAAAAGAGAAGACTGTAAATAATACCAAGACTCCATGTGATCCATGACCCAAGGAAAGGACTTGACAACAACACCCTCATAAAGGAAAATAATTATGCATCCGCACAGGAAGACATAAATTTCATCAAACTAGGCGGGCTGAAAATTTTAAACGATAAAGGGGAAAGATTACAATTGAGCACCAACATACAATATAAATTAAATTATCTGTATATCAATACACTGAATATACAAACAAAAATACAAGAATCTAAAAAATCTCATATACATCTAAAATATATGACATGTAGGCCGATATATATATATATATATATATATATATAAAATAAAAAATAAAATAAATCATCTGCATCATATCTATGAGGGGCCAACACCTCTTCTACTCTCTATGGTACCCTCATCTAGTCTCTGCTTACAAGAACTAGTCACCTTTCCCTGACCATGTCTATGAGACTAATATCTCTCTCAACTACTGGAACTATAATTCCATAAGCTTGTCCTCATATTGGTTTCCTGTTGCACCCTATACTCGCCATAAGTCACATATGAGATACCACTCTCCATCAACCGGTCTTGATAATACCTAGCCTTTGACACTACATCTCTGTAACTGGACATAGATATAACCTGAGGAGGGGCCATCACTCTAACACCAACTTTTCAACCTTTTCATAGTAATAATGGCTTATATCCCTATACTAGTGGCCCCTATTCTATTACCCATAAAATAGGACCATATCCCTCTACCTGTGCCTAGGCTACTACCAATTGGACCTTTAAACTGACAACCTGTGCCTTTCATGTAGTTAATTGTGCATGCAGTCTTGCCATCTATCCCCCATCCCTTGCATGTACTTGTGCCTGTGTAGCTACCAACTAGCCCTATAAAGTGATAATTTTCTCATGTAGTGTAGTAACCTAATCCTACAACATTGTAACTTACCCTCCATCCTAATAGGTGATGTTATTCCCTTCATTTAATCAACTCTTTGTTAATGTCATATTCAAACCAGGGGTTTTTTTGAAGCTATATGCAACAAGAAGAATCCTATTGATCTAGTAATTGAATTTAAGTATTTGTTATTTTATTTTCTAGGGGGTTTTGTAGTGTCCTTAGGAAACTATGGAAAAATCCTTGTTATATCTATGCTACAAGAAACTTGCTGAAATTAACACTCATTGCTAAAATAAATTGCTCGAAATAAACACACACTCCAGAATGAAATAAATTGTTGGAAATAAACACATGTTATAGAAGTAAACATAATTTCTTGGAAATAAAAAAAATAGTTGAAAATTTTGTTAAAATTCTTACAAGGAAACAAGAGTCTAGTCTATAACACCTGCAGTGACAAGTACATAACAAAATTCAACTAAAAAATCAAAAGCATTTACAGAATTAACAGATCTACACGATTTACTTAGAAATATAAATACCAATAAAATGAGCATCCTGGTTCTTGGAGGAGTGGGCCCTTGCTCCACCTTTTATCAGGATTTGACAAAGTATGATTCTCTCAAAACAAAGTGGCTTTTTTATTATTTGAAATGTTTTGTCTTACAAAACTTCATTGTACCTCAATCATATTTATTCTATATCTATCTCTGTCTATCTCTATATATATGTATTATATATATCGATATGTCTTTATGTATATTTCATCATCCAAAAATGCATTTACAACCATAGTTGTTCTATCAACTCAAATGGAACCGAATAATGCTCAAAATAGATGTGGAATTTAGAAACCTTGCTAGACGTACACCTATAAGATAAGTTATTTTTGGATCTAGAGTATAAAGAATCGACAATCTATGGATCTACTCTTGATTAGAAGGCCCATTAATTTCTCTATCATAGGATGTTGTCAAAATAAACATATTCCCATTGACTCTAGAACTTTGGAAAAGTTCTGGAGCTAAAGGGGACTATTGCAGAACTAACTGTGAAAGTTCTGGAGCTATATGCAGGAGTTCTGGAACTAAGTGTTGGAGTTCCAGATCGAAGATTTGAAGTTCCAAAACTCAAGTTTTTAATCACCTAGACTGTTTTTACTACTGTCCCATCCAATTGCACTACCCCTTTGGATATGGTTTCATACTGAATTCCCAACTTATCAGCTATTTTCTTGGGCATTACTGAACTACTTGCCCCGGAATCAATCATGTAATTGTGTACTAATTGGTTCCCAATGATAAATGAAACATAGAATGGAGGGGGATTCAATATTTTACCTTGTTGTCCTCCATGATTCCCCTCAGGCTAGGTAAAATTTGTGAGCACCTTCTCTTGCATTTGGACTTGCTGATTTGAAGTTGATTAGTCCTTCATGGAATCTTGTAGCAAATCTCTTTGACCTGGGATAGATAGTGATTCACACATTGATATGTTTACATTTGTCTTCTTCATCTGACCAATGATACTGAATGGAGATGAAGTATCCCTCTGCTGTCCCTTGGCCTGCACATTCATTCCTTGCACATGGGCAGCAACAATTGGAATTTGGGTTGGCCTAGGGGCTGTTTTAGGCAATCCTTGTGTGCTTGGGATTGCATTTTGTTTGCTAATAGTTTATGGAGTGACATAAGGTCATGAATTACTTGGGGACAATGGCTGTTCTTCACCCAAATTTCTTCTCTTTGACCTTGTGTTGGCTACAACACTTTGGGAAATCATTTGATTCATGCCACAAAAATATTCTGTCTGCCAGTTTACAAGTGTGGTATCATTTGGAGCTGATTGCTGCTGGAATGTTTCTTATTATTGGTTATTTCCTTGACTACCTTCACCCTCCACACCAATTTCTATCACCATTAATGCTTGATTGGTAGATGAGAAGTCTTTATGTAAATCTATATATTTTGATGACTCCCTCATTCCAAGGGGTTGTCAATTGTGAGTCTCTAAGTAGATAGATATTGTACCACTAATAATAAAGTAAAAGATAACGTTCTTCCATTTATTTTCTCTACGTTTTCTCTATTTCCCCACCTTGCTTCATCTTAGATTTGCAGCATAGAATGGATGGTCTATGACAACCATATGGAAGCCTGTTAGGTTGAGCTTTGAGGAATGGTTTAATGCAAATTTGTGTCCATGACCTTTAGCTATGCTGCCTTTTCATTGTTAACAAAGTTTCATTCCTCTAATTGATTGTGGATTAATTTTGGTTAATGACTTCTTGAAACGTTTCTATTTGAGGCTATTTAGTAAGATTAACCTGGCAGCTTCACCTGGATTCTGATTACTCCCCTAGGACCTGGGATCTATCAAGCTAAAATAGCGTCCCTTGGCTAGTACTTAGGCTCTCTAAACAATTTTCCATAATGGTCTAATGGAGTAGTCTTGTGTGCCAGCTTGCCTGAATTTAGGGTCACCCACATATTTTCAGCTCTAATGGCACATTCAATAAGCAATGGGGATAGCCTGTGCCTATCACTGGAATGAATTAGGGACATAGTCCCAGAGATTTGGTAAAAGTCAACTAATTTGTCCTTGAAACATATTAATTTTCCAACACATCCACAAAAGGTAATGCTGAATGGATCCTTTCCTGCCACTGGAATTCTCTCCTAAGTCCTGTGCATATATGAAACCTAACCACATTCAGTCAGCTGCTACGAATGTGGGATGAACTCTCTTGATGGTTGTGAACTGCTCGAAAAGCTGACCATTTGTCCTTAGAATTATGAATCCCAAAACATGGATCATGGAGGGCTAAACAAATAGCTTTAATGAGACTTCCAATTTTTAATGGAGACCTCAGGCAAAACATCCTGGACCATTGCAAAGCTATGAATGCAATTGCAGGGAAAATTTCACCAAGGGATATTCGTTAAACAGCAACTGTAAATATTCTAGAGACATCCCAAGAAATATGTCACAAATCCATTAGCAATATCCTGAAAATAATTCACCAAGAGAGGTCTGATAAACACCAGTACAAGATATGGGATCCTCTTCAATGATGTAACTGGAATTGGATTTTGAGAATTAAGAGCAAGTGGGCAAAATACCCCTGAAATTGACATAGGGGTCTGTTTTGATGCCATTTTGATTGGCACCTACAACCCTTATAAAAATGTGAATGAAATGGATACCAGAAATGTTAGAAATTAAATAAAAACAAGGTTGAGTTTGATTTGGTATCCCAAAATGAGAAATAATCTCATTTTTACAACACCTTAAACCTTATTCTTGGAGATCACAATGATCCTAGAAATTGAAGTGAACACCTCTTCCTCTCCAGGCTCTTGACATTAGTGTCTGATTCTTCTCATGAGTTTTCAGGTATACACTTGTTGGAAACCAACTGATCTTATAAATATCCTTGGAAGAAGTAAGCCAGATGTGCAATTTATAGCTCTTTTAAATAAACAAACTTGCAACAAATGCCCATCATATTTCTTACCCTTGTAGATGAATAGCACAATCCAACTAAACATTGAATTGTTTATGAAAAAACCAAGAAACTGTTGTGGCAAATTAACAGCACCCCTGAATGTTGATCAGATTTCTAGTTTGATATTTTAGACATCCAGTGTGATTGCACAACATTGAATCCTCTCCCAAAGTGTGGGACTTGTAAAATGGGAAAGGAATCTTCAGATTAGAGGCTATGGTTCCTCAACTCCTCTGATCAGATTTATCACTTACAAGTTGTAGAGGTTCAATATTCCTAACCCTACCCTAAATTCCAAAGGAGACAAAGATAGAGAATGCAGAAAAAGCTAAAACTAATGCTATTAGGTGATGCACCAAAGGAGTGGTGAGCATTTTTTAATTCTGTAGATTGACACAGTCCATAAAAATGCAACAAATAACCTCGTGCACAAACTAATAATTATAATGAAGGATCATAAATCAACCAAACAACACCAGGTAGAGGATGAAAAACTAATCACAGAGGCCTGTATTGTTATTTTAATCATCAAAATCTCTTGCATTACAACACCTGAGAGGCAAAATAATGAGTTTCAGCTCTTAGAAAAGGTCTGATATTCCACCAAAATCACTTCTAAGGTGAGAAAGGGGACCTACAATACACAAAAAATGTTCCACACTTTGAAAATGAGCCAAATCTGGCTTTTACAGTGTAAGGGACAAGCCCAGGAGAGAGAAACACGTGAAAATGTGGAAGGGATTCAAACATTGACCAAAACTCATTCAAAATAGCATGGGCATCCTTACAGACCCATCCCCTGACATTTTTAGCCATGTTGGGAGAGAATGCGAGCCATTCTTCATTAAAAACGGTGGTTGAAATGTCATTTCTGTCCATGACCAAGTGCCAGAGGTGTTTTTCAATTTTCTCTCTCCAAACTCCATCAAAATGAAAAAATTAGCCCAGAATCTTGTAGATAATTTGACCAGCTTTCCATTGATATAAAGAACATGAAAAACCGAGCTCTAGATCAAAAGATATGGCCATTTGAAGTTTTAGGGCAAAACAGGGCCAAATCGGGTTGGCGGGCAAAAATTCGAATTTTTGCACCTTTTTTGTCATTTGGAAAATTTTCCAAAATTTCCCCACGCTCCACCACTCTAGGTGCCACGTGGCGGCATCTCATTGGCCGCGGGCCTTTCAGGGGAAAATTTTTCCAAAAAAATCCATCAAGCCATAACTTCAAAAATACATGGAGTTAGGAGGAAAAATTTACCTTTCTGGAAAGCTGAGAAATAGCTCTATCCAATGGTGTCATTTCCAAAAAAAATTGAGTGCCTAAAAAGTAAAATATTATGACTGAGGCACAAGAGAGAAAAAAATGACAGGAGTTAGCCACAAAAAATGAGCAGGGGCACATTTTGGATAACAATTTTGGCGACTCAGAGGGGTCATCTACCTGCTGGATGAAGTTACCAGTTGCCTGAAGCAATCCATTGGGTATGGAGTCATTGAATTCTCTGTTTGACACCCCAACTGACTAGAACACTGCAAGGAGGAAGATGGAATATCACCTGATGGAGCAAGGCCTGTAAAACACATCTCTAGGAATAACAAGCTTGTGCCAAAGCACTTAGGGAAAGAAAAACTAATCTATAGCAAAAAAATGTGCAAAAACACTTGGAGGAATGAAAATTCTAAACTAATATGTATAGGGTGAAGCGTTTCCTTCAGTAGCAATGCTTCAGATAGATTCCATTGACTGGAATCTGCAGTTCTTCGCCATCCAATGAAGACAACTGGAAAGCATTGTTGTCCTTACACTTTGTGACCATGTATGGGCCACTCTAAATGGCATAAAATTTTGAATGCCTTCCCAGTTTTTCTCTATCCGCATCCCATTTTAACACTAGATATCCAACATGGAAAGATCTATTCTTGGCCTTTCTATCAAAGGTATTCTTTATCAAATCCTGATCCTTCTCCATTGCTTGTGATGCCTAAATTCTAATTTCTTAGAGCTCCATCAATTCTGCATATCTGGCTTCCATGGGCTTAAAATCCAACAACTCAAACTATTTCATGAGTTCCAATGTTGCCAACTCAAGTGATATGGAAAAAATTTCCTCTCTTCCATAAACAAGCTTGAATGGAGAGTTACTTGTAGATATTTTAGGAGTTATCCTATCAGCCTATAAGGCTGATTTCAATTTGGTATGCCAAGACCTCTGATTCTCATCAAGAGTCCTCCTAATGATCCTCAACAAGTTCTTGTTTGTAGATTCTGCCTGGCCATTACTCTGGGGGGTAATAATTTGATGAAGTACTTAGGTAGATCCCATTCTTGAAAACCCATTCAGTCACCTTGGACCCAATGAATGTCAATTCATTATCTGATATTATTATAGCTGGTATGCCAAATCTGGTTTCTATTCCCTCATAGAAATCTAGGATGCTAGAATCATTTGCTTCCTTGAGTGCCTACTCGCTTCAGTCCATTTGGTGAAGTAATATGTGGCTGTTAAAATCAACTTGTGCCCTTGGCTTGAATTGGGATTAATAACTCCAATGAAATCGAAACCCCATTACATGAATGGCTGGTCAGCTGAAATTGGATGCAATGGGAGGGCAGCTAGCCTCTCTTTACCTGTGAAAAATGTACAATTCTTGCACCTCTTGATCCATGCATAACAATCATTGAAAATATTGGGCCAATAATAACCAGCCCTGATGATCTTTAGAGCTGTCACTCTTGGTGTAAAATGACCACCAGCTGGTCCACCATGGAACTCTTCCAGCACCTTATGAATCTGATTTGTACCAATGCATCTCAGCAGTACTCTATTCACATCTCTTTTGAATAAAACACCATCAACAAGGGCATATGGGACAACCTGCAGTCTGAAGTGTCTTCTTTGGGTCTTGTTCATCTCTGGAGAGCATAGGCCTATGCTTAGGAAGTGCATTATACTTTGGGTCCAGCAAGGAGTGGGGACACCATTATTTTCCTCTTGAGTGCTTCCTTGCTCACCGGTTGTCTTGCAATGCCAAAACAACATCCTTCTTGTTGCATGATTCCTCTTGTTTGCACAAGATCAGCTGCTCACACAATCCTTTTCCACTTACCAACTTGGTGACTTTGATCTCAATGTCATACTCCATGATGCACAAGTAATCCAACCTGCCCTTTTTTCATTCAAGTCTTTGTTGAGGAGGAAGTCTTTAACCCCCACATGAGAAACCAGCAATTGGACCTTATTGTTTGAAACTAGATGCTTGAATTTCTTCAAGCTCCTGATTACTGCAAGAACATGCTTCTCAATGAAAGAATATCTCACCTCATATTCCTCCAGGCTTTGGCTGAAGAAAGCAATTGGCTATTCATCATTGTCTTTATTCTACTGTACCAAAATCACAGAAATAGTATCATCACCTCCAAACGCATAGAGGATGAAATCCTTGGAGAAATCCGGGTTGATGAGAGTTGGGGGCTTGAGAGATGGCTTCTTTGATTGCTTCAAAACTTTCCTTTCCTTCTGCTATCCTTTTGAAATCCATGCTTTTCTTTAGCATCTTGGTGATAGGTCTGATAAACGCTGTAAAATTTGGGGACAAACCTTCTGAACAAAATTTATTCTTCCCAAGAAACTTTGAAGGGCCTTCTTGTGGCTTGGCAATGGCAGTGCTCTTATGGCTTCGACTCTTTCCGGATCAATTGCTAATCCTTCTTTGGAGACAATGTGGCCAAGGATCTTTCCTTCATGGGCTAGAAAAACACACTTTTTAGGATTCAAGGAGACTCCAAATATTCTACACCTTTGGAACACTTGTCTCAAACGAAAGAGGTGGTTTGCTGTATTTTTTGAAAAAATAGTGATATCATCAAGATATATCAGTATAATGTTGTTAATCAAACCTTTGAACGCCATGTCCATTGCTCTTTGGAAGGTATCTCCAGCATTGGACAGCCCAAATGGCATTTTCGTGTATGCATAAGTTCCCCATTTAGTTGTAAAGGCTGTCTTGAACTGATCTTCTTCCTTCACCATAATCTAATTATACCCTGAATAGCCATCAAGTAGTGAAAACCTCTTGGAGCCAGCAACAACTTGTAAAATCTGCTCCATGGAAGGAAGTGGATAATGATCCTTGAGAGATGCTATATTCAAATCTCTGAAGTCAACACACAATCTAATTTCCCCAATCTTCTTTCTGACTAGAACCAAGTTGGCAACCCAACTAGAATGCTTGATAGGGAATATGATTCTTGATTCTATCAACTTATTCAATTCTTTTCTCATGAGAGGCTCCATGTGGGGGTTGACTAGCCTTTGTTTCTGCCTGATGGGCTTAGTATTTGGATCTAATTCAATGGTGTGTTGAGCTAACTCGGGATTGAAACCTGTCAAATATTCATAGCTCCAAGAAAACATATCAGGGAATTCTTGAAAAAGTTGTATGAACTCATACCTTTCTTGCTCAGCTGTCATCTTACCAATTTGGAGTGATTTGCCTCTTTCTACTGAGATGGACACTGAATCTTCTCCCTTCACTTGGATGTTTGCTTTCTCCTTCCTAAACTGATCATTAGGATTGAAAATGGACTCCAAAGTAATAAGTCCCTTTGGTAGTTTTTTGGTTATCATCTGCACCACTTGGTCACCATACTATTGCTCCAACTTTTCTTGATTTTTGGCTGAGAATTCAGCCTCTTCTTGCAAGAAATGGATGATTTGCTAATCATTTTCAAACACTTACCAACTTACATTGTTATTTGGCACTGAAGGCCTCACAATCACATGGATGTTTGGTTGTACCTTGTCCTTTTGAATGCTCTCCACAACGTCAAAGGCTGCCCCAACTGCTACAAGCCTGTCAGCAGCTTGGTTATCTTTTCTAGGAATGGATTTTATGCTAAAGCCCTCAAAATCTTCAATGAGGTCCCACACCCTATTCTTGTAGCACTTGAGTAGATCATTCTTGATAGCATGCTGCCCCTTAACTTGGTTTACAATCAACTCACTGTCACCAAAGACTTGCAAGTTCTTTATTCCTCTCTTGATTGCCCAATGCAGTCCTTGCACCAAGTCTTCATATTTAGTAGTGTTATTAGAGCATGCAAATTGAAATCTAAAAGCTGAATAATACTTAACTCCTTGAGGTGAAACTAGCATGGATCCCCCTCCTACACCTTTTTTACTCCTTGATCCATAAAAAAAAAACTACCATACCTCATTGTCATCTTTGTGGTTTGGCTTGGTGATGCTAGGAATAGGCTGATTTTATTCATGTATGCAATAGACTTCCAACTCTGATTCTTCTATTTCTTGATAAGGATCAAAGGCATGCACCTTTTTTTCCCATTCATCAAGAGCTAAATCTGGGATGCTTCCAACCTTGGTGTCAACTTCATCAGTGCTTGGATGATCTTCTTGATCAAACACTGAACAATTGGCATTAATCTGACTTGGAGTGTAAGGCTCAATGTGAAAGTTTGCAATAGGTTCAGACCTGATTGTGGCTTTGGTTCCATATCTTGTTCTGAATAGCATGTGTGACCAATCAATAGACAAGTAACCTCCAATCTTAGCTGTGAAATCCTTTGACAAACATAGGGCAAAGAGTGGTGGAAGGTCTATTACTGAGACATCTTCCAAAATAACCACGTTGGGACAGGCATGTAAAGTAAGACTCAAGTTTTTAATCACCCTGACTGTTGTTACTATTGTCCCATCCAACTGCACCACCCCTTTGGATATGGTTTCATACTAAATTACCAACTGATTAGCTATTTGCTAGGGCATTACTGAACTACTTGCCCCGGAATCAATCATGCAATTGTGTAGTAATTGGTTCCCAATGATAAATGAAACATAGAATGGAGGGGGCTTCAATATTTTACCTTGCTATCCTCCATGATTCCCCTCAAGCTGGGTAGCATTTGTGAGCACCTTCTCTTGCATTTGGACTTGTTGATTTGAAGTTGACCAGTCCTTCATGGCAGCTTGTAGAAAATCTCTTTGGCTTGGGATAGATAATGATTCCCACATTGATATGTTTACATTTGTCTTCTTCATCTGATCAATGATATTGAATGGAGATGAAGTATCCCTCTATTGTCCCTTGGCCTGCACATTCATTCCTTACACATGGGCAGCAATAAATGGCATTTGGGTTGGCCTAGGGGCTATTTTAGGCAATTCTTATGTGCTTGGAATTGCATTTTATTTGCCAATAGTTTTTGGAGTGACAGAAGGTCATGAATTACTTGGGGCCGATGACTGTTCTTCACCCAAATTTCTTCTCTTTGACCTTGTGTTGGCTGCAACACTTTGGGAAATCATTTGATTCATGCCATAAAAATATTCTGCCTGCCAGTTTATAAGTGTGGTATCATTTGGAGCTGATTGCTGCTGGAATGTTTGTTGTTGCTGGTTATTTCCTTGACTACCTTCACCCTCCACACCAGTTGCTGTCACCATTAATGCTTGATTCAAGGTAGTGTTGAAGCACATGGACTGTTTATGAGGTTCATTTCATGGGAAACACCAATCATACTCTTGAGATATATTTTTTTGTACTGGCACTAATGCTTTAGATGCAGATGTAGCATTGAGATTATAGGGCTGAAATGGTCTGTTGGCAGGAGGCCTTGCTTGATTTAGATTTGCAGCTAGATTGGGTGGTCTATGAGGTTGATATGGCTGCCTGTTAGGCTGAGCTTGAGGCTGGAAGGAAGGTCTAACACCTTGAGCTTGCTACCTTTTGAGTGTAACCATCTCATTACCTAGATTTTGCAATTGCTTCATGACTTCTTGAAGTTCATTTGAGGCACTAAAAGATGAAGTGGAAGCTTCACTTGAATTCTGATTTCTAGGAGTGGGAATAGAAGCTAAATTAGGCACTTGGCTAGTACTTGGGCTCTCTAAACATGGAAATAATGGCATTGGAGGCCTAGGAGCCAGCTTTCCAGCTTGAATCAAACAATTTTCAGCTCTAATGGCAATGCTATAAGAAATGGGGATAGTTGTGCCTCCCATGGAATGAATTAACATAGAAATATTAGAATTTAAAGCTTTAAGGTAATAAATAAAAGCACCTTCTGCTATTGGCCTGACTGCTACTGGAATTCTCTCCTAAGTCCTTTGAAATCTGAAATTAAAATCAGTCAGCTACTCATTGAGAGCTCTCTTGATGGTTGTCAACTGCTCCAAAAGGGACAAGTTGTCTCCCTTTTCCCCAAACTACTCATGGAGGGCTATACATAGCTGATTCCAATTTTGAATAGAACCTGAGGCAAGACTCCTGAACCATTGCAAAGCTTTCCCTTTGAATGAAGATGCCAGTAGTTTGACAGCAACTTACATTTCATTGATCTCATGGATTTCACAAATGTTAGCAATATCCTTAACATGATCACCAGGTGAGGTCTGATTTTCTCCAGTGAAGTATGGAATGTTATTCAATGCTGCAACTGGGATTGGATTTTGTGCATTGAGAGCAAGTGGGCTGCTACCAGTGAAATTGACATAGGGGTTGTTTTGTGCCATTCTAATTGGCCTTAGAACCCTTGTTGATTGAATGAAAGGCCTACCAGGTGGAGGAGTTGAGAGAGTTCTGTTTGGTGGAGATGGAGACCTTTGGATTCTCCTCCCACTTTGCCTTATTCTTGGAGATAACTGCATATATTCAAACAACACCTCTTCCTCTCCAGCTCTTGACCTTGTGTTGATTCTTCTCATGAGTTTTCAGGTCTGCACTACTAAAACCAGTTGATTCTTCTTCCTTGAAGTCGCCAGATGTGCAATTTATAGCTCTTTTAAAGAAATAAACTTGCAACAAATGCACATCAATTTTTTAAAAAATGAAGATGAAAACCTCTAAGGTCCCACTGGGTATGCCAAAACTGTTGTTGCAAATCGGTAGCACCCCTGGATGCTGATCAAATTTCTAGTTTGATATTTTAGACATCCATTGTGATTACACAACATTGAATCCTCTCCCCAATTGTGGGACTTGTAAAATGGGAAAGGAATCTCTAGATTAGAGGCTAGTTCCTCAACTCCTCTTATCAGATTTATCACTTATAAGTTGCAGAGGTTTAAATTCTTAATCCTACCCTAAATTCCAAAGGAGACAGAGATAGAGAATGCAGATAAACTAAAACTAATGCTAATAGGTGATGCACCAAATGAGTGGTGAGCATTTCTCACTTCTGCAGATTGAAACAATTCATAAAATGCAACAAAACAAAATGCACAAACTGATAACTGTAATGAAGAATCAGAAATTAGTCAAACAACCAGCAGAGGATGAAAAATTAATCACAGGGCCTGTATTGTTATTTTAACATCAAAATCACTTGCATTACAACACCTGGGAGGAAAAAATGAGTTGCAGTTCTTAGAAAAGGTCTGATATTCCACCAAAATCACTTCCAAGGTGAGAAAGGGGACCTACAATACACAAAAAATGTTCAACCCTTTGAAAATGAGCCAAATCTAGCTTTTACAGTGCAAGGGATGAGCCCAGGAGAGAGAAACACGGGAAAATGTGGAAGGGATTCAACCATTGACCAAAACACATTCAAAACAACATGGGAATCCTTACATACCCATCCCCTAATAGTTTTAGCCATGCTGGGAGAGAATGCGAGCCATTCTTCATAAAAAATAGTGGTTGAAACATCATTTCTGTCCATGACCACATGCCAGAGGCATTTTTCAATTTTATCTCTCGAAACTCCATCAAAATGTAAAAATGACCCTATAATCTTGTAGATAATTTCATGATCTTTACATTGATATAAAGAACGTAAGAAACCGAGCTCTGGATCGAAAGATATGGCCATTTGAAGTTTTAGGGCAAAACAGGGCCAAATCGGGTTGGCGGGCAAAAATTCAAATTTTTGCACCTTTTTGGTCATTTGGAAAATTTTCCAAAATTTCCCCGCACTCCGCCACTCTAGGTGCCATGTGGCAACATCTCATTGGCCATGGGCCTTTTAGGGGAAAAGTTTTCCAAAAAACACCACCGAGCCATAACTTCAAAAATACATGGAATTAGGAGGAAAACTTTACCTTTCTGGAAAGCTGAGAAATAGCTCTATCCAATGGTGTCATTTTAGGAAGGTTTTGAGTTCTTGAAAGTTAAAATATTATGAATGAGGCAAAAGAGAGGAAAAAATGAGAGGAGTTAGCTAACAAAAATGAGCTGGGGCACATTTTGGATAACAATGTCATTTCCTCTTATTCATGTGACTGCACTACTAATTTACTCATCTCTTGAAAATCATGTTCTTCAAATATCTTCTCTTCTTTTTCCATCTCAATTTAAATTTATTGAGGATTCATTTCCATACTACCAAGATTATCAGAAGCTTATTTCTCCAAACCATCTCATTCTTCAATTTCTTTTAGAGTTTCTCTAGACCTCTTATGAACTCTTCTTCTTTGAGGAGCTTCAAAATGTCCTTAAGTGGGTTACCTCCTAGAGCTTCTTCTAATTTTCACTTCATGCTCCAACTTAGGTGAACTATCACTGTTAGAGACATATAGTAGTTCTTCTATGGTACTATTGCAGAGGAATGAGTTTCTTTTGATAGGCATAGTAGATTTTGTAGCTTTGATCCTTCTTTCATATACTCCTTTCCTTTTGGTACATTACCTCCACCTACTTTATTCTATTTTCCTCTACAAGGGGCATAAATCTCCAAATTACTTGTAGGAGAAAAATGGGTTGGTATTTCCCTCCTAATAATATCAGGGCTTTTGCTTAAACTTGTTAAGAAACTTTTCCCATATTTCTTCTCCAATTTTTTTCGAAAGAAAATGGTGTTGGCATAGAAAATGGATTAACCCATGATGTCTGATTGTTCCAAATCCCCAGGAATACCTCTAAGCCATTGTCTAGATGGATTCAAAAAGGAATCCTAGAAGATTTACTATATATTCTGGTTTTGAATTCCCATACCTAAGATATATTAACATTTTAAGGACTTCTCTTCCCACACTCCCAAATTGAACATCGATAGTTAAATACTTAACTACCCAAAATGCTACCCTATCAAAGGGTTTGAGAAAGTTGGTACTTTTGACCCCCTTTATGATTTTCTTGGTGTTATAGATATATTGGGGCTCATATTCCCCTCTTGTATCAAGGCTTCCACCAGATATTTAAGGGTTCCCTTGACAGGATTTAGGAACTTACACAATTGTTATTCTAGACACATTACTCATTGCATTGATAATAAAAGGAATTATAATGCTTCTAAATTTAGTTATGGATTCTTTTAAATTTACAATGAATTCCCTTACGAATTTTTCATTATACCTCAAGAACTTTTTCAGGAATTCCAGCTATCATGCTTGTCCAAAAATAGATGTCACTTGTTCATCTGTAAGAAGTTGGGTATCATCCTCTAGCTCTGACTTCTTTTTAATCCCCATGGAAAAGAGGATGATTCAAATTTTTCCTTCCTCAAATTATTAGTCTATCAGAATTAACTATAGATTTACTGGAACTATTATATTTAGCTATAGAACTGTTGTTTTTATCTGTGGAATTGATGGGTTTAACTGAGGAATTGAAATACAATTCTTTTGCTTCCTCTTTGAAATTCTTCTACAACTTCTTCTCCGCTTCATTTAATCTACCCAAATGATAGGTAAGTATAAATTCACCACCACTTTCTTATTCTATCAACATCAACCTCATGATTACTTACTTTTAATCATAATTCACAATCAATGACTTATCATACCGAACTTCTTAAATCAAGTCTAATCACACATGAAAATTTTTAATTTAACCTTTTAATAATTTTCAAGACATAATTATAATCCTTTTCTGATGTAATCCCTCCATGCCTTAATGACTCGTCATTCCTAAAAGTGAAAAAAGGAAAAACGGTTAGAAAAGACAACTGGAATTCCAAAGAAATTCTTTTTATTTTTCATTAGCCATTTATTGAGGAGACCAACTGCCATTTGTTGGTTTTCAATTGATCTTTTGAGAGATTTTTTTTAATTTTGGGGAAGAGAATGCCATGTTACTAGTTTTCATTCTTTCCCTTTTTATATTATTATTATTATTATTATTGGGGGGGATATAACACCATTTACTAGCTTTCATTCTCTTCCCTTTATTTTGGATCCATGCATCTAATTATTTGATCATTTTGGAAGTACTGGGTTCTTCCATATGATCAAATTATTTATCTGTTTCAATCTGCTTCAAGAAATCATCCCTAGTAAGAGGCTTCCTATAAAATTTTAGCCTATGTCCATTGACCAAAAGTGTCTTGTTATTTCCATCAATGGGAAGTAACTAAATAGAGCCATTTTAAAATATCTACTCAATCTGATAGGGTCCTAACCATCTGGTTCTCAACTTGTCCTTTGAATTTCTAGTACTTGGAATCAAACAGTAATTCCCAATCTCCTACCTTGAATTTCATTTTCTTGATATGTGTGTCATGCCATTGATTCCTTTGATCTTGGATTATCTCTATCTGTTCTAAAGAATTTCTTCCAATCTGATCTCATCCAATTTATTGAGTTTCATAATTCTTTCTTTTTGTGTTGCATCCAATTCAATACCCATTTTAGTTGTTGTCCTTAATGTTTGTAGTTCAAATTCAATCGGTAATAAGGGTTTTTCCCCATAGACTAACTCATATGGTGAGAAACCTATTGTAGTCTTCCAAGTTGTATTATAATCCTAGATAGCCTTGGGTAGTATCTTTACCCAATCTCTTCTACCTTCTTCAACTTTTTTAGTAAGGATGTTTTCCAATTCTCTGTTACTTCTACTTGTCCATTTAATTATGGGTGATAGGGAAATGACTTCCTATGATTGATATGATAGTACATTGTGAAGGATTGGATCATATTAGACATGAACTATGGACCCTGATTTGAAACTATACTCCTTCGTGCACCAAACTTCATCATAATTATGTGCCAAAGGAAATCAACAACTACTTCTTCAGTGACATTTGTTAAAGCCTGCACCTCTGCCCACTTTGTCACATAATTAGTACACACAAGAATGTGCTCCTTTCCTTGTGAAGGAGGACTAAAGGGATAAAAAAAATCTAACCTCCACCTTTTAAATGGTTCAATCACCACTTGAGGTTGTAGAGGCATTTCACTGGTAAAGGTTGGTTGTCCCATCCTTTGATAAGGATCACACCGCTTGATATATCTCTTCACATATTTATACAGATATGGCCAATAATAGCCAGTGCCAAGTATCTTGTGAGATGTTCTTTTTACTAAAAAGTGTCCTCCACTTGGTTCATCATGACATGCCCTGAGTATCTCAAAGATTTCATCTTCTCTCACACACCTGCGTAAAACAAAATTAGGACCACAATTGAACAACATTCCATTTAACCATTTAAATTATGCACTATTTTTTATAGACTTCTTCATTTGTTTCTTAGTGAAAGAAGGAGGAAACTTCCCTGTTGCAAGATAATTTTCCATATCAGCAAACCATAGTGTATTAGCTGAAATAGAAAAGAATTGTTCGTTTGGAAAATTATACTTAATTGGATCTTACTCCCCTGTAGTGGTTAGTCTTGACAAGAAATAAACTACCACATTATATTTTCCTAGATTATCCACTATGGTAATATCAAATTATTGTAAAAGTAATAACCATCTAATTATCCTACCTCTAACAACTAGTTTGTTCATTAAGTATCTAATTATTGAGTGATATGTATGTTAAAATATTTTGTACCTTGTCATATAATGTCATAATTTATTAATTTCATAGATCAAAATAAGAAATTCTTTTTTAGTGGTAGTGTAATTTCTCTCAGTGGGAGTAAGATTTTTACTAAGGTAGTAAATATCATACATTTTCCCTTCTTCATCTTTCTGTCCCAAAACTGCACCTATTGAGTTATTTGAGGCATATGTTTGGATGTGAAAATGTTTCTCCCAATTAGGTTCTCTCAATATTGGGGCAGTGATTAATTTTCTTTAATTTACTTCAAAAGCATGTTGACACTTTTCATCCCAATAGAATTCATAGTCCTTGGCAAGTAAACTAAATATGGAGGAAATTTTTTTACTAAAATCCTTTATAAAACACCAATAGTATCCAACATTCCCTAAAATTACTTGATATCTATGGGGGTTTGGGGAACAGGAAATTCTAAAATAATCCTATTTATTTCTTGGTCAACTTGAATGCCTCATTTTGAAATGTGGTGTCCTTATACAATCCCCTCATCAACCATCATTAAACATTTCTTATGACTAAGAGACAAATGGTGTTCCTCACATCTTGTTAGTACTCTATCCAAATTCTTTAAAGCATCATCAAATGTGTTTGCATGTATAGTAAAGTCATCCATGTATACCTCTACACAATCATTCGTTAGGTCTTCAAAAATTGCTAATACAAATATTTGGAAGGTTGTTGGAGCATTACATAGTCCAAATGGCAATACCCTATATGCAAAGGTACCCCATGTATAAGTAAAGGTAGTTTTATCTTTATCCTCAGCAACAAATTTGATTTGATTATATCCACTAAAGCCATCCAGGAAGGAAAAATATTGTTTACTTGCAAGGTTGTCCAAAACTTGATCTATGAATGGTAAGGGAAAATAATCTCTCAATGTGGCTTTGTTCATCTCCATATAATCAACAAAAATTCTCCATTTTATGTTATTTTTAGGCACAATTACAAAAGGAGACACCCAATGACTATATAAGATAGGGTAGATAAAACCTACTTGTAATAGTTTTTCAATTTCTTGTTTGACTATGTCCCTTAAGATTGGATTAATCCTCCTCTAAGGTTGCTTAACTGGTTTAATGTTTCCAGTATAGATGTGATGGGTGAAAATACTTGGATGGATTCCTTTCATGTCTTTATATTCCCAAGAAAAATCTCTAGTATGATCTTTAAAAACATCAAACAATTTAGCTTCTTCATCATTCTTTAGCCACTGGCTATTAATGTTAAAAATTTTACCTAGTTGAATCTCAACGTGTTTGGTTCCATTGTGTGATGAACTGATTTGTTGAAATGGTTCCATTAAGGTGTTTAGGGTACATGGATGTGGTAATAACATATGATATGTAACAATATCTCTAAAATTTCCTTGAGAAAGAATACTAGAAAAGGGACAATAGGCAGAGTTATGATACTTATCTTGTTGTTGGTCAAACTCCTTGCCACTGTTATTTCCCAAAAATTCCTCACCATTTTCTAATATCTTTGAGACTGAATCTAATGATTACATAGCTATTCCTACCCCTCCCCAAGAGAAATATCATTCCTCTAGAGTGAAATTATTTGCATTCTTAGGGAATTGTTGTTGGTGTGGTTCCGAGATAAGTCTGAACGTTCCAGAACTAATGTAATTGGAACTAAATCCATAGGTTCCAGAAATAAGTCTGTAGGTTCCGTAACTATCCCCAGATTGCTTCCAAGGAAAGTTAGTCATTCATTCAATGGTTGATTAATCATATCTTCCATCTCCCATATGTGATCCTACAATGTTATCATATCCAAAGAAGACAAGTTTTGTTTATTAGTATCAGGATCATCAACCCATAATTGTTCTTAATTATCAATAAAAGGTCGTGCAGAGGGATATAAGGAAATTTGCTTAGAATTCTTACCATTTGAGATAGTCATATCACCTGATTTGTAATCAATTAAGGCATCAACTGTAGCTAACCATGGTCTACCCAAAATAATGGGATAACCAAGTGTTTTACCTTTTGGATGTATTATACAGAAGTCCACTAGATATTCCCATGACTCCACCATAACTGCCACATCTTCAATAATTCCTTCTTGTTTTTATACTGACTGATCTACCATCTGCAATATGGTGCTAGTAGGTTTTATACCTATTAATGGTAATGTTTTCAAAGTTTCCATTATCATGACATTTATAGATTCTCCCAAATCAACCAAAACATTATGTATATCTTTATTGTTTAGGAAATAATTATATTAGTGCTCCATTAATGTGTGAGCAATGTTATTTGTATTGTATTAGTTTTAGAGCTGTTACGAGTTGTTAAAACAACATGTATAATTTAGGTGAGTGGTTTCCTATATTATAGGAAATATAATTCCTATATAATCATTTGTATGATGCGGATTTTTGAGATATAGAAAAGAAGATACAATATTATGATGTTATTTCCTGTGTAAATCTCGGACAACATTTTCATTTGGTATCGGAGCTTTGGTTTGTGTAATGGAACAATAAATTGTTTACAGGGGTGGTGATATTGATCCTTATCATGTAAGAATGCTTGATCAGATCTACATGTGTTGCACCTTGGCGTGTTCGTAGTCCAAGGATGAGAGAGGAGATATATTGGTGCAGCTGTTGAATAGATTAATACCTATATTGAATATTTGTGTAGGTGTATTCTAGAGGAATTCATTATTAGCCCCGCGGATGATTCTGATTCTGATTAGTTTGTTTTTTAATTAAATTTGTGGTTTGTTGGACCATTTTTCTTTGGCATTTTAATTCGGCTTCAACCTGCACGTGTTTCTTTCTGGTCTATTTTGAAGAGCGTGGAGGAGGATGTGTTGTGAAGGACATAGGCCATACTGTGCAGATCCATAGACCATCAACTCGATCAATCCACATGTGTAAAACCGATGGTGCCCAATACTAATGTGACCTCAGCTGGTATTTCGAACTGCCTCAACTCTGATCCGGTTTTTACTCCATGCGTGAAGATATTAATGTGAACAAGATGGATTGGCTCTGATGGAAGCCTCAGATCTGATTTACACTATCCATTCCACGCCATTTTCCAAAGGAAACTGAGACAGGTCATACAACCGTAATGTGAGTCTAGTCTTTATGTGTCTCATTTGTCTATAAAATTAAAGTTTGGTCAATTTCATAAAGTATCATTTTGAGTCATTGTGTTGAGTCCTCAATTTTTTTTAAAATAGTGTTTGTATTGTCATTAAAAGTAATATTTAATTATTTTTGTAAGAATCTCTCCAAAAATAAGGAGGAAATTGAATGTTTTTACTGCAAGAGAAAGGGGCATAAAACTCCATTTTGTAAAAATCGAGCTCGTGATCTTCTAAATGGAACAATCAAAATGGAAGAAACAAATATGGGCATAGACGCTGAATCTGATTATGAGGAAGAACAAGTAAATGAAGACAGTGGCTCTAAAGACTTCTTGTTCTGAGCATGAAACCGGAGGCAGGAGGCATCGGAGGTTGGAGGTCATTCAGCGACCTCTTGTCAGTTTCCAACGACGGGGCCGCATATCAGCTTTGGTGACATGTGTGTGTGCAGTTTGATTTTAGTGCTTCCACTGTGGTGTGCCTTAGTTTGCAGTGATCCTGTTTTCAATAAGTGGAAATTTCACATTGAGGGGGGGAACATGATCCAATGTTCTATTTCTAGTATGTCAGCTTTTTCTATGTATGTACGAGCAATATATTTTAGTAGAATTTCCTATGTTATTCCCTGCAGTGAGATAGTGCTGAGAGTTGTTGATACTACTGCATCATCATGATATCGTGGTTGTTAGTTATCCAGAAAAACTATCTAGAGGTTGTTGGTACTGTCCTCAAAAACCATATGTTGTGTGGTTGTTGGTTAACCACTTGGAAAACCATCCAGAGGTTGTTGGTATTGTCTTTGAAACCATCCAGATCATGAGCATGCTACGTAGCGGCACGTTGCAGTACAAAGGCAGTTTTTTTCCCATGTTCGCACTAAGAGGGGGAATGTTAGGAAATAATTATATTAGTGCTCCATTAATGTGTGAGCAATGTTATTTGTATTGTATTAGTTTTAGAGTTGTTACGATTTGTTAAAACAACTTGTATAATTTAGGTGAGTGGTTTCCTATATTATAGGAAATATAACTTCTCTATATAATCATTTGTATGATGCGGATGTTTGAGATATAGAAAAGAAGATACAATATTATGATGTTATTTCCTGTGTAAATCTCAGACAGCATTTTCATTTATTCCATATAGAGACATAAATAACAGGGTTTCCAGGATCTTCGTATTTGGGAAGCAAGAGTTTTCTTGCTAATAAATTAGCAAGTTTCCTATCTACTTTAATAGTCGTAAGGTACCACTTCTTCCTTCCAGGTCTTTTTAAACATAACATTTTGATTAACTTGTTTAACTCTGGAATGTCCTTGATTATTTGAAATAATGGTATTTCAATATTTAATTTCCTTAACTCCTGCACCAAATTAAATTCCTTAGTCCCTATAAATTCTTTAAATCTCTCTAAAAATGGAGTTTCAGTAGAGTTGTTATTTGGATCCTTATATTTTTCTTTTTCATCCTTCTTAGGAACAACAAAACTAGGGGTTTCAGTTTCTTCTATCATTTTAGTAATTATAACAGGTGGACTACTAATTATGTTACCAGATCAGGTTTGAGTATCATTACAATCCATGGCATTAAGATCAACTAGTTTTTCTTGTCTTGTCCCATATACAGGATTTGTTTGTTTGTTTCTGGGATTAACCACTGGTTGTGATGGAATTTGTGTTTGAACCACATTTTCAGTATATGAATTTTGTGTTGGGGAACCCATTATGGCTTGTTGATTCTGATTGGGATATATCTTCCCTTGATCATAGTTATTATGTCTCCACCTAAGTTGTGACCAAGCATATAGGTTACCTTGACTAGACCATGGTTGTTAGTGTCCTTGAGCATACCAAAATTGTCCTAAACAATCATGGGGATTCCATATTGGTTGAGGTGGTTGTCCCCAATTTTTCGGTACTGTCTGAGCCACCCCTGACATCATCTAGGGTTTAGGAATTGGACTTGGCATGAACTGCCCCTGGCTAGGCTGTCTCTGGACAAATTTTACTTCTTCTGCTATGGATAGAGTGTTGGTTTGTTTAAGCTGATTTTTAATGAATGGAAGAAGAGAACAAGCATTACTCTCATAGTTCCTCGATTCACATATAAGACACATTTATGTTTTATCTAGAGAAAAATCTATTATTGAATGATTTTTCCTAGATCTAGGACAATATATAGCTAATGGTTTAGTTTTAGCATTTTCTTTAGCTTGCAATCCATCCATGGTGGAGGATAATTGAACTAAAATGTCTATTTTAAAGTTTTCTAGTTCATCCATCATTTTTTTCATATTTGGATTCAAACTTTTCACTATTTTTCCTTTCCTAAGTCCATCCCTTATTCTTGAATAACTTCTAAAAATGTCTTTAATATCATTCATTCTCAATTGATCAATGTTTCCTCCTCCCATTAAATTAAGGGCTTCCCTAGATTCATCATCCAGAACTTTAGAAAAATGGTTTTTCTTAACTTTTCTTGAAGTAAAAATCCACACCTTTAACTTACAAAGAGGAATCTGTCCAAATAATCTTCCATATTATCATCCTCTTCATACTTTATTTTGAAATTTTATTCCTTCTTGTTTCTCCCTCTACAATAGTATTTATATTTGTCTTAAAAGGAAGTTTCCATTTTTGCCCAAGTGGTAATAGAATTGGATGTTAATCCCATAAACCACCTCATTGATTATCTATTTTGTAATCATAAGTCTAACGCAGTACCTTAAATTAAAATAGAAATTGGTCAAGATCTTCATATGACATCCATCTAAATGTGGGTAAATGTGTAGGTGAAATATTTTTCATAGGTGTATCATCATCATCCAACTGAATTGGATAAGTAAAAGTCCTATCAGGTTCTCTTTCATCTTCTCATGTCATTTCTATAGTAATTTCTAGAATTTTATCCCAATCAATGTGGTATGTGATCTACTTTGGTGAAGGTGAGAAGTTAGGAGTAGAAGGTTGACTACTTAATTGAGAATCAAAACTTGCTCTAAATGGGTCTTGGGAGATAATCCTTCTTCTAAAGGTTCCACTTCCTTCTGGTGACTGATCCAAGAATTCCAAAGGTTGTAGTTATGCTTCTTGTCTAACAAGAGACAATGGTGTATCCAATTTTTGGTCAACTTCCTTATTTGAACTAGACGATGTTGATAATTTTTGTTCATTTTTTTTGGGGAGAAATATACCATTTGAGTCTCTTGGTCTAGTCATACATTTTATGATAACACAGGGAAGATTTTCAATTACTAGATGTATGATTTTTACTCTTTTTGACACCTAATTACACAATTCTAACTATTGGGTCGCTGGAAACGGCACCAAAAATTATGGGTGTCATTATTCCCTTCATTTAATCAACTCTTTGTTGATGTCATATTCAAACCAGGGGTGTGTCTAAAGCTATATGCAACAATAAGAATCATATTGATCTAGTAATTGACTATAGGTATTGGTTATTTTATTTTTTGGGGATTTTTGTAGGATCCTTAGGATTCCATGGCCAAAGCCTTATTATCTCTATGATGTAAGAAACTTGATAAAATAAACACTCATTGCTGGAACGAATTACTGCAAATAAACAAACATACAAGAATAAATAGATTGCTGGAAATAAACACACAATGTAGAAGTAAACACACTTTGCTTGGAAATAAACACACAGTTGAAAATGTTGTGAAAATCTTGCAAGGAAATGGAAATCTAATCTATAACACCTGCAGGGACAAGTATAAAACATAGTTTCAATTTAAAGAATCAAAAGCATTTACAAAATTAATAGATCTACATGATTTTCTTAGAAATATAAATACCAATAAAATAAGGATCCTGATTCTTAGAGGAGTGGGCCCTTGCTCCACCTTGAATCGGGATTTGAAAAAGTATGATTCTCTCAAAACAAAGTGGCTATTTTATTATTTGAAATGTTTAGTATTACAAAACTTCATTGTACCTCTATCATATCTATTCTATATCTCTCTTTGTCTATCTCTATATATATGTATTAAATATATCTATAGGTATTTATGTATATTTCTTTCATTCAAAGATGCATTTATAGCCATAGTTGTTCTACCAATTCAAATGGAACTGAATTAGTGCCCAAAATAGATGTTGAATTTGGAAATTGTTGGACGTATAACTGTTTGATAAGTTATCCCTGGA
Organism: Taxus chinensis; assembly: GCA_019776745.2. Taxonomy (NCBI): domain Eukaryota; kingdom Viridiplantae; phylum Streptophyta; class Pinopsida; order Cupressales; family Taxaceae; genus Taxus; species Taxus chinensis. Next base: position 71,792,670 of record CM034147.1, read on the forward strand.
TCTTGGAGTATGAAGAATTGGAAATCTATTGATCTGCTCCTGATTGAAAGGCTTCATTGATTTTTCTATCATTGTATGCCATCAAAATAAATAGATTCCCATTAGACTCTAGGAACTTTGGAGAAGTTCTGGAGTCAAAGGGGACTATTCCAGAACTAATTGTGAAAGTTCTGGAGCTATGCGCAGGAGTTCTAGAACTAAGTGTTGGAGTTCCGGAACTAAGTGTTGAAGTTCTAGAACTATGTGATGGAGTTCCAGAACTAAGTATGGAAGTTCCAAAACTAATATGTATTAAAACCAATGCTCCCAAAAATGTGTTTATTGCTTCATACTTCGTTCTTTTGATGATTGTGACCTGTTTTATTACAAAAACTGAATTTCCACACACTTTGTTAGGAATTACAGATTTTTTAGATGTTAGAACTAAATCTAACAAAATATGGAAAATTACATCCTAACTTATACTAGATCAAACAAAAGTCACAAAATGCAGTCAAACTAGATAAAAAGGAGAGTAAAATAAGATCATTTATTATACATTAATGAGACATATTTTGACCTTATCGCAGCCCCTGTCGGTAGTTATGCGAGAGCCTAAGCTTCTGCCTGTGCTAGATGCCACATTAACCCAATCAATTTTCCTTGTAGGGTGGCCACCTGTGCATGTGCATGAGGATGTTGTAGTTGTAAAGCAGTCATCTTCCCCTATAATCCATCTTTCTATACTATGATGGTAACCAAGTCCAGTTATCATGGCCTCAGTGGTGCTACCTATGGTTGGGATATCTGTCACTACCTATACCCATCGGGGGCTCCCATATCATCAATCTACCTATCAGACACCTACTCCTCTTCCCTGTAGGATCTTCAAGATGTGGTGGAGACAATTATCTCTCCACATTATCTTTGTGGTACTATGGAAAAGGTGGAGGCACATCCTGCTGCAAACCAAAATACCATCTAACTCGGTCTATTGGTATCATATCATGCTCTCCAAGCCTCCTTCCCTCTATCCACCTAACTAGATGTAGTCCTGACAACTCCTCTTCCATGCCTCCATATGAAGGAAAATCTACATATGACCTCCAAATATTATCTACTACAAATATCCCATCTAGTAGGCACCTGTAATAAGTCACATCATGTGACACTACATCTACCTGAGCATGTGCTCCTATCTTGAACCATCTCATAGACCCTTATCTATAAAAACCTCTAAACCAATCCTATCATTATAGGTGGGGAGGGAAAAAACTCACTATGTGATCATATTCACAACAGTGAAGTAGATATGTGTAGTACACACTGAATGTCTAATCCTCTAATATTCCCATAACTCTGTATAAAAATATAGTAAAAAAGAAGGTTCCCAAGTAAAGAAGATTCAATCCTCAATAATATCTTGTAAAACCCCCATTAATACATGTGGGTATCTCCCACCCTCTGAATCTTGAAGTGAGGAACAACCAATTGCCACTCTCATCAACATTAATAATTGCATCTCCTCTAGATGTGCATCATACATATCTCCATAGTTAATGCTCACGTTATGATAGGATAGATCTCCCATGTCCTCTCCAAAAAACACAACCATAGCTTCAAATGCCTCATCTAAAGAAATATGATATATCCACTCTCTAACAATCAATAGCATCAAAATCTAGTAGAAATCCTCCATCCTGATCGTCATCTCCCGAGTCAACAGGTGGAAAGTATTGGTCAATGAATCCCATCTATTAATGAGAGCGACCATAATATTGTGATCCCTCACACTATGTCTATATCACCTGATGTCACCCACCCCAACAGCTCTCATATTCTCCTACTCATCCTTTGTCACGTGTGGTCTCATTTGCACCAACAATGGTGCCAGCATGTCCCTCATGGTCAAATTTTTTCTAGCCTACAACATTACCGATAACACCTATTAATCAATTTCACCTTTTACTCATCCAATTAACCTTTACCCATCCCAAGACCTATATGTACCTTTTATAGCCTTCCCACATTTTACCTAACATGTTCATCTACTGTATATTCTATCTAGCCTACTCATCTACACTTTCTTTGTTCCATTTCTACACCACCCATACCTACCTCATTTAATCCTAATAAATTCATTTCTACCTAATTTAACCCTAACCCACCCATTTATACCCACCTTTCTTGGAATTCTACCCTAACTAACCCCTACACCAACCTATTATAACTTTACTTACACCTAACTCACCTACTCCTACCTCACTACACCCTCAACCATCCTTCCCTTCACATTTTAACCATTTTTACTAACTCTTTTAATCCTAAGAAATTTTTAACAGTGACCGACATTGATCACCCTGACTAATATTGGTCCTCTTTTCACTCCATCGATACCTGCTAACTCTCGACCAGTGTTGGTCACTGGTTCAGCCATAAGGCCAAACCCCCACATCCCCATTTTTAAAATTTTAACAAAACTACCTAAAATACCTACCCAAACCACCCGAAATCACTTCTCAATTCATTTTCCCACCTAATTAAACTAATTTTTGCCCTCCCCATACCTCATTTCACCCAAATTTAAACAAAATTTCAAATCAATTTCAAAACCAAAATTCATCATTTTGCACCTTAATTTTAACCAAAAATAATCATGGAGATTGAATCCTACCTCTACCTGGCTCCACCTTCATGGTGGGATCTCGAGTATCTGTACTAGAGGTCCTTCGACTCCCTATCTTGCCTCAACCATAACTGAATCAACCTCTCACCTATCAGCCAATCCCCTCACTTGAATCAATCACATGGACCCATAAAATCCACTCATATCACCCGCTAATAACTCACCAACTCAACCTCTAACCTCACCTTATCATTTTTCTCATCGATATACTCTCTCCTTTATCATTTTACAAAGATAGAAATGCACAAATGAATATGTTTCATGTATATTTTTACCCCCAAATTGACCTAACCAACATCAATCAAGTTGTGTCATATTTAATTGGCATCAGTTACCTGTACCGACATTAATTTCCCTTTAACCGGTATCGGTCACCCTATAATACCCATTTAACCTAATTTACCCAAGATTTTGCTACACAATGCCATTTTATTGCCACTAGAGCTTTATCATCACCTAGCAGGATCACCTAGTAGCCTTCCTAGCTTGTTCATCTCCCTAATTTTACTTGGGGGCATGTTTTTTGCCTACACCTCGTCTTTACCCATGGCCTCGCCTATAGACCTAACCTGAACCCACCCATTTGAAACTTGAATTTGCTTAATTGTTGTACCTTTCAATGAAGTTACTCATGTTGGTTATCCTACCAACCTTGCCTTACTTAATGTTATGATGTTTATCTAGACCAAACCAAACCTTTTGGTTCTTTTAAACCCACCTAATGCATATTTCTTCACTCAGCCTTGTTGTGTTTCAGAACTGTATCCTATACCTTGGATACCTAAACCACATCATTCTTATTTGGATAAACTATAGAACTTTAACGATGTAGAGTTTGTGATCTCTTTAACCTAATGCCTTGTGGCATTCTACATGTGTGCATGTTTTTTAATTCCCCCGCCTATTACCTACTCCTAAAATCACCATTATTTGTGCCCGTACCCTACCTTATTTTTCTTCACCTACCATTTTATCAAACCCATCACCGATTCATCCTACTCCTTCACTAGATCCAAATTTTAGAGGGATCATCTCCACCCATACCTAGGTCAAGTTAACCTCAACCCATACCTAGGACAACCACTCCTATTTTTGTCAGTGTCACTTATCAATTCAAGCTATGTGACAAAAAGGGGAAAATGTAGACACCCAAAATTGGGTTATAACCCTTTAAATCCCCTTCAACTAATTAATTAAATACTATTCCCCCACCATGTGAACTTGCACACATTTTAATTAATTTAACTACCACAATTAATTTAATTACCTACCCCACCTAGCTACCTCAATTATCCACCTCACCTTAGACCTATTCTAAGCCTATTAATTTCCCTAGACTAATTCCCCACTTATCCTAATGAACTAGGAATTAATCTAACCCTAATCTTAATGGCCTATTATCTCTCTAACCAATTTCTAACTCCATTTACCATCGTTACACACTTGTGACTCGGACCAAAAATCTCAATCATGCCAAATTTAGGAAGAATCAGGCTATTTTTAGTAAATATGACCATTTCTCCTTAATCGACACTGGTTATTCCTCGGTCAACATTGGTCACCTAACCACCATCAGTTACCTTAAATAATATTTCCACACTCTTTTCTCAAGTGTTGAATCTGGTTTTCTAGCTCTTGCAAAATTTCATACCGACTCTTAAGCTTTTTAGTGACATTGCGACATACTAGAGACCTCTACAGCATTTAGACATCACACCATCCATCCACAGATTGATCAGGAGCTTGAGTGCACTCACAGGGAAGCATTATGTCCTCCTGTCATATTGCATTTTTTTTAGATCACCTTCTCCCACAACCATCACCACCACCTATTTTCTACCTACATTCCATGAGTAAGTATTATTTCTTCCTTTTCATTTTCATTAGATTAGCTATTTTAGTAGCTATCTATTTCATTCCATATTCTACCTTAACTGGATCTCTACCATAGTACCTCTACCCAAATATTTACCCATTCACCCTCCATACCTTTCCCAAACACATATAGTTTCACCTTTGAGTCATTACAAAAATCCCATAGCCTTACCTAAACTCTCCTCACTCTCTATGCAGTCATAGAGAGTTCCCAAAGGCCCATTTTTAATATTCTTACCAAATTTCCCCTACCGACACCGGTGACCCAATTGGCATCGGTTCATTACCACTAGCTAGCATTGGTCACCTAACCAACATCGGTCTCTATGAATGGTAACTTTTCCCAAACTAGAAAGACTATAACTCACTCAAAACCTCCCAAAACCCCACAAAATCTCACCCAGACCTCATCTATAGTCTTTGTTGGACCTACAAACCTAGACAAACCTATCAACTCTCTGGATATAATTGTAACTTTTCCTGTTAGATTAAATTTACTTATTGTATGTTATAGGAGATACCTAAATCTTATCAACTACAATAGGATTCATTTTTTTACAATATTTAATTACATTAATGTTTTTACAATAGTGGATTATCAGCCATTAGAGGAAGCATCATGCTTCTCTAATCTAGCCTTCGCTAGGTAGTCCACTACCATTTTCTATTTAATATCATTTGGTGGTCTTGTTGTGTTTTTAATAGGTTGTTCCTCATAGCCAAAGGGAAGATCTTCACAATCATCTTGGTCAACATTCTATGTGTACACACCTTATTATATTATCACATTTATTCCTCCTTTACCTTACCTCTTATAATTTTTTTTCTCTATTTTGCAGTGAAACAAGATGAATATATGATCAATGCCTTGGTGTGACAAAATGTGTAGGCAATAGAGATCTACATGAAGTTGAGCATGGAGATGGTGGAAACCCTCATGGAATAAAATTATGTGAAGACTTATGCTGAGATGTTGTAACTATCTACGGAAAGGGCTTATACTTATGTGTAGGACTAGAAGCGTGGTGAGGTTGCGTAGGTAATTCGTGAGTAGGTGAATTAAGAGTAGATTGTGATTTTAGTAACATAGAGTGTGATGTGATGAATTAGGAGATGCATGCACCGATGCTCAAGAAGATGTAAACCATAGAATATATGGGGATACACCGTCAATAGACAGAACTTGATTTTTATGAATGAATTGAGACCTGTGAATCCATTTGAGTCCTAGAAGCATGTCACAACTATCAATTGATTTTTTAACAAGGAAAGGTACAAGAAAATTTAGAGGACCAACCGTAACATGTATTTTGATGATATCATATGAGTTGTTCATTGGGTATGAAATTTACAATATTGGATATCCAATAGCATTGAGAAGTGTAAAAGGACATGCACTAATAGCCCAAGATGGGTCAACCTTAGTATTATTTATGGGGATCAAACCCATAAATACATTGATATGTAAGTGATTATATGTAAAATTCACATGATAATCGTGGTCAAAGAATGAAATGATCCGTGGTAAAGTTTCAATATGTGTGACTAAAAATTCAAAAGCCCCTGATGTAGGATGAGGCACTATGTGATATGCATAATTACTCGATGAATTATTCAATTTTGTGTCATGTTTGGGTAGAGGATTTTTGAATATTTTTATTTTATGATTTTCATTAATAGGGGGAGAAACTTCAGATTCTAGAAGCTCAATTTGACCATTTTCAATCAAACCCTGAGTGAGAAATCAAAATCGGAAGAAACAATCGATAGAGTGTCTGACACATTGATGATAGTCACAATGGGAATGTTCATTAAACTTATGCCCTTTTGGTTGAGATGGATCTATTTGTAGTAAAGAAGATAGTGTAATGAGGTTACTATCGATAAGCGGCGGTAGAAAAATACACAAAGGCACACTAAACTTAGTAAATATCCACTGATGTAGTTGTGATTGAAGTTCGTTAGTAGAGACTGCATTGATGGTAACTTTTGTGTTTGTGGTATTAGTTGGAAGTTGTTTAAATTTTTACTTACTTCGATAACACATGGAGGACGATGTTTGATATTGGTATTTAATTTTTCCTATAGCTAAGAGCTTGATCTCATGAAGTTTAAGAGTATGAAAAATTTGATCAAACGAAGAATAAGTCTCAAAGAGAACACTCTCCTAGAGAGGTGGTAAGAGAATATGAATGAATAAGTCCTAAATTTTAGCATCCACAAGCACATTATACATCTTAGCTAAAGTGTATTTATAACATAATACATAATCCCCTAAGCGTTCATTAGATCCTTGTTTGAGGTGTACAAGTTGGGCATAAGAGATCTAAGAGTGGATGTTGATGGAGAAGTGAGTGATAAAATCATCAACTGGATGTGTCAAAGATGTTACCAAGTGGACAGGTAGGTCATAAAACCAATGCATAACATAATATAATATTGTAAGCCATGGGGAAATATCTTAGCTAGTATGGTAGATTCATCCACATACTTTGGGCATGCTATATGAAAATCACATATATTCTCTTTTGGATCACCATGGCCTTTAAAATGGGTAATTGTGGAGAAATGAAATTAGGTGGAAATGGATAGGAAAATAGAGAAGGTGTGAAAGGAGTATGCAACAATGTAGTAGATTTTAAATATGGTTATGCATGATAACTAGTGAGCTGTAGTTGGCGAATTTGGGTTTGCAAAATCTGATATAAAGATTTTAAATCATGAGCATTCAAATAAGAGCCAAGATACATATTAGGGGTGTTAGGGTGAATAAATAAAGAAATAGTTATGGGAATGGGAGTGGAAACATAAGTGAGTGGAGTAGAGACCATGGGAGCCAAAGAATGATAAACTATAGAGGTCAAATTATCATGATTTTTTAATAAGTAATTAGAGCATGTAAGACATTTGGAAGATGAGTGGGATTATCATAAAAATCTTATTGAAAATTAGTTATGGTGTTAAGTTGATCTTCAGCGACATTAGTGTCTTCATCATAGGAATTCTCACTATCAGACACTTCTATTTTATGGAGATGAACACAATGAGAATGATCTAAAGGTTTATCATTTGTAGTCATAGATGTAGTTATATCATCCATTGGTTTGGAAATCCTACAGGTGAATGAAGGAAGCTAACAATATTAAAAAGACCCAAAAAAAAAAACACTATGAGTGATGGGCATATGAAGAAAAATACCAAGGAGAAATTTTATTTGAAGATCAAGTTCACCAAAATCATTAAAATAAAATAGTAAATGGGGATCTAATTTAGTTTAATATAATATTATACACAATAGTAAATAATAGCTAAATAAATGAAAGAAATCAGCCAAGAAAATAAGTAAATGAATAATGAAATCCTAGATGTGTAAAGAAGGGCTAAGAAGGCCTTAGTTGATTCATAGATGAGATGGGATTGTGTCGTAGTGAAGACTGGATAAATAAAATGAGGAAAATACTTCACGAAGGCTTAGAAGAGAGTAAACTTGAGTTGTCTAAGTAGACTGGGGCACTTGGAAAGAGACGGGTGCACTGAGGGCACCCTAGTGTGAGATCTGGGTTCCCTAGTTTATAGAAATGACCAAGGAACCTCCTTCGAGGTGTTTTTAAGTGACTTCATTCCTTAACTTCCTATCGTGTGAATTTAGCTGAACTATGCTAGATGTTGCCATAAATCAAAGATAACGAAGGTACTTATAATACCCTAAACTAAACAAGAAAACCCTAAAAAAGAAAGATGCATATGAAGGGTTTAGATTTTCGTTAGTGTCCAAAATGGTAGAATTACTAAGTGATACACTACATTTCAGACCCAATTGTAGTTCTAGGTGTGTGTGTGTGTGTGTGTGTGTGTGTGTGTGTGTGTGTGTGTGTGTGTGAAAATTGTGCCTTAGGTGATCTTGTGCCATTCATACTTTGTGAAGTATAGAGAAATAACTAGATGTAGAAATGTAAATAGATGATGAATGTAATATAATAAATTCCCCTCCTATGAAGTGTGATGTAGATGAACCATCATTTTCCCTTGTGATGAAGTTAGATGGATGCAAATGGAGCTATAGATTATTTGGATAGATGCAACCTTAGGTGGTGGTAGTAACTGGTTGGTGTTTGGTTCCTCATTATGGTCTCATAACTTTATATTTATATGGTTTTCTTGTTCTAATTTCATAATTGATGCACTATTTTTAGTAAAAACTTAAAATGGTCATAAATTTTAATCCAGGTGTCTATTTGAGTTTGTTTTTTAAACCACTTGTTTTGATGAGACTAACGCACTGATCAACCTGTCTTACCAATTGGAGCCATTTTCGGTGAATTTTTTTGCCTGAAATCCACCATCTGGGAGTAAAAATTAGGATTTACGTTTCATTTCATTTTTTTTCCAATTTTAGGGAATTAGTTATTTTTTGTCTCTTGCATGTATAGTAGATTAGAAAGGTTGTAATTCCTCTAATTTATGAATGTATAAAATGCATGGAAATGTTTTTGGCTATGCGAATAAGCATTCCAACTTACTAAGAATAATAGGTTCTAGTAAACTACTAAAAATAGTAAATTTCACCACCTACAGTAGATTTAATTGAAGTTTGTTAGAGTTTTCTAGGTAACTTGAGTTGAGAGTTGTTTTCCTTTTTAAGATGCATTGTAATTCATCATTAAATAATGAAGAAGAGAAGTTATTTTATTTGAGTTCAAGGTATTTGTAGTGTAATGAGTTTTTTGTAAAATTTTGGCAACATTATGTAGTACCAGAGCAAGTTTGAGTCTTGGTCAGAAAAAAAAACAATGACAAGTAGAGGAAGAGGAAGAGGAAGCAGTATTTCCCAGATGAATAGAAACATGTAGGATCTACAAAGACGAGTTGTTACACTTGCTACAATTATATCCTAGAGAGAAAATCAAGGTGGAGATGATACAGATGAAGAATAAGTTTGTGAAAAGGAGGAATCACAAGGACCACCCTTAGATTATGAAGAAAGGATGTTGCGAGAATTAAAAGGAAAGAATGATGGGATAAGATTTGATGTTTCAGAATATGGAGGTAGCCTAAAACTAGAGGAGCTGATAGACTAGTTGACTAGCATGGGATTTTTTTTTGAGTGGAAGGTTATGTCAGAGAAAAAGAAGGTAAAATTTACATCCATGAAATTAAAAGGTAATTCTATGTTATGGTGGGATCACCTAGAAAACGAGTGGTCAAAAAAGGGGAATGAAAGGATTAGGACCTGAAGTAAGATGGAGAAGAAGATATAAGACAAATTTCTCCCTGTGGATTATGTAAAAACCCTTTATAGGAGGTATCAGAATCTTAAACAGAACTTACAAACCATGTAAGAATAAACAGATGAGTTTTACAAGTTTTCCATTCATGTAGAGCATGAAGAAACTAAGGAAAAAATGTCTTCAAGGTATGTAAATGGATTAAAATTTTATATTCAAGATGAGATAAGTATACATAGGATCAAGAGCATGGAGGATTCCTATCAAATAGCTTTAAAGGCCAAAGAAAAACAGAACTGATTTTTTTTTAGGATATCACCTGGGATGAATAGGGGGCATCATCCTCATTTTAGGGATGAGTTGGTTTCATTCAAGGTAGAGGAGAACAACCTCATGGAGTGGAAAAGAAAGAAGATACAAGATAAGATCTCAATTAAATAATTAATGCCCTAAAATAGGAAAAACAAAATTAAAACTTAAATCCTAATTTTAGGCCCACAAATGGTGGATTTTGAGGTAGAAAAATTCACCAAAAATGGCTCTAATCGGTAGGGAGGGTTGACTAGTGTGTTCGTCTCATCAAAACAAGTGGTTTAAAAAATAGGATTCATAACTCTTTACTGATTTGGGAGATATTTTCTCATAACTCTTTGTTGGTTCCTCATTATGGTCTCATAACTTTATATTTATATGGTTCTCTTAATCTAATTTCTTGATTGATGCACTATTTTTAGAAAAAACTTAAAATGGTCATAACTTTTATAATGGGTGTCTGTTTGGGTCTGTTTATTTAAAACCACTTGTTTCAATGAGCACGGGTCAACCAGTCCTGCTGGTTGAAGCCATTTTAAGCCAATTTTTGGGCTCGAAATCCACCATCTGGGGGCCGAAAAATAGGATTTAAGTTTCAATTTAGTTTTTTCCTATTTTAGGGCATTAGTTATTTTTTGTCTCTTGCATGCATAGTAGGTTAGAAATTTGTAAATCTCTCTAATTTAGGCATGTAGAAAATGTGTGGAAATTTTTGTAGCCATCTAACTAAGAATGCAAACTTACTAAGAATAGAAGCTTCTAGTAAATTGCTATAAATAGTAAATTTCTCCACCTAGACTAGATTTAATTGAAGTTAGTTAGAATTTTCTTGGCAACTTGAGTTGGGAGTTGTTTTTGCTTTTAAGATGCATTATAATTCATCATTCAATAATAAAGAAGAGAAGTATTTTTCTTTGAGTTCAAGGTATTTTTAGTGTATTGAGTTTATGTTTAAATTTTGGCTCCATTATCTGGTATCAGAGAAAGTTCATGTCTTGGTCGAAAAAAAAAAATGGCAGGAAGAGGAAGAGGAGGTGTTATTAACCAGATGAATAGAAACATGAAGGATCTAAAAATTCAAGTTGTTGTACTTACTATAATTATAGCACAGAGAGAAAATCAAGGTGGAGATGACATAGAGTAAGAAGTTGTTTACCAATTTTATTGTTCTTAATGAATTTAATGCACTAGCTACTGAAGAAAATAGCAAAATTATAAATGTTGTAGGGTTTATGTTACCTCAGATATGATGAGATACGTGCATAAGATGATGATGAAATACGCTTCTGTGATGTTGGTCATTCAAGATATGGCACTTAGCAAAAAACATACAAAAGGTTCATGTGGAAGAGAAGAGTAGATTCAAAAATGCAAGAGGATCGAGAAGGAATCACACATTGAGGACAAAGACAAATTTGAGACTTAGTTTTTTTCACGATGATGAGTTATTTTTAGAGATAGCGTGTCAAACACACAAACCGGTTAAAAAATTGTGCAGCACACATTGACTATTTTTGGAGGATCAGATATGAAGCACTTTGCATGGATACAAGTTGAGAATAGATTTACTACTGACAGTTAACTAGAAGATGTCTATTGTTAGCACACTTGCATGTGTGGCTATTATTCTAACAGCACATGGATAATAATAGCATGTGACCTATTTTGGGATTATATAAGTGGTGAAAAGAAATTTCCCACCCTTATAAATATATATTGAATTGTGTAGTATAGATATAGTATGTAAGAACTGAGGTATGGTGAGGTTATGCTACCAAATCTGATGTGCACATAGACTATGGTATAATCTATTGTAACAACCTTTTGTGTATTTATCATGTTTAATGCAATGAAGTGTATTGGATGAAAAAGTGTATCAAATCTTGAGTATAATTAGTTTTTACATGATTGATTTCATCATGGTTATCATTTAAGTTTATTATTCTCTAGATCTAGATCTGAACATGCACTATAGAACAATATATTAGTTATGGATCTGAATGCTTTAAATATTCATTATGCTAACATCCTACAACAACAACCCTAAAGAGGGTCTTGGTACTGTTATCCAAAATTCACCCCCTAGGGTAATTTTGATAACATGCATTAAATTCTTCAGTCTCGAGCAAGTATATGATTCAAATCCCAAAATCATGTTTTTTGGGGTCCCCTCGATTTCCTTCTAACTCTCCTGTCCAAGAAGGAATCCTGACAGGTTGATAAAATGGAAGAGATGCAAAAAATATGGTTGCAGGATTGTTCTAAGGCATTTCAGGTTTGCAAGCATGGGGCTGAAAAAATGAAGAAAATTAGCTAAGTCCTGGTCCAGGCGGTCATTGGGATAGTTGGGACAAAAAAGCACAAATCGGCCTAAAGGCTGCTAGGTGGTTCGTGCAGCAAAGGGACATACGGGATGTGGGGACGTGCGGGACGCAAAAGGGCGAACCGGCCGAAGGTGAAAAAATTGACTAACTGTTATGCAGATAAGGCTGGGACATCTGGGCCGTGAGGACGTGAAGGATGCGAAGGACGTGAAAAGGCAAAGCAGCTGAGAGTAAAGGCAGCCCATTTCAGGTGGTTCAGAATAATTTTTCCCAGACAGTATGGGACAGTTGGAACAAATGTACGCGGAGGACGCGAACCACCTGGATCGGCCGAAACAGGGAACTTTAGTCTGGGACATTTAGGACAAAGGGACACGGAGAGCCGAAAGAGCTGAGAGCCAATAGAAATGTGCCACGTTTCTTCACCTCAAAGAGGGACAGGGAAGCCCGAATCAAGTGGATCAGAGAAATTTGTCCCAAAAGGTTTGGGACATCTAGGCCGAAAATACGCGAGGGACGTGAAAATCTGGGAGGCCTGCGGACGAATCAGGAAATGCCACGTGTCCTAAGGCGGGGGGATTTCAGAGCTAGGGAAAGACTTAGAAAAATTTGACAAAGTCTTGGGCCAAAAAAAATTAAAAGACAAGGATGCCCCCGCGCCCCTGTCCTCCAACCAGATCATGCCACGTGTCCCAAGTGGCGGGAGCGCGGGGAAAAAATGGAAAATTTTCCAAAGAGTTAAAAAGGTCGAAATTTCAAGGGAAAGCCCGCGGAAAGGTGGAGGAGAGAGAATTTCTCAACAAACCATCACCTGACATGTGCCATCCGACCGGCAGAGCACAGAAATTTTTTAAATTTTTTTTCCAAAATGCAAAAAAGTCAAAATTTAAATTTTTTTGCCCGACATCCGTTTTTTGAGCCGTTTTGCCCTAAAACTTCAGACCTTCATATATTTTGATCCAAAGCTTAGATTTGCACGTTCTTCATATCATTGGAAATCTTATGAAATTATCTATAGGATTTCATGGTCAATTTTTAATTTTGGTTCATTTTCAAGAGAGAAAATTCAAAAACGGCTCTGGTATGTGTCCATGGGTAGAAATGACCTTTCAGCGACCGAATTTAATGCAGGATGGGTCGCATTCTCCTCCAATTTGGTCAAAAATAATAGGGTATGGTTTTGTAAGGTCCCCCATGCCATTTTAATGCATCTGTAGTCAATGAGGAATGGGCTCCCACATTTTGTATGTTTTCTCTCTCCTGGGCTCGATCCATGCAATGTAAAAGCCAGATTTGGCTCATTTCTTTAGGGGGAACACTTTTGGCGTAAAAAAACTTCTTCTTTCACCTCTAGCAAGTGATTGTGGAAAGAATCAGACCTCTCCAAAGATTGTAATAGGTTTTCTACCTCTCTGAGGTTGTAATGTAGTATTTTTTTTACATTGGAAATGATAATGAAAACTTTGTGAATGGGTTTCAGTCCTTTGTATTATTTGCTTCATTTCAGATCCTAAATTATATCTTATCAACCTGTGTATGATTTTATGTTGCAATATTTGGTTTGTGTCTATTTTCATCACAAAAATATTCACCACTCCTTCTGGTGCATCACCATCTTTAGTTAGTTTCAATTTTTGCAATTCTATCCCTGTCTCCTTGCAATTTAGAGTAGGATTAGGATCTGAACCTCTGTAGTTGTGCAAATATAGATCTAAATCAGAGGATTTTGAGGAACCAACCTCTAATCTGGAGATTCCTATCTCAGTTTCACAAGTCCCACACTTAGAGCGAGGTTTCCATGTTGTGAAATCACACTGGATGCCTAAGACATCATTTAGAACCTTGATTTACATCCAGGGGTGCTGTGATTTTGCAATAACAGTTTTGGCACGCCGGGTGGGACACTAGAGGTCTCATTTTTAGTGCAGCAAAGTTGACGTGCATCTGCTACAATTTTCTTGCTTGGAAAAAGCTATTATTTGCATATCTAGCGACTCCAAGAGGAAGAATCAACTGGTTTCAGTAGTGCAGGCCTGAAAACTCATGAGAAGAATCACCACAAGGTCAAGAGTTGGAGAAGAAGAAGTGTTGTTTTAATACCTACAATTATCTCCAAGAAGAAAGCAAAGAGGAAGAAGGACTCAAAGGTCTCCATCTCCACCAAACAGAACTCTCTCAACTCCTCCACCTGGTAGGCCTTTCATTCAGTCAACAAGGGTTTTAAGACCAATTAGAATGGCACAAAACAACCCCTATGTCAACTTCACAGGCAGCAGCCCACTTTCCCTCAATACACAACATCCAATTACTATTGCAACCTTGAAGAACATTCCCTACTTCATTGGAGAAAATCAGACTACTCTAGGTGATCATGTTAAAGATATTGCTAACCTTTGTGCAATTCATGAAATCAATGAGATGCAAGTGGCTGTCAAGTTACTGGCATCTTCATTCAAGGGTAAAGCATTGCAATGGTTTAGGAGCCTTGGAGCTGGTTCTATCACAAATTTGAATCAGCTGTGTATGGCACTTCATGAGAAATTTGGAGAAAAGGGAGACAACTTGTCTCTTTTGGAGCAGATGACAACCATCAAGAGAGCTCCCAATGAGCAGCTGACCGATTTCAACTTCAGATTTCAAAAGACTTGGGAGAGACATCCAGTGGCAGTTAGGCCAACCGCAGAAGGTGCTTTTCTCTGCTATCTCAAAGCTCTAAATTCTGATATTTCTATGTTGATTCAGTCCATGGGAGGCATAACTATCCCTATGGCTTATAGCATTGCCATTAGGGCTGAAAATTGTTTGATCCAAGCTAGCAAACTTGCCCCTAGACCTCCCATGCCACTATTTCCAAGTTTAGAGAGTCCAAACACCAATCAAACACCTAATTTGGCTCCTTCTCCCACTCCTAGAAATCAGAGTTCAAATGAAGCTTCCACTTCATCTCCAAGTGCCCCAAATGAGCTTCAAGAAGTCATGAAGCAATTGCAAAACCTAGGCAATGAGCTGGTTACTCTCAAGAGGAAACAAGCCCAAGGTTTTAGACCTTCTTATCAACCCCAAGCTCAGCCTAACAGGAAGCCATACCAACCACAAAGGCCACCTACCCCAGCTGCAAATATGAATCAAACAAGGCCTCCTACCAATAGACCATTTCAGCCCTATAATCCAAATGCCATATCTACCTCTAAGGCATTGGTTCCAACACAAAACAACATTGCTCAGGAGTATGATTGGTGTTTTCCATGCAATGAGCCTCATAACCAATCCATGTGCTTCAATGGTGCTTTGAATCAAGCATTAATGGTGACAACTACTGGTGTGGAGGGTGAGGGCAGTCAAGGAAACAGCCAACAACAAGAAACATTCCAACAACAATCAGCCCCAAATGACACCACATTGGTAAATTCGTAAGTAGAGGATTTTTGTGGCATGAACCAGGAAGTTTCTCAAGGTGTTGCAGCCAACACAAGGTCAAAGATAAGGAATTTGGGTGAAGAACAACCATTAGCCCCAACCAATCCACAAACTTCTATGGTTCCACAAGTGGTTGGCAAACAGAATCCAATTTCAAATGCACAAGGGCAGCTAAGAACAGCCCCTAGGCCAACTCAAATACCAGCTGTTGCTACCCACATGCAAGGAGTGAATGTGCAAACCAAGGGACAGCAAAGATATCCTTCATCACCATTTAGTATCATTGATCAGATGAAGAAGACAAATGCCAATATATCAATGTGGGAATCCCTATCTATCCTAGGCCAAAGAGATCTGTTGCAAGCTGCCATGAAGGACTGGCCAACTTCGAATCAGCAAGTTTAGATGCAAGACAAAGTGCTCACAAATGCTACCCAGCCTGAGGGAAATCATGGAGGACAGCAAGGTAAAATGTTGAAGCCCCCTCCTTTCTATGTTTCATTAATCATTGGAAATCAGCTAGTACATAATTGCATGATAGACTCCGGGGCAAGTAGCTCGGTAATTCCTAAATAGATAGCGAATCAGCTAGGGCTCCAGTATGAAGCAACATCCAAAGGGGTGGTGTAGTTGGATGGGACAGCAGTCGCAACAGTTGGAGTGATTAGAAACTTGAGTCTTACCTTGCATTCATGTTCAGATGTTGTTGTTTTACAAGATGTATCAGTCATAGACCTTCCACCACTCTTTGCCCTATGCTTGTTAAGGGACTTCACAGCCAAGATTGGGGGATATTTGTCTGTTGATTGGTCACATATGCTATTCTAAACAAGGTATGGAACTAAGGCTACAATCAGGTCAGAACCTATTGCAAACTTCCATATTGAGCCTTACACTCCAAGTCAGGTTAATGCCAATTGCTCAGCATTTGATCAAGAAGATCACCCAAGCACTGATGAAGTTGACACTAAGGTTGGAAGCATCCTGGATCTAACTCTTGATGAATGGGTAAACAAGATACATGCATTTTATCCTTATCAAGAAGTGGAAAAATCTGAGCTAGGGGTCTATTGCATACACGAAGAAAATCAGCCTATTCCTAGCATCACCAAGCCAAACCACAAAGATGACAATGAGGTATGTGTTTCACTCAGAATGACTCGTTCCTTTTAGAAACAGATAAGAGTTAGGTGCTAGGAGGAATACCTGTAGAATGTCGAGATGGTGTGCGCGTACCGTAGAGAAAGATCAGGCTGATTACGGAGAACTCCTTTTTGTCTTGGAAGGACTACCTGCAAATAAGAACACAAGACCACAAGATTTTGATTAAACAATAAATGAGGAAACTACCTTGGGCCCAGGAAATATAAAACTTCCTTTCGAAGGTGGTCAGTTCCCCTACTAATATGAATTAACACAAAAGACTGCAAAATATCAATTAGATTACTTGGTTGAAACTAGTAGGAGAAGGCTGGTTTCTGGTTATAGTCAGGGTAACCGATACCGGTTTTCTGGTAACCGCCGTCGGTTGGGTCTAGGACCTGTAGGTTGATTGTTTTGGTGGGGTGTTTGTGTTTCTTGGTGTTGGTAAGGTTGGTTTTTGGATGATATTAGGAAATGAGATGATGAGGGGTAAAAGAATGACAGCTAGATACAATGGGATCTTGAGTAGTGGGCTCAGAACTGGATTTAGGAGGACTGTGATTCAAAGAGCATAAGAAATGTTATAACAGAGGACATGCAAGATATGACTTACTGGTTTTGGAAAAGATGCAAGTTGATATCCTCTACTGCAAGCACTTCTGGTTTCTTCACTCGTCTCTGCTTGGTTAAGTGAAGATCTGGACTCTGTTTTCCGCTCCCAATGATCTCTGTTGTTTCAAAAATCATTCGACCTTTGATTTTGGTTCGGGGAGCCCATTTACAGGGAACCGATGGTGGTTACGTAACCGACGGCAGTCGAGTAGGAATCGGCATCGGTAAGGAAAAAGTAGGCTATGTTTAGTAAAATATCCCACCTTCCCTACTTTTCTCCCGAGAGATCAGTTGCGGGCTTGGTCAAGTGGCGAGAAGGTCGGCTTTGGGTGCGAGTAAGGAGGCATT
The DNA here is from genome assembly GCA_019776745.2 of Taxus chinensis. Lineage (NCBI taxonomy): Eukaryota > Viridiplantae > Streptophyta > Pinopsida > Cupressales > Taxaceae > Taxus > Taxus chinensis. The sequence continues at coordinate 71,810,591 of CM034147.1, forward strand.
AGTTATGGATGTGAGTCTAGACCAAGTCATGGGTCTTAATTAGGTTAGTTTAGGGTTAGGGCTAGGTCATGATGAGGTGGCAAAGTGAGGTGGCAGGTAAGGTGATGTGGATTTATCAATTATAAGGTAATTAATAAATAATTGTGTAAGGTTTAGGTGATGAGGTTAGATTGTGAGATGAGATGCGGGTCACAAGGGGTCGTAAGACATAAATTTGGTGTCTACATTAGCCCCTTATTGTCGTGTAGCTTATTTTGTAAAGCTGCACAGACAATAATATGAAGTGGTTACTCCTCTTAAGGGTATAGGTAATCCCCCTCAAATCTATCACAGATTGAGTGAACGAGAAATCAGGGATAGGGTTGATAACGGGTAAATGGGGTAGAGGGGATGGTAAGATGGTGGGGTAGGTTCAAGGAAGCAGACGCATTGTGAAATGTAATAGTACGACTAGGGTACATGATTTGACGAGAAAACCAGCAGTGCAGAGGCAAAGGTCGATAGTTTATCCAAACAAGGGTGATATAATCCTGGTATCCAAGGCATAGGAAGTAGCCCCAGGGTATATAACAGGTAAGGTACAGGAATGTTTAGGCATGTTCGGAAGTACCAAAAGGTTGGTTTGGTTGAGATAAACGTCACGGTCTAGGTCTGGGAAAAGTTGGTTGACAGATCAAGTCAAGGACCCTAATCATGCTAAAACATGAACAGGTGAGCTCGATTGAACAAAAAACTACCGGATGGGTGGATAAAAGTATATGGTGTTGATTTTGGGTAAGGGATGGAAGTGGTGCGGCCGTGGGTCGGGCCAAGTTGTTGGGTTGCGGCCTTGGGTCGGGCCAAAAGGGTAAAGGGAGGCCTTGGGTCGGGCCAAATAGTGAGGGTGAGGCCTTGGGTCGGGCCAATTGGTAGGTTGAGGCCTTGGGTCGGGCCAAATTGGTAGAGCGAGGCCTTGGGTCGGGCCAAATGGGTAGGGCGAGGCCTTGGGTCGGGCTGAATAGGTAGGTTGAGGCCTTAGGTCGGGCCGAATAGGTAGGTTGAGGCCTTAGGTCAGGCCAAAAAGGTAGGTTGAGGCCTTAGGTCGGGCTGAATAGGTAGGTTGAGGCCGTAGGTCGGGCCGAATAGGTAGGTTGAGGCCTTAGGTCGGGCCGATTGGTAGGTTGAGGCCTTGGGTCAGGCCAAATTGGTAGGGTGAGGCCTTGGGTCGGGCCAAATGGGTAGGGCGAGGCCTTGGGTCGGGCTGAATAGGTAGGTTGAGGCCTTAGGTCGGGCCGAATAGGTAGGTTGAGGCCGTAGGTCGGGCCGAATAGGTAGGTTGAGGCCTTAGGTCAGGCCGATTGGTAGGTTGAGGCCTTGGGTCAGGCCAAATTGGTAGGGCGAGGCCTTGGGTCGGGCCAAATGGGTAGGGCAAGGCCTTGGGTCGGGCCGAATAGGTAGGTTGAGGCCTTAGGTCAGGCTGGACAAGTGAACAAATGGTGTGCAGCAAAGGTGGATAGAGGCGATATTGGTGAAAAAGAGGCAAGGAGTAAATAAGGGCAAAGAATGGGGTGAAAGTTGGGTAGAGAACCGATGTCGATTCTGCATGACCGATATCGGTTAATGGACCGATACCGGTTCCTTAGGGCAAAATGAAACCGATATCGGTGAAAGGTGAAAAACCTATAAAAAGAAAAGTACGGCTTGTCATTGTCACTTTTGTTATTTGCAAACCAAATCGACTTGTCTGACGTGGAGAGTTGAGATTAGAGGCTTGATTGAGTGAGGTGGAGCTATTGTATTGGCGGAGAGAGTTGATAGTGGGCCCGATTAAGGAGGAGGCAGAAGTTGATTGGCCGGGGACTCAGCAGATCAGGATTGGAGCCATGGCACAGGCAGGAGGAGCTGGAGGGGCTGGACCAACTGGACCGCCACCACCCATCCCACCACGACGATGTGTTGTCGTTCGGGTAGATTCGAAACTCTTTAATTTGGTGATTTGGTTGTATTATGCTAAATTGGGGGTTTGGGTAGGAATTAACGTTTTTAGGAAATAATGAGAAAATGGAAATGATTTGAAAAAGGGAGAGGGTAGATAGGCTAGATAGGCTAAGATGGGTAGGTGGGTAAGTTTTTAGGGTATTTGGGTGGGTAGATGGGTAGAAATAGTTTAAAAATGGGTTTTGGGGGCCGCGTGGGGGTTCGTCTCTGGGAGAAGATAGTGACCGATGTCGGTCACTAAGCGACCAGCATCGGTCACAAAATTTTAGGGAAAGGGAGTGTTGTTGGTGACCGGCGTCAGTCATGTATCGGCCGGCATCGGTGGCTTGTTTGTTTTGGTTTGTTGGTTGTGTGGGTAGGTTGGTTGTTTTGGGTTTTTGGGTTGGGTGGTGGGTGGGTGTGGGTTGGGGTGGGTTTGTGTGGGGGTTGGGTTGGGTTGTGGGTGGGTGTGGGTTGGTGGTGGAGAAGGGTTTGTGTGGGGGTTGGGTTAGGGGTGGAGAAGGGTTTGGTGTAGGGTTGGGTTTTGGGTTTTTGGGTTGGGTTTGAGGTGGAGGTGGGAGAAGGGTTTGATGTAGGGTTGGGTTTTGGGTTTTTTGGGTTGGGTTGTGGGTGTTGGGTTGGGGGTGTTTTGTGTGGGAGTTGGTTTTGTGTTGGGGTTGGGTTGCATGTGTTTTGTTTGGGTTTTGTTTTTGTTGGTTTTAGGTGGGATGGTTTTGGGTTTTTAGGGTGGTAGGTTGCTAGAGGGGGGTGGTAGAGAGTCGGGGTATGGTCGGGGGGATAAAAAAGGGTGTTTAAATGATAAAGTAGATGTTGTAATAAAGAGTAGGTCTAAGGATGTGGATTGGTTTTGCAGGCACGTCAGCAGTTGACGATGCGGGATAGGATGCCCCCGCTGTTGGTGCAGATGAGGCCACACGTATCTGCGGCTCATTGGGCCATCATGCGCGAGGTGGGACTCAGTGGAGTCCAGAGGTACAGAGCGATAGAGAGAGATCACAGCCTGATGGTCGCCCTCATCGAGAGATGGGATCCGGCGACCAATGTGTTCCATCTCCCGACTGGGGAGATGACCGTCACATTGGAGGATGTGTATCACATCCTTCGGTTACCTATCGAGGGAGAGGCAGTCTTCCAGGTAGATTCAGAGACTGCCATGGACAACATACTGCAGGTTTTTGGGAGTGCAGCCGTGCTACTGACCTACCATAGCACGAGTATCGGGTACGGTGACATGTACCGTGCGCATCGACATGAGACACGACTGGCTATGTTGATGATGGTTGGGATCACCTGCTTCGCCCTCCCAGACTCAGAGGGAGGCCACTTCCCACGAGCATTGATGGGGGTGCTGCTTGAGATGGTGGAGGAGCACACCTGTTACGCCTGGGCACTAGTATATCTAGTGCAATTATATAGGGAGCTATGGGGCTATCGCTGGAGGAGGCGATTCGGTATTTGCTCTACATTTTTGTTGCATTGTTGGGCATACAAGCACATCATATGCATCAGGCCAGTAGGGTTACCCCAGTAACCAGGGCCACAGGTCATATACCGATATGGCTTTCAGAGGTGGTTGGGGGTCATGGGCCAGCCACGAGCAGTTGTTGCAGGTCGGGATGTGGCATACTATAGACATTTGTTAGAGGGCCTTACAGTAGTAGACATTGTATAGAGACCCTACAGAGGTCACCACCCTGGCAGAGGAGCCCACTTACATTTGCGCCTAATCTAGTACACATTCTGGATAGCAGGACGAAGGCCAGGAGAGTACGAGCGGATACCCCTGGAGAGGGTACGCAGGTAGATGGGGCTGCGACAGGACGAGCCACCTCCCTTCCCTTAGTACAGGAGGGATGATGTAGAGGCCCCACTGCCTACACCACAGCCTTTGGATCCAGATTGGGTAGCGGAGAGGTCAGCAGGTGAGGGTGTAGATGATGCTGGGTGCACGGGAGCATACAGGGTGTGGTGGGCTGGGCAGAGGGCAGCCAGGATAGTACCGCCGGCACAGCCAGACTTGGATGCAGTTATAGGAGAGAGAGAGATCAGCTCAGGGGTCAGGTGTAGCTCTTACAGGGGCAGCTAGCTGCAGCACAGGCACAGATAGGTGTCTTACAGGGGCAGCTAGCCCAGGCTCAGGCACAGGCACAAGCAGCACCACCACCAGCACCACAGCCACAGGTGCAGGTACAGGCAGCAGCACAGGTACCGGCACCACCGCGGCCACAGGCACCACCAGCAGCACCAGCACAGGCTCAGGGGGCATTGGTTGTAGGTGCCAGGGGACCAGTCCCAGCTCCGTTAGTGGCTCGAGAGCACTATATGGAGGTTAGAGCAGAGGCCCGATATTATCAGGATATTCTTGATGGTACCAGAGTCGAGTATCAGGCTTATGCTGCGCATAGGGCAGAGACCTCTCATAGCCAGAGATCTCAGGGAGGTGCAGCCACAGCTGGCATGTCCGTGATGGGAAGGAGGCGAGAGGCACCACAGGGACCAGCGGGGAGAGGTGCCAAGGGCGGTGGGGAGAGCTGAGAGATCCCAGACATGGTTGTTGTATTTTAGAGATGGGCACCGATCTGCGAACCGGGTGTATTGATAGAGGCCTGCGTGCCTATGTATGATTCATGTATTCATTCATTCATTTATTGTATACCGGCCTGCGAGCCGAGTAGGGGTTGTATAGTGGAGACTGGTCTGCGAGCCGAGTATATAGCTATTTTTGATACGAGGGACCAGCCTGCGAGCCGAGTCGAGATTTTTTTGACAGTTATTGTGGCCTGCATGCCGGATTTGTTGTATGATGAGATCACAGAGGCCCCGATGTAGGGCACATTGTATTTTTGAAAACTTGTATATATATATATATATATATATATATATATATAGACGATGTTTTGATCCACATGCAGTGTTCAAAATGTGTTTAAATATTTGGTTAATGGCTGGTAATATATAGAATGTGTGATGAGTTTAATTGACATGTTGATAGATGGATGATGCTGATGTTTTTGTTTTTTGTACGTATATATGAATGTCAGGTTATGTGATGAATTGGTGGTTTTGTGACATTGCGATATATGTAACTGATGAGTTGGATCCAAATGATGTATAGATTGATAGTTTCTTGATATCCGTAGTTGATGGTTGTGTATTTGTATAAAATAAATGATGTTAATGAAATTGTAATGCTATGTGTGGTGGATGAACAAATGTGGTAAATTGTGTTGTTTATGCAGGAAAAGAGGCGGGCACGACAAAAATTTAGGTGAGAAATGAAGAAAAGAATGTTGTTGAGAAAAGATAGGTGTGTAACCGATATCGGTTAAGGAACCGATATCGGTAGCTGATAGACCGATATCGGTTAAGTAACCGATACCAGTTATTTAGATATGAGCTTTTCTAAAAATAGAAAAGCTTAGGGTGGCAACTGTAAGTTTTAATTTTAGAGCCATGCAAGAGGTTAAATGCGCGAACGCGACGCTTTTTGACGACTGAGACAGGTTTTTGCATGAGAGATTTGAGTGATAAGGAGAAAAGAGACAAGGAAAGTGAATGTGATCTGAGATTCAAAAGGCAGAAAGACAAAGTTGAAAAAGGGTGGTGATCATGGCAGAACGAGGAGAAGCATCCAGCAGGCAGGGAACAAGAGGGAAGACAAGGTCCACCTCAAGCTGCTGCAACCCAAGAGGTATCAGCTTGTTTGTGATTTAACTACTGCATGTTTTGGGAATGAGCTAGAGGAGAATAGGTAAGTAGATATGAGAAAGATAACATGATAGCCAGGGGTATAGATGAGGTGAGTGTTATGGGGTAGGTAATTCGGCGGGTTTTGGGTATGTCTGTGTATATAGAAAGGAATAAACGATCAAATTTATTGTCGTAGGTGGTTGTTTTAGGCAAGATGTATGTGATTGGAAGTGACCGATACCGGTTAGGTGTAACCGATATCGATTACTGACCGGTACCGGTTATTTATAACCGATACCGGTTACTGTAGGGATTTCCAGAATGTGAGAAAAAAACTCGTGGTGATTTGATTTATGAACGGGTTATTTGTTTTTGCAACGTATGCAGGTAGAGGCGGGGATAAGGATGAATGATAGTGTACCGGCGCTGATGTCACGAATCCGAGCGGATGTAACACCAGCTGAATGGACATTGATAAATCGTTTGGGGTTAAGTGGAATCCGCTATTATTCACGAATTACACGGAACCATGCTATGTTGCAGGCATTGATTGAAAGATGGAATCTTGAGAAAAATACCTTCTATCTGCCAACAGGTGAAATGACAGTAACATTGGAAGATGTGTTTCGTATTTTGAGACTCCCCATTACAGGAAAACTAGTATATCAGGCGTTACCTAGCGTGGGGCGGGCAGCGATAACAGAAGTATTTGGTCCATATGCACGAGACTTAACACAGCGAGGTTTGTCATTCACATATGGGGTAATGTATGCAGCACACCTTGAGGAGACAAGGTTAGCAGTGATATTAATGATAGCGGTAGGGTATTATGCGTTACCGAGGGCGGAAGGGGGAAGATTTCCAAAGGCATTGATGTGTGTTATTTGGGAGATGATAGAAAGGAACGTGACTTTTACATGGGGACCTGCATATTTGGCGGAGCTATACAGGGGTTTATGGGCTTGTAGGCAAAATCACAGGATGACACTGGATAGTTCATACTTATTACACTATTGGGCCTATGAGCACATTGTTTGTGTACGATCAATAGGCCGACCCATCCAGTCGGGAGAAACCAGAGTGTAGAGGTTGGGATTCAGACGATGGGTCCAGACAGAACAAGAGGCCAGATCCCAGGCCGTGATGGGTGATATTGTGTATTACAGGTAGGTATGGGAGAGGGTGACGGTTGCAGACATCTGTTGGAGGCCTTACGGTAACTATATGGTAACAGAGAGCATGGCTGAGGAGTTAAGGGGTGTAGAGCGAATGAGGTGGATCGCGGGGCATAGGCCAGGTGAATATGAGAGGATTCCTATAGATCACATGCAGCGACAATTTGGATTTGTGTAGGATATACCCCTGGCTTATAGACCATATATGAGGATTGACGCAGAGGCAGTACTCTCACCTCCCCAGCCAACACCTCTAGAAGGTCCTGAAGAGGTAGCAGCCGATCACAGGGTAATGGACGTAGGAACGACAGAGGCCTATAGATTATGGTGGGCAGCGGAACTGTGAGGTATACGTGATAGTCCTGACATAGCTGTGATTATAGTAGAGAGGGATCGTCTGCAGCGTTTAGTTCAGCAGCTCCAAACGCAGGTGAATGAGACAAGAGGATTGTTAGCAGTTGCGGAGTCATGGGCGGGGAGACTAGAGGCTGGAGTCCTCCATGCGAGAGGGTGTATTCATATGTTACAGGAGATATTGGCAGATCAGTGGGCGGTACCAATAGCCGTGGTACCTTTGAGGACAGAGAGGCCCGGCGAGAGGGGTCGACGATCACGATCATCACCTAGTTTGGGATGAGGCGTGAGGGTCTGAGTAAATGTTAGCAAGGTATAAGAATAAATAAGGATGCCGACCTACGTGTCGATGATAGAGAAGATGTATTTGTTTAACATCTAAATAAAATTGAATATGTATGGTGATTTGAGTTATGATAATAATAAGAATTTTTGCGTTGTGACTTTTGGTGTTTTGAAAAAGGATAAAGAGGAATGTGATTAAATAGAAATACACAGAAATATTTATTATACACACATGATAGATTATGGTAGGGGATGGTCGAGCTAACCTTGGGAGACCCATGTCTCCGAAGTGCTGCCTACATAGCCCATTGCACAAAGCAAGGAGGGGTCTCAGACCGATGTAGTTCTCCCTAGGATCAGGGAGAGGTGAATTTAGGGCAATTTGGTACGGTTGTAGGCAATTGGTTGGTTGGTAAAAATATTAAGTGCTGGGTTAAAGCACTTGTACCATTCCAAGGCGGAGTCCTGATAAGAGACATGGGAAAGGTGCGGAGTCACAAGTCATCATCATGGGTGATCAAATAACAAGCGTGTCTAAATGATCGCAAGTGTTGTTGAGGATCCTCTTTACTGTTAAAACGAGTAAATTTTGGCAACTCCCATTGAGGAGGATATGAATGAAGGGGGATAGAAGGGTGAATGGGCTCCCGACAAACTTGTTCGTATGTCAAGGCGCTACGACTTCCCAAAACCGAAGCCTCCAGATTTTGCATTTTGTCCATCATTTGTTTGATGAAATCTATGGTTGGATGAGATGATGGTGCGGTTGTGGTAAATGGAGGCAAGTTGGACCAAGGGCTTCCGTGGACAATGGTGGGGCTAAGTTGTTGATAAGGTATGGAGGATGAGTATGTTGGAGCAACAGAATAGGGATGTCCCATATAAGGTGTTGAGGTTACTGGATACGTGTATGGGAATGAAAAGGTAGGCGGAGCTTAAGAAGGAAAGCTCGTGTGAATAGGTGGCAGAGAGCAAGTCATGAATGGAGTGGTCTGAAAGAGAGATGAGGTAGGGGCAGTTGGTGGTAACGATACGTGAGGTCCAAAATTAGCCAAGGCAAAGCCAATCTGAGTCGTATGAACCTCTAAAGCTGTCGGATTGGGAGAAGGGGCTAAAGATGCTGGAAGCAAGGCAGTATTATCAGTAGGAGTGGGGGCTAGATGAGTAGCTATACTAATAGGCATGCCAACAAGGAGCTGACCATCGGGCGTACGGTCAGGGGCATGTGACAAATATTATTGTACAATGCTAGGATTGGCATCCAGAAATTTGGCAAAGTCCTTGTCTCCTACAGGAATTTGGGGGATCTCACTGGTGTCCGTAGGGTTCCCTATAGAATGTGAAGGGGGTGATTCAGGCAAAGACACAGAGCAGGCATGTGAAACCATGGCGGCGGCTTGCTTCCGAGTGATGACAACCATGGACAAGAACACATAGGAAAGTTTCAATCTATCAAGAACAAAAACAACCTCAGAATGATGAATTTGGCAAGTTGCTGGTTTGTTAGGGGCTGATGAAGACAGTAACCGATATCGGTTTAATAACCGGTGTCGGTCAAAGAGCAGACGACGTCGGTCAGTTAACCGATGCCGGTGTCAAAAGTCTAGGATAAGAAGATATAAAAGGCTGCTAATTTGATTTTTAGCAACGTTGAGTATATTTGTCAACTTATTGATCACAGAAGACAAAGTATGACAGAGAAAACAGAATTTGAAAAACAAGCAAGATGCACACGCAAATCCAGAGACTAACCCTAGGGTTAATTTTAGTTATCGTGGGCTTATGCCTTTAGACGTAAGATGATGTCAGAATCCTAAACAACAAGACCTAGGGGAAATTTGAAGTTTGTTTTGGCTTATAAGGTTACCTCAATCGGGCGGAGGAATACCGCGGAAAAGGGGGGATGTTTGAGCTGTTGTGTTAATTGTGCAGTGATTCGGTATGTGTTGTGCAGTGAAACTAGGGTTAATTTCCTGTCAATACCGTGGATATCACCCCCACGTGTATGACCTGTTACTTAATCTATGTTCACTAGAATTGAAGAACAACAAGCAGGAATGTAATGCATGTGTTTTAAACCCAAATCAAAAATTATGTTCGATGAAGCAATAGAGATGACTTTCACTAATGCGAAACTAGGAAAGCAAGACAAATTCTTTACGAAATATATAACAAAAGCAGCAACAGCAAGTATGCTTCCTAAAATGAAAATAAGCAAGAGAAAGAAACCCAAAATGGGTCCCACCGGGTGAGCCAAAATGTTTCACTCGGAATGACTCGTTCCTTTTAGAAACAGATAAGAGTTAGGTGCTAGGAGGAATACCTGTAGAATGTCGAGATGGTGTGCGCGTACCGTAGAGAAAGATCAGGCTGATTACGGAGAACTCCTTTTTGTCTTGGAAGGACTACCTGCAAATAAGAACACAAGACCACAAAATTTTGATTAAACAATAAATGAGGAAACTACCTTGGGCCCAGGAAATATAAAACTTCCTTTCGAAGGTGGTCAGTTCCCCTGCTAATATGAATTAACACAAAAGACTGCAAAATATCAATTAGATTACTTGGTTGAAACTAGTAGGAGAAGGCTGGTTTCTGGTTATAGTCAGGGTAACCGATACCAGTTTCTGGTAACCGCCGTCGGTTGGGTCTAGGACCTGTAGGTTGATTGTTTTGGTGGGGTGTTTGTGTTTCTTGGTGTTGGTAAGGTTGGTTTTTGGATGATATTAGGAAATGAGATGATGAGGGGTAAAAGAATGACAGCTAGATACAATGGGATCTTGAGTAGTGGGTTCAGAACTGGATTTAGGAGGACTGTGATTCAAAGAGCATAAGAAATGTTATAACAGAGGACATGCAAGATATGACTTACTGGTTTTGGCGAAGATGCAAGTTGATATCCTCTACTGCAAGCACTTCTGGTTTCTTCACTCGTCTCTGCTTGGTTAAGTGAAGATCTGGACTCTGTTTTCCGCTCCCAATGATCTCTGTTGTTTCAAAAATCATTCGACCTTTGATTTTGGTTCGGGGAGCCCATTTACAGGGAACCGATGGTGGTTACGTAACCGACGGCAGTCGAGTAGGAATCGGCATCGGTAAGGAAAAAGTAGGCTATGTTTAGTAAAATATCCCACCTTCCCTACTTTTCTCCTGAGAGATCAGTTGCGGGCTCGGTCAAGTGGCTAGAAGGTCGGCTTTGGGTGCGAGTAAGGAGGCATTAGTTATGGATGTGAGTCTAGACCAAGTCATGGGTCCTAATTAGGTTAGTTTAGGGTTAGGGCTAGGTCATGATGAGGTGGCAAAGTGAGGTGGCGGGTAAGGTGATGTGGATTTATCAATTATAAGGTAATTAATAAATAATTGTGTAAGGTTTAGGTGATGAGGTTAGATTGCAAGATGAGATGCGGGTCACAAGGGGTCGTAAGACACAAATTTGGTGTCTACAGTATGGCAGTTTTTTTTTGATGGATCAAGGAGTAGACAAGGTGCAGGAGGTGAAGCTATGCTTGTTTCACCTCAAGGAATAAAGTACTATTCAGATTTTAGATTTCAGTTTGCATGCTCCAATAACACTGCTGAATATGAGGCCTTGGTGCAAGGGATGCATTGGGCAATTGAGAAGAAAATAAAGAACTTGCAAGTCTTTGGGGACAGTGAATTGATTGTAAAACAGGTCAAGGGATAACATGCTACCAAGAATTATCTACTCAGGTGCTACAAGAATAGGGTATGGGACCTCATGGAAGATTTTGAGGGTTTTGGCATCAAATCCATTCCTAGGAAAGAGAATCAAGCTGCTGACAGGCTTGTAGCAGTAGGGGCAACCTTTGACATCGTGGAAAGTATTCAACGAGACAAGGTACAGCCAAACATCCATGTGATTATGAGGCCTTCAGTGCCGGATAACAATGTCAGTTGGTAAGTGTTTGAAATTGACCAGTAAATCATCCATTTTTTGCGAAAAGAAGTTGAGTTCTCAGCCAAGAATCAAGAGAGATTGGAACGGTAGTATGGTGACCAAGTAGTACATCTGAGAACTAACAAGCTCCCCAAGGGACTTATCACTTTGGAGTCCATTTTTAACCCCAATGATCAGTTTAGAAAGGAGAAAGCAAACATTCAGGTCAAGAGAGAGGATTCAGTATCCATCTTGGTAGAAGAGAACAAACCATTGCAAATTGGAAGGATGACAACTGAACAAGAAAGGTATGAGTTCATACAGCTATGTCAAGAGTTCCCTGACATGTTTTCTTGGAGCTATGAAGACTTGAAAGGTTTCAATCCCAACTTAGCTCAGCATACCATCGAATTGGATCCAAATACTAAGCCTGTCAGGCAGAAACAAAGACCAGTCAATCCACACATGGAGCCTCTCATGAGGAAAGAATTGGACAAGCTGATTGAGTCAAGGATCATATTCCCAATCAAGCATTCTAGTTGGGTTGCCAACTTAGTTCCAGTCAAAAAGAAGAGTGGAGAGATTAGATTGTGTGTTGACTTTAGAGCCTCTCTCAAGGACCATTACCCACTCCCTTCCATGGAGAAAATCTTGCAAGTTGTGGCTGGCTCCAAGAGGTTTTCACTACTTGATGGCTACTCAGGCTACAATCAGATTATGGAGAAGGAAGAGGACCAGTTCAAGACAACCTTCACAACCAAATAGGGAACTTTTACATACAGGAAAATGCCATTTGGGCTGTCCAACGCTGGTGCTACCTTCCAAAGGGAAATGGACATGGCATTCAAAGGTTTGATTAACAACGTGGTGCTGATTTACCTTGATGATATCACTATTTTTTCAAAGAATGCAGCAGACCACCTCTATCATTTGAGGAAAGTCTTCACGAGGTGCAGGAGATTTGGAGTGTCTTTGAATCCTAAGATGTGTATCTTTCTTGCACATGAAGGAAATCTCCTTGGCCATATTTTCTCCAAAGAAGGATTAGCAATTGACCCAGAGAGGGTTGAAGCCATAAGAGCACTACCATTGCCAAGCCACAAGAAGGCACTTCAGAGTTTCTTGGGAAGGATAAACTTTGTTTGGAGGTTTTTCCCAGATTTTGCAGCCCTTGTCAAGCCCATCACCAAAATGTTAAAGAAGAGCATGGCTTTCAAGTGGACAGCAGAAGGCAAAGAGAGTTTTGAAGCAATCAAAGAAGCCATCTCTCAAGCACCAACTCTCATCAACCCAGACTTCTCCAAGGATTTCATCCTCTATGCATTTGGAGGTAATGACACTATTTCTACCATTTTGGTACAGCAGAACAAGGATAATGATGAGCAGCCAATTACCTTCTTCAGCCAAAGCCTAGATGACTATGAGGTGAGATACTCTTTTATTGAGAAGCATGTACTTGCAGTAATCAGAAGCTTGAAGAAATTCAAGCATTTAATCTCAAACAACAAGGTCCAGTTGCTGGTCTCACATGTTGGGGTTAAGGACTTCCTCCTCAACAAGGATTTGAATGAGAAAAGGGCAGGTTGGATCACCTGTGTCATGGAGTATGACATTGAGATCAAGATCACCAAGCTGGTAAGAGGGAAAGGATTGTGTGAATAGCTGGTTTTGGGGAAGCAAAAAGAAATATGCAATGAAGAAGAGGCTGTTTTGACAGTTCAAGACATCCATAAGCCATGTGGCACTCAAGAAGAAAACAATGCTTCCCCCACTCCTTTCTGGACCCAAGATATAATGCACTTCCTAGGCACAGGCCTATGCCCTCTAGAGATGAACAAGACCCAAAGGAGACACTTCAGATTGTAGGCTGTTCCGTATGTCATTGTTGATGGAATTTTGTTCAAGAAAGATGTGAATGGAGTGCTGCTGAGATGCATTATTGGCCCAAAATCTTCATTGATTTCTATGCATGGATCAAGAGGTGTAAAAATTGTGCATTCTTTATAGGAAAAGAGAGACTTGTTGCCCTTCCATTACATCCAATCTCAGTTGACCAGCCATTCATGCAATGGGGTTTGGACTTAATTGGAGTCATTAATCCCAATTCAAGCCAAGGGCACAAATGGATTTTGACAGCCATGGACTACTTCACCAGATGGACAGAAGTAGTAGCACTCAAAGAGGCAAATGAGTTTAGCATCTTAGACTTTTATGAGGGGATAACAACCAGATTTGGTGTACCTGCTACAATAATCTCTGATAATGCATTGGCATTCATTCGATCTAAGGTGACTGAGTGGGCTGTCAAGAACGGTATCTACCTAAGCACTTCATCAAACTATTACCCTCAAGGTAATGGCCAGGCTGAGTCTAAAAACAAGAACTTGTTGAGGATCATTAGGAGGACTCTTGACGAGAATCAGAGGTCTTGGCATGCCAAACTGAAATCAGCCTTATGCGCTGATAGGATAACTCCCAAAAGATCCACATGTAACTCTCCATTCAAACTTGTCTATAGAAGAGAGGCAATCTTTCCCATGTCACTTAAGTTACCAACATTGGAACTCATGAAGCAGCTGGAGTTGCTAGAGTTTGAGCCCATGGAGGTGAGGTATGCAGAGTTGATGGAGCTGCAAGAGATCAGAAATTAGCCATCCCAAGCAATGGAAAAGGATCAAGCTTTGATCAAGAAGACCTTTGATAGGAAGGCCAAGGATAGATATTATTAGGTTGGAGATCTAGTGTTGAAATGGGATGTGGATAGAGCAAAACCGGGAAGGCATTCAAAATTTGATGCCAGTTGGAGTGGTCCATACATGGTCACGAAGTGCAAGAACAGCAATGCTTTTCAATTGGCCCCATTGGATGGTGAAGAACTACAGATTCCAGTAAATGGAATCTATCTCAAGCATTGCTTCTAGAAGGAAATTCAGTACCTTGTAAATATTAAATTAGATTTTCATTCCTCCAAGTGCTTGTGCACATTGTTTTGTTGTAGGTTAGTTTTGTTTTCCCTAAGTGCTTTGGCACAGCTTGCTGTCCATGGAGGTGTTTTGTAGTCCTTGCTTCCATAAAATGATATTCCATCTTCCTCCTTACACATTCTAAGTTATTTGGGGTTCTAAATAGAATATTTGATGACTCCATGCCCAATGAACTGCTTCAGGCTACTGGTCTTTTCATCTAGTAGGCGGATGACCCCGCTGAGTCACCAAATTGTTATCCAAAATTCGCCCCCCAGGGTAATTTTGATAACATGCATTAAATTCTTCAGTCCTGAGCAAGTATATGATTCAAAGCCCAAAATCATGTTTTTTGGGGTCCCCTCGGTTTCCTTCTAACTCTCCTATCTAAGAAGGAATCCCAACAGGTTGATAAAATGGAAGAGATGCAAAAAATATGGTTGTGGGATTGTTCTAAGGCATTTTGGGTTTGCAGGCTTGGGGCTGAAAAAATGAAGAAAATCAGCTAAGTGATGGTCCAGGCGGTCATTGGGATAGTTGGGATGAAAAAGCATGAATCAACTGAAAGGCCACCAGGCAGTCCGCACAGCAAAGGGACATCCGAGCCGTGGGGACGTGAAAGGGCATACCAGCCAAAGGTGAAAAAATTGACTAACTGTTATGCAGATAAGGCTGGGACATCTGGACCGTGAGGACGTGAAGGACGCAAAGGACGCAAAGGACGTGAAAAGGCAAAGTGGCTGAGAGCAAAGGCAACCCATTTCGGGTGGTTCAGAAGAATTTGTCCCAGACAGTCCGGGACAGTTGGAACAAATGTACGCGGAGGACGTGAACTGCCTGGATCGGCCGAAACAAGGAACTTTAGTCCAGGACATTTGGGACAAAGGGACGCGGAGAGCTGAAAGATCTAAGAGCCAATGGAAATGTGCCATGTGTCTTCACCTCAAAGAGGGACAGGGAAGCCCGAATTGGGTGGATCGGAGAAATTTTTCCTAGAAGGTTTGGGACATCCGGGCCGAAAATACGCGAGGGACGCGAAAAGCCGGGAGGCCCGCGAACAAATCAGGAAATGCCACGTGTCCTAAGGCGGGGGGAGTTTGGAGCCAGCGAAAGATTTAGAAAAATTTTACAAAGTCTTGGGCCAAAAAAAATTAAAATACAAGGATGCCCCCGCGCCCCTGTCCTCCAACTAGATCATGCCACGTGTCCCAAGTGGCGGGAGCGTGGGGAAAAAATGGAAAATTTTCCAAAGAGTTAAAAAGGTCAAAATTTCAAGGGAAAGCCCGCGAAAAGGTGGAGGAGAGAGAATTTCTCAGTGAACCATCACCTGACATGTGGCATCTGACTGGCGGAGCGCGGAAATTTTTTAAATTTTTTTTCCAAAATGCAAAAAAGTCAAAATTTAAATTTTTTTGCCCAACATCCATTTTTTGAGCCGTTTTAACCCTAAAACTTCAGACCTTCATATCTTTTGATCCAGAGCTTGGATTTGCATGTTCTTCATATAATTTGAAAGCTTATCAAATTTTCTACAGGATTTTATGGTAAATTTTGAATTTTGGTTTATTTTCAAGAGAGAAAATTCAGAAACATGGCTCTGGTACGTGTCTATGGGTAGAAATGACCTTTCAGCAACCAAATTTAATGCAGGATGGGTCGCATTCTCCTCCAATTCGGTCAAAAATGATAGGGTATGGGTTTGTAAGGTCCCCCATGCCATTTTAATTCATTTTTAGTCAATGAGGAATGGGCTCCCATGTTTTGTATATTTTCTCTCTCTTAGGCTCGACCCATGCAATGTAAAAGCCATATTTGGCTCATTTCTTCAGGGGGAACACTTTTGGCATAAAAAAAATTCTTCTTTCACCTCTAGCAAGTGATTGTGGCAAGAATCGGACCTCTTCAAAGAGTGTAACAGGTTTTCTACCTCTCTGAGGTTGTAATGCAGTGTTTTTTTGACATTGGAAATGATAATGCAAACTTTGTGAATGGGTTTCAGTCCTTTGTTTGTATTATTTTCTTCATTTCAAATCCTAAATTATATCTTATCAGCCTGTGGATGATTTTATGTTGCAATCTTTGGTTTTTTTTCTATTTGCATGAAAAAAATATTCACCACTCCTTCTGGTGCATCACCATCTTTAGTTAGTTTCAATTTTTGCACTTCTATCCCTGTCTCCTTGCAATTTAGAGTAGGATTAGGATCTGAACCTCTGTAGTTGTGCAAATATAGATCTAAATCAGAGGAGTTTGAGGAACCAACCTCTAATCTAGAGATTCCTCTCTCAGTTTCATAAGTCCCACACTTGGAGAGAGGTTTCCATGTTGTGCAATCACACTGGATGCCTAAGACATCATTTAGAACCTTGATTTACATCCAGGGGTGCTGTGATTTTGCACTAACAGTACCTTTACATGATTCAAGTGAGCACTCAATCTAGGTTGAGTGATGTGCCAACATTCCTAGGCTTTTACTGGTAAATTATAAGTAACATCATTGGTTCTGTTGTCGAGACCTCTTTTTCAATTATTTTCAGGATGGTTCGCAATGAATACATACCAGTTGACCTTACAAAATTATGAGGAGTGGATTACATATTTGGAAGAAGAATACACACAGAGGATTAGCATTGGATCTAATTTTGATGCACATGCATGGGTGGAGTAGAATTTGTATGACTATTTATACGATAGATTATTCGCTATCTTTCTGGTAAAACTATACGAGTGGGTGGTTGTTTATGTGTCTAAATAGAATTGGAGGTATCACACACTTATCTAGATGTAAGAATAATTTCAGACCCTTTATGATGCTAACCTGATTTGGACTCATGTTGTGGATACGTGGTTTTGTGGTGTTTTTAACAACTATATCTTAGAGTAGTCAATTTCCACTTATTCATTCCCAAAGGTAGTTGAGTTCCAATTTTTTTGATATTCCAGGGGAACTTACCTATAAGGCATTCCATTGGCAATCAAAATTATGATGGTAACCCTGAACTTGGAGAAAAAAACTGATGGAAAACTAAAGCCCTCCATACATAGGGGCAGGAGAAGGTTTGGTGAAAGATAAAAGATCTAGCAATAGAAAGGAAAAGAGAGGAAAGGTGGCTCAAGTATAATGAGGCACGTGAGAGGGAGATAGAGAAGTAGTAGGATGTTACAGAGTGAATGGCGTTGTGCAGAGAGATAGTTTAGGAAGGGTTTGAAGTTCATGCAGAAGATGTGGAACCCAAGCATCAGGAGCTCCCCCATTTAGAAAAGCATGACATGGAACCCTCCTTAGAATCAAGTAGAAGTGCACCAATAGAGACGACTTGGGCCACAGGCATGCATCTGAATCCACATGGAAACCTTTCCCTTGCACTTGGTTTTCTAGTATCTAGTACAACAAACAGTCAGGAAGCCAATTTAGGAAGTGAGAGAGAAAGAGTGAGTCATATAAAAAGCACAATGATGGTAGTACAAATGGATTTGTTGTTATATGCGAGTATCTTTTCAGGTGTATCATTCACACAGAGTTCAGGCACGCATACTTTTAAACTCTCTTCTAGGAGTAATAACACTTCACAGACTATTGAGGTATAGTTCAATACTATTGTTGGAACACACAAAAGTAAATCTTCTAGTCTAACCCCAACTATAGGTTCAGGATCATAAGGTATAGGTGGCTCTAGCTCTAGTGGATCTGGTGGTTCTAGAGGTAGAGGAAACATAGGAGGTTCTAGACTAGGTGAGAAAAGTATGCACCAACCCCAAAATATTTATATGGAGATGTTTCTTCATCTTCTAGAGTATAGGGGCATAAAATATGTTGTTGAACATGTACACATGTGTGAAATACTATGGTACATTAAAGGAGTCATTGATTCTAAGTTTAGGGAAATTCAATTTGCTACTATGTTACAAGGCCATGCACACAATTGGTATAGAAATTTTACCTTGACTAGACTTGTGTAGACTACACATCTTTAAAATATGCTTTCCTTAAAGAGTTTCACATCCCCGAGTTTGAGTAGAAGAGTATAAATGCACTCAAGGATATTAAGCAAGGCACTACTAAGAGTGTCAGATAATATGATTCTCATTTTAAAACATTGTTATCCAAGCTTTCTTATTGATATTCATGCAAGTCAGCATGCACAATGGTTCATTGGGGTCCTACTAACACCTTTTAGAAGGGCGCTATCACATAAGACATACACTGATCCATGCAAAACACTCAAAGTAGCTTTACACACTGAGGTAGTTAGAAGTATAGACACTGGGGTGAGCCCATTTTTAGAAGCACATATCATAGCTATGGCGAATTAGTTCTAGAATCTATGAACAAATTCAACACATGAGATGCACACAAGGATTTGGTGCACAAACTGTTAAGTAGATGGTCACACAAAGGATAGTTTTCCCTGTAGATCAGTTCACTCATTATTGTTGGACTATGAGATATGTCATATAAACCATGATGCTAAAAATTTTCCATTACTACAATGTGCGATAAGGAAGAACGTTTCATGCTAATGAAAAATATATAGGTCCATGACTCATACCATGGAAGACTACCAGATGATTGGTCAAATCCATGATGCTATAGATATCAGTGTATGATAGATAGGAGTTTCAGATAACTCTAAATGTAAGAACAAGCATTAGGATCAGTATCACAATCAGGCACGCTATGATCGGAATGAAGGATGTTTCAAAGGAGGTCATGGAAAAGGTTGAGGGTTTCAAGGAGGATATGGAGGCCAAGGCCCTAGTTCTGGAAGAAGTGATTTCCCTCAAAGAACATGTTACACATGCATATCTCCTTACCACTATAGGTGTGAATGTCCTCATAATATTACATGTTATTTTTGTGGAAAGAATCATAGTTATAAGGAGTTCCCAAACTTATATGAGCATCTTATCAAGTAGCATAAACAAGAAAACAAAGGTGCAGGGATGGTAAGGATACAACACATTGTGGAAAATCAATGGATGCCAAAGTTGGAAACAAAATATGAGGCATTGTAGGTAAATATCATGACCCACGCTAAAGCAACATGCATCAAATAAGCATTGCATTAGAATCCTACCATCACTAAGGAGGAGGTTCTACATTCATAGTACCCAGATCCTGCCCATCAGAAGGAGGTTTACTAGGAAACCATGGAGGTACTTAGGAATCTTCAATGTGAGATACAATATTTAAAGGAGGAATCATGGAAGATGTTGAAAAAGAAAGCGTCAGAAAAGGTCCAAACTAATATGGATGACTTGAGAGAATTGTACACTTTGTTGTGCCAAGAGAATATCATTCCACTATTGGGGAATTGGTTAAAATGAAACACTCCATACGTAAGTAGTGAGACTAGATGACAGATCCTGCTTAAAAATCTCCCCCCTCATAACCTATATTATGACAAGGAAATAACCCTAAATGCTATTGTGGATGGGTGGCTATTGAATAATATACTGATTGATACAAGTGTGAAAGTCAATGTTATTACCTTAGATGCATGGGTATAGATGGGGAGACCTTCATTGCAGTCATCCTCTAATGTATTATTCATATCTAACTGGACTAATACCACTCCCATCGAAGTTTTAAAATATACATCCATTACCATACAAGGAACCAAGTTCACTAGAGATTTTGATGATTTAGTGCTGGCAGAGTCAGATATCTTCCCAGCTCTATTGGGGTGTCCTTGGTTCTATGAAAATAATTTTTATATTTGGTTCAACAAGGGTTATAGCAGTTTTGAAAACAAGAAGGGAAGAATTATTATCCCTTTAACATATGGAAAATATGTGCCCTATGTTGAGCCCTTGAGTGAAGAAGACCTGAATAGGATTTATGTATGCGCCATCCAAGATCCAGAGGTGCTTGAGACATGTAAAGAAGGAATCCTTCAGTGGTAGGATGCACATTCTATTAGCAATACAACAAGTGTTGGTTGTGATAATTGGGTTCATAGCACTTATGAGTTGGTAGGGCACAAAGTAAAGACCATATTTCCTAGGGTCAAAAAAATGTGTTATATCAGGAGAATAGGTAACAAATCAGTACCTTATTACAATGGAGAAGGAGATCCTATGGTGTTCCTATGCGCCATGGAAGAATAGTGGATATACCCATTGGAAATAAGGAATATGCTAGCATATACCCTACACGGGACAACAACACGCTGGTGGGTGGTCCACAAGGATAATCTTGTAAGATGGAATTAAATTAGGATGCTCTTACCACTAGGTTCTTCAAGAGCAATGCATCTACTCAAATCTGCACTTATCATGGTAATCAACTTATTCAACACCTCATTCACCAGTGTGAGAGAATCTGGAGAGAGGGGCAAGAAGCTTTATAACCTTCACTCTAGGTGCACAAGTTTTAATCTACTTTACATGGTTGCACACATTCTTGGTATGTATATGGATAAATCCATAGAGAGACTGGAAATTGGTAGGATTTAATTGCAAGAATGACCCAAACATTTAATTTCTTCTCTACCAAGCCTCTAGTGGAAAAAGCATTAAAAGTCATAAATTACTTAAATATGAGATTTAGTGCTAAGGCTAAAGAACTCATTCAGGAGTTATTCGATGAAGGAAACTTATGATAATCTTTTGTTAAAGAAATAGAGGCCAATTCCACACTACTTAAGTGCACTTTCCTTAAGAAATAAAAAGGAAAAATAGTCTACTTAGTGGATGATGAAGAAGTAGAAAATCTGGATGTAAACCATTTAGCAGGAAGGTGTGAGGTGTTGGATTTAGTAGATAAGACCACATGTGCCTACCATGAACCTCTAAAGAAAAATAAATTGAATATTAGATCATATTCTAAGCCTAAGGAGGCCATAATTGGGGACTATTGGTTAGGCTCTGAAGTGGAGAAAATCATAGAGTTATTACAGGATTATCAGGATTTATTCCCTTAGGGGTACCATGACCTTAAAGGCATACATGAATAATTAGGGGAGATTAGGATAAAGCTTAAAGAGGGTGCAAACCCAATTATAAAGAGACCCTACAAGATGAACACCAACTTGCATGAAAAGGTCAAAGAAGAGATTGAAAAAATGTTGAAGTTTGGAATCATCAAGCCCATGGAAGAGTTAGAATGGGTTAGTCCAATGGTGATTATTATTAAGAAGGATGGATAGATTATGATCTATGTGGACTATAGGGAGCTAAAGGTTGCATGTGTGACTGATCCCTTTCCTATGCCATTCACTGAAGAAATACTAGAAGGCATTACAGGGCATAAAATCTATTCATTTACAGATGGGTTCTTTGGGTATCATCAGTTTAGGATTTTCTCGGAGGATCAGGAAAAAGCTAATTTTAATACTGAATGGGATAGCTTCACCTATACTATGATTCCTTTTGGTCTGAAAAATGTGCCTGTTCTATTTTCACACATAGTTATTCAGGAATTTAAATAATTTATTCATAACTTCTTACAGGTTTATTTAGATGATTTGATGGTGTGTGGGCTAGTCAAGGACCATTGTGACAATTTTCACTTAATGTTTGAAATATGTAGACATTTGAGTATCTCTTTGAACATCAATAATTGCATATTTGCTACACCAGTTGGAATACTATTAGGACACATAATCTGTTAGTAAGGTTTGTTAGTCGATCCACCTAAGGTTGTAGTCAATATAGGACTAAAAGAGCCTACTAGTCAAAGTGAGGTGCGCAGATTCTTGGGTCACACAGGGTATTATAGGAAATTCATAAATGGATATGCTAAGGTTATCACACCTTTAGAGGAGTTACTAGAGGAAAAGGTACATTCTACTTGGGAGAACCACATCAACGTGTATTTGAGACATTAATAGAGAAGCTTACTACCGCACCTATTCTACATTTTCCTTTGTGGTACCAACCATTTCATGTACATGTGGACGCCTCCGACATAGCCATTAGCATGGTATTGGCTCAACCTGAAGAAGGTATTATAGATCATCCTATCTATTTTTCTAGTAGAAAGTTGACTCCTGCAGGATATAATTATACAATTAAAGAGCATGAGACTTTGTCAATGATCTATGTGCTACATAAATTCAGACAGTACCTACTAGCTACACCATTTGTATTTTATACAAATCACATGGCATTGAAGTATTTGGTAAACAAGCCCATTTTACAGGGGAACATATGCATATGGGTACTCTTATTTCAAGAATTTGATTTCACAGTTGTGGTAAAACTAGGGAAAAGTAATTCTAGACCAGATCATTTATCTAGAATACAGTTAGGAGAAGAAGCATAGGAAATTCAAGATACCATGTTAGATGCACAGTTATATAGGTTACAATAAGCACCATCAGAATTAGAGGACATTTTTGTATTTCTATGAACAATCATGGCACCATAAGGAATAAAATCCTTAGAGAAGAAAAATATTTCTTTACATGTGGCACCATATATGTTGATTAGCTGTGACCTAAATAAATTATGTTGGGATGAAGTATTACACCACTGTTTACTAGAGCATGAGCGTATAGATATTATGGAAGAATATCATGGTGGTATTACAGGTGGCCACTATGTAGGTGATGCCACTACACACAAGATTTTACTCACCAGATTATGGTGGGAAACCCTGTATAAATATTGTAAGTATTATTGCAAGGCTTGTGATCACTATCAGCATCTTGGAAAACTAGGTTAACAAGATGAAATACCTCTTAGAGCTATTAATAGTGTAGAACCATTTAAGAAATGGGATATAGATTTTTTGGGTCCTATTTCACCCACCGTGCGCAGGACTGGATCGCACTATATCATAACTTACACAAATTATCTAACAAGGTGGGTAGAATCAATGCCTACAAAGGATTGTACAATGGTTATAGTAGCCAAGTTTCTATGGGAAAATATTATTACGAGGTATGGATGCCCTTTAAGTTTGACCAGTGATAGGGGCACACACTTTCTGAATGAGACAATCATAATTTTATTGGATGAATATATGATTACACACCATAATACTAAACCATATTATACTCAGGAAAATGTGACTATTGAGGCTTTCAAATAAAAATTGAGTCAAACATTGACAAAAATTTGTGATGTTGGAAGAAAGGATTAGGATGATAAAGAATTTGTAGTATTTTGGGCATATCGAATAACATATAAAAGGTTGAACAAATCCACACCATTTTAGTTAGTTTTTAGCGCGGAAGTAGTTATTCTTATGGAATTCATGTTACCATCTTTGCATATTGCACACACTAGATGTCTAATTGATGGGAAAGAATTAGAATAACGGATTGAAAAGTTAATTAAGCTAGATGAGTGATGAGAAATAGAATGTTGGAGTCAAAAACAAGAAAAATCTAGGTAGAAAGCATGGCATGACAAACACATCAGGGATAAAAATCTTGAGATAGGATAGATGGTGCTCCTTTATAATTCTAAGTTTTTGCACCATCCAGGAAAAGTCAACGTACATTGGTTACGACCGTATGTTATCACTCACATACTTGAAACAAGATCTTGTTAATTATAAGAACTTAATGGAACACTGTTACTTGGTTAATTCAACAGGAGTAGGCTGGAGCTCTACTATAAATAAGTCTTCTCAGTGTTTATAATAAGGTAATGTTGCTATTTAGATTAGGTTTTCAATTCTATATTTTCCTTAATTTATTTCCTTCTTTGTCACTATGCTTTGTCAATTTAGTTGGTTTTTTGTGTAATAAGCATGGTTGCATGCCAGAAGCTAATTACTATTTGAAGAATTAATATGCACAGAATACTGCACATACCCTTAGTGTGCAGTGGTTATTGATGTCCAAGTATAGGACTATTGAAACTAAGTACACATGAAAGGAACAAACTATTATGGTTGTTATTCAAGTTGGATAATTGAAAAAAAAGTGCTTCTGTAAATTAGGACCATATGTGGAGATGAATGAAGAAACAATTATAACGTGAGGTAAGTAGAGGCCATGGGAACTACCAAGGGAAAGCACAGTGGTGAGGTATTTAGGTGCATGGAGGCACGCTGAAGAGAAGTCAGTGGCTAGAAGGTAAAAACACGTG
The DNA here is from genome assembly GCA_019776745.2 of Taxus chinensis. NCBI lineage: Eukaryota > Viridiplantae > Streptophyta > Pinopsida > Cupressales > Taxaceae > Taxus > Taxus chinensis. Next base: position 71,834,980 of record CM034147.1, read on the forward strand.
CTAAAAGGTTATAGCTTGGGCACAAAGATGTACCGTGGGAAAAGAATGAACATGGTTAATTAATGAGAGGATTGGTGGTAGGTGAAGAAGCAATAAATGCACTAAATTTTTGAAAATCTATATAAGGATGAGATGTGAGTTCATTTTTACCATTGCAATTGAGAGAATTTGAAAAAATCTAAATGTAAACGAGCCGAGAATTCATGTTGAGGTGCGAAGAGTGTGAAAACAGACATGGAGAGAATATTTATGCACATGAGAAGCTTGCGTTCCCATAGGTGAAGGGTTTGAGTGAAGGAGACACGTTAAAAAAGATCTAGGGCATGTGATTTCCACTAGGGCATGATGATTTGAACTAGGGTTTCAAATTTCTCAATTACAGAGGGTAGAAAAGAGGTATTTATAAAATGGCACCGAAGAAAGAATCCGCAACAAGAGTAAAAGGGAAGAAGAAGGTCAAAGTAGAAGAAGAAATTACTCCCGAGAGTAATTTCTCAGAAATCTAGTATCCAGAGGGCATGATTATGGGAAAGAATGGGATTCCCACATCTGTCAATGTAAGATCAGTGATTACAACCATCACACATCAGATAATAAGAAGGAACTAAATGCGTTGTTGAGCACAAAAATAAACAAGCACACAATAGAAGATATATCAGTGTACAATGACGTTGGTTAGAAGTTACTAAATTATATTGGAATCTACCAGTTACATGATCTTCCATAATTTGGAAAGTATGAACCATTGTATTGATGGTTGATGAGTAGGGTCCATGAGGACTTCTTCTACTTTGTCAAACAGAGGGTTAGAATCACAGCTACCTTGATTTCAATAGTGATAGGACTAAGGGCCTCAGGAGCATATCTGGAGGTTGACTTAACAGATAAAAAAGTGATCTTGGAGATAAGGAAGGAGTTGGGATATACCAAGGGTCCACGTGGCATGGACATCGACAAATTGAAGAAGTACCTCAGTAGTGAAAGTAGTTGCACATCTTGTAACAAAGCTGAATGACCAAGAAAGATGGTCTCAAGTGAATACAATGTGGTTGCACGTCACAAGGAAGATGTCTCAAGGAGTGATCTATAATATTGTAGATCACATAGAAAAAATAATCATTGAAGAAGCACGTACATGTGATAGAATATTTTTTGGCGTTCTTTTATTGTCTTTGGTGTTTATGGAGATTAGAGTGCTCAATGGGCCAAAGGAGAAGATTTGGGAGTACCCCACAGTACAAAAATCTCTAGCAGAAAGATTTAGTAAATACTTATGTGAAGGGACCATGGGTGGGACATTTAAATAGAGGGAAGAGATGTGGTATGATAGGATTTTTGTTATATTTGAAGAGTGGTGCATACCCAAGGAGTTACCTTCGGTGGTGGGTAAGGCAGTATAGTTTGAAGTTTACCAAAAATTTTACATCGCGTGATTTTTGTGAGAGACAGGGCTTGGATCCCATGGTGCCAATTACCATATGCCTTCACAACACAATATTTTCAGGCATCATTTCACTAATTTTTAAATGCACACTACCTAAGCTTCATCACAAATAAGGTAGATTGTGACTACCACACTTTGAGAAAGACATATGTATATTCAGGATGGACTGCTTACATTGAGAGGATTATCTCAAATATAATAAACATAAAGCCAATAAGTTTGGCTGTTAGAGATGTTGGATCAATGCTTGTGTATATTCAACTCAAGCCTAAGATGGAGAACAATAAGTATGTGGATAATGACTTTGCGCTCCCAGGGCCGCCAAAAGGTAAGCATACAATGGAAAATGTTCCAACACCTAAGCCTATAGAGACAATAGAAGTAAATGATGAAGAGGAGCATGAAGATAGTGGTGTTTTGGAGCACATAGGAAGGAGGGATCCTACATATAGGGTATAATCTGAGCCCATGACTCCTCCACCCTAGCCACAAGAGGGAGATGATGAGGAATTTGATGCAGTACAAGGATATTTTTGTTTCAAAAGGATATTTAGAAGAACTAGGACCTAATGTGCTACTCCATAATCAATGCACAAATCACCTAGACTCTCTCCATAGAAGTAGATAACTAAGAAGAGAAGAAGGAAGTTGAAGCTTAACAAGGAGGTGGAAGAGTCTGAGGAGAGCATACTTGAATCTCCTACACCTCTAGATACCCTAGAAGAACCAAAGGATGAAGAAATGAAGGATAGATAAGAAGGAGAAAATGGGGAATATGAGACAACGCATGAGAGTGCTCAGGGCATAGAAGAATAAGCTCCAAATCCTAAAGCTCAAGTTCCTAAGGGGCCAAGATCAAAAATAAAAAGTGGAGAATATGTTGCATTGGTCATGGGCTATGCTAAGGACACATTTAAAATTATATGTGCCCATTTTCAAAGCACAATGACACCAAAGGAGTTGCATGGGTGGGAGCTGATGGATGAAGAGATGGCAACCATGCACACAAGGAATAAGATTTCATGGTCTATGCACACACACATGGAAAAACTAGAATTTGATGTATGTGAAGACTCATGTGTATCAAGGAGGTTGAAGAAGACACCTTAGGCCAGACACATAATAGTAAAGCCTATTGTTATGTAAGATGAACAAGTGAGCAATGCTTTGGTGAAAGTCTCGATAAAGGTGGCGCAATGAAATGTGGATAAAGCTGCAATAATTAGGGTGCTAAGGGAGGAGATCAAGGCCAAGGATGTAGAAATAACATGCCTAAAGAAAGAAAAACACTTCATACAGAAGAAGAACACTATTTTCATCAGCATGGAAGAGGAAATTGGGGTGAAATTAAATCCAGACTTAGAGGCTAAGGTACCCAAAACATTTCCTTCAACAATGCATTATGTACAAACCTTGATGGACTTGGTGCTTGAAGATGAACCTTTGTGCATGCCAGAACCAAATAATCCTAAATAGGAAGTAGAGTGAGAAAAGGCTACAATGATGAGGAAGATTGCATCATATGAGGGATTGCTCTAAAGCTTGCATGAGGAATTAAAGAAAGCAGATTGAGTGTTGAATATTTGTATAGCCCCAGAAGCCATTATAAGAACTAGGACCATTGTAGATTATAATGAAGTCCTAAAAGGCATGAAGGATGAGACCTTGGGCCACATAGAAATATTATCGCTTGTCAAGAAAAATCACAAGGCCCTCATAGCAGCACAAGAACCACACAAGGAAATGCTAGATGAGTTTGGGAAACTCATCACACAAAAGATGGATTTATTAGAAGGAAGAATGACTAACATGTCCAACATTGTTTTGTTCTTGCAAAATGAGAAAGGAGAGATTCAAAAAGATGATCTAGAGTCAATTGTAGTGGATATCCTAGAAAAAGGTAAAGGTCGTGCTCAATGATTGGTAGACTTTAAAGGTGGAAATAAAAGAATAATATCCAGAATTGATTCTCTGGTTGAAGCAAAATATGTTGTAGGGTAAATTCATTATTTTATAGATAAAAATTATTTCTATTCTTCTATTCATATTCTTTGATTAATTTTTGAGACAACCATTGCCGGGGAGGTAATCTAATTAGTCTAGGGTAATGTTGGTCAGTTAAGATATGGCACTTAGCAAAAAAAATACAAAAGGTTCATGTAAAATAAGAACATTAAAAAGCATGGGAGGATCAGGAAGGAATCACACATTAAGGAAAGAGATAGATTCATGACTTAGTCATTTTCATGATGATGATCTATTTTTGGAGATAGTGTGTCAAACACACGAACCGATTAAAAAATTGGGTGACACGCATTGGCTTATTTTGGAGGATTGGCTATGAAGAGCTTTGCATGGATATAGGCTAAGAATAGATTTACTACTGATAGTTAACTAGAAGATGTCTATTGTTAGTGCATTTGTATGTGTGGCTATTATTGTAACAGAGCGTGGCTAATAATAGAATTCGACCTATTTTGGGGTTGGATAAGTGGTGAAGGGCAAGTCCCCACCCTTATAAATATGTATTGAATTGTGTAGTATAGATATAATATATAAGAACTAAGGTATGGTGAGGTTATGCTACCAAATATGATGCATGCATAGACTATGGTATTATCAATTGTAATAGATTTTGTGTATTTATCATGTTTAATGTAATGGAGTGTATTGGATGAAACATAGTATCAAATCCTAAGTATAATTGGTTCTTGCATACTTGATTTCATCATGGTTATCATTTAAGTCTTTTATTCTCTAGATCTAGATCTGAACATGCACTATAGAATGATATATTAGTCATGGATCTGAATTCTTTAAGTCTTCATCATGCTAACATCCTGCAACAACAACCCTAAAGAGGGGCCTAGTACCTTTGCAAGCTTTGAGAGAGTGATCAATCTAGGCTGAGTGATGTGCTAGCACACCTGGGATTTTACTAGTAAATTATAGGTTGCATCATGCAAATAAGATGAAACATGAAAATAAGAACCACTAAAAGGAAAATAATTAAATGGTTTATGTGGGGGTTTCCCAAAAAAGTAGATCAGAGAAGCGTTAGATCCTTCAATGGATTTCAACTCCCATTGTTAAACAAAATTGATACAAAGTAAATATAAACTTAAATCATGTAGAAACTAAAGGATTTACAGAATATAAGAGTAACTATGATTGATTTAGTATTTATCTAATTGAAATAAAATAAAAAAATTAAATGTACCTGGTCTCTTTCGATGGTGACCTAGACTGTGTAGAGGTATGTTGATGGCGACCTAAGGCAAAAGGATGGAACATCAGTTTTAAATGTAGAAATACATGTTTTGAGTGCAAGTTATACATAACATAGGCCTGTAGATACTGGAAACATGCTGCAAAGGAGGTCTGAGGAAAGGAAATGAGATTAAAAGTTAACAAGTATCATGGTGGATTTAGGCTTAAAATGAAATAGGTTTAGAGAAGTAGGATGGCATATTCAATGTCTGGAAACAATGTAAGATCTGGAATAGACATTGAAATGAATTTAAAATAGAAAGGATGAGGATAAAATATTGGGTCAATGATGACCTAGGAATATTGATGATGATCTAGAAATTACTAAAAAAATGTCGAGGGAAACAAGTTGGATCAGAGAATTTGCAAGCAGAAAAATAGATCGATTAGGCTGATAATGGAGTCCTGACTATTTTTGGACCTATAAAAGGTTAGATGCAAACAAGGCATAAATAATATGATAATAACTATAGAAAATGATACCAAACGATGATAAAATCACAAAGGAATTTCTACGAGCAATGGAAATAAAATAGAAGGGGATCCGAGAGGTCCACATTCACTGTAGAGATATTCAGGCACGAGAAGACACTCAAAGGTTGTAAGAAAGATGGGGTATGTGCATGCATCTAATGAAGAATGGAAAGAAAGCACTCAACTTTATAGGGTCTACGACAACTGGGTTGGGTCCACGTCGAATGTGGAGAAAGTTTCCCTAATGGGAGGATTTTTCTTCTTTTTGTGTGATTTTGGTTTTTTAAGAGTTGTCTTAATGCTTTAAATCATTATGTGGGAAGAGGATATTTAGGGATGAGGTGCATGTGAGTTGGAATTGGAGATAGGTTATTAAAATCCTATGGATGGGAAATATAAAGTGCAATAGGGAAAGGGATAATATAATAATTGATTAATAAGAATAAATTGATTAAAATCAATTAGGATCGAATAAATGTGGTCATTTTTAAAATAAATAGAAGTAAATGGGTTAATTTAAAATTAATTATGCACACACAGGAGAACAAGGGGTACAAATACTAATTTTAGGTGTCCACATTTTTCCCCTTGTTTTTGAGTGGTTTGAGATATCAAGTCACGAGATGAAAAAAATGAGAGTTGGATGAGGATTGACGAAAGGTAGTTGCTGAGTTCCCCCTCAAACATGGCATCAATTATGTCAAGGGAAATCGATGATGCATTTAAAAAATATAGTTGAGGAAGGTCTAGTGGGTGAAGAAAAGATGGGTGAAATCATAACCAAGGCAAGATGCCCTAGGTAAAAAAGGATTTCAATATCAATGAAAAACTATGGTGGTGACTTCAATATCATGTCAATAGAGGAAAATTACAGTCTCAATGGAGATGGGATACAACATTCTACAAACCAATGAGTGGGTGAAGATCACTACAATATGGATGCAAGCCAAGATGACCAACGGGTTATGGTCAAGTAATCAAAGTATGCACAACTATATGCAAAAGGCATGTGAAATCCTTCATACATGAGGAATCGAGTGAATAAGGATGTGTCCATGAGAATGAAAATAATGTTGCCCCAAGGGGAGTATGAATATGGCCTAGAAGGTGAAATGAAAAAAGGGTGGTGAAATATGTTGGTGTGTGGGATCCTATGTGTCCTTCACTCACATATGGAGGGTCATCTCACATGGGTTAGGTTTAGAATTAGGTATAGGGTTTTGTTGTGTGCCTTACACTAGGGTTACTCAACACCCTATATGTACCCTTTCATTTCTGATTTATGAGTATACCAAGACACTCCACTGTCTTTCCTCTATGTGCAAGCTTTATTTCTGTTGAGAAACTTCTTCCATTGTTGATTGATCCTTGTGATTATGATAGAGATATCATGATTCTATTTGAGTACAACTACTTTGCGGTGCATCATTCCTGATTTGATTCTCACAAACTCTTTCATGGTATTATAGCTGAGATCGGGTAAACATGCATTTGTCATCTGAGTTGTGATTACTCTTAGTCTCATTTTTTACTTGTGCAATTTTTTTTATCATTATATTCTAGAAATTTATTACTAACGTATTTAATAGGATGTTCTTGGAAAGTTTTTTTTTGTTGTGTTCTTCATGCATGTGTAGGTTTCCTAAAAATTTCAGGGGTTTTATAGCTACATTTAGCTAACTGTAGCTAAATATGGTAGATTAGTTTAAATAAGAGGTTATTTTCTGGTTTTTTTTTAATTTCTATTAACTTCGAAATTTTTTAGATATTTTTTTTGGTCTCTCTCTGTGTTCTCGCATGGTGGTTTTACAGAATACAGGTTCAAAATTTCAGTTTGAAGGTGTGTTTTGGTGTTCTACTCCACTGAGATCCTTCAACTCTCTATCGAGCTCTCCTGGCTTGTTTGAATCTCTTTTGGCCTATTTTTTTTCTTTCTCGAGTCGTGTTCTGGTGTGAGCCATCCTAGCCCAAGTTGTTTCCTCGCCACTCCGAGTTGTGCTCTTCCCCAAGCCCTCTCCTCTCCCTATGAGATTCTTCTTGTGTCATGGCTCTCTATGTCGAACTACTCTCCCTTGGGCTTCCACCCTGTCCACCTACATACCATTGGACTCCTGTCTCCTGTGTGCCTTGCTCCCCACTTGCAACTGAGCTCCCAGTCTTTCCACGCCCGTGTTGTCTCCCAACCCTGATTAGGATTCATTCCCACTCTCCTGAGCTCCTCCTCTACCTCAAAAGCATCTACCTCAGGCCTTTAGCTCATGCTTGTCACTCTAAGGTTCCTCTACACATGCCCCAAGCCCCAACCCCATCGTCCCTGAGCTTTCTCCTACCTTATCATGTGCTTAGCCTTCCTCCAATGTCCTCCACTCAACTTGGGATCCTCCCACACCTAAATGACCCTTTGACCCCCCAATGCGAGATCCTCCTCTCATCTCGGGATCTACCTGATCGGTCTCCACCTCCAATGGCTTCCACCAAGCCACTTTTTTTGGTAAGTTTACTAAGTTTTTTTAAATTTCATTTTTGGTGGGATATTTTTTTTCGAGGTGTGTTTTTTTAGGGTGGATTTTTTTAAAAAGGGAAATAAATTTAAATATTTAATTAGGATTTATTTTTAATTAGATCTTAATTAGTGGCCTCTTATTATTCGTAATTAATTAGATTTAATTATATTAAATCTAGTTTTATTAACTATGACCTTAATTATATCTTCATTACAATTAGTAGTAATTTAAAATCATCTTTTAATTAATGTTTTTTTATCATTTAAAAAAGTCCTAATTGCTTTAAATTAGTTAAATTGGACGTTTCAAAATGGTAATTTTTAGGTGTTATTGTCAATTTTATTACTAATCATGCGCTGAAGTGCGCATTGACAATATGAGCACCTATTTTCCTTCTGAGCACTTTTCCAGCATTTTGAAGATCATCGGGACTCATCTTGAGTTCATGTAAAAAATTGTATTTACCCTTATTATTTCTTGTGAGTAGTGAGTGCATCCGCCAAAATTTATAGCAAGAGGGTATCCTTTGCGATGTGAGACACTCTTTCTCACAACCAAGATTTGATTTTCCCTCCTTCCTAGTTTTTTACAAGTTGGGCTTGTATATGGTGTCACTTTGTTGAGCTCCACGAAACTCAGTTGTGGTCTCCTCTCTTGTGCATTATTACACTGATTGTAAGGTGATTTACAAACTATTTCAAGATGCACGCTCATACCTGATTGTATTCAACGCACTAAACTATAAAGTGCCAAAAGCAGGGGGTTATTATATTTTCCTGGGTGGTTGTGATTCTTGAGTTTCTTTTGTTAATTCCTTCTCTCTCTCTCTTCATTATGGATGCACTTTCAATTCATTTGCTTACATCATTAAACTTATTTGAATGGAGATCAAAAATGATTATGAAATTAAGGGGTAAATGGTTGTTCCACATCACCATGGGAACTGATACTGAACTAGTCGACAACCCTGAAAAATCTAAGTGGTTAAAACATAGTGATGAATCTTTAGGTATTCTTTGCATATCAGTTTCTCCTAACTTGCTCTTCCACATTGAGTCATCCGAAACACCTAATTCTATGTGAACAACATTGGATAAAAAATTTGGACTACAAGATGACATGAGAGCGCATGAGTTAGAAAATAAACTACTAGGTTTAAATCCTAGTGATTTTGAAAACCTACAAGCATTCTTCACTAATTTTTTCCACACTAGATTGTTGTTGAAGGAAGTCAAGTAGAGAAGAAAGATTCTCAACTGATCTAATCGATTCTCTCTAAGTTAGGTCCCGAATATTCTATCTTTGTGTCAACATTTTACACTACAAAATCTGCCTTGGCAAAGGATTGGAATATGCCCTCCTTTGAATGTTTTTTGTCCCAACTCATTCGAGAATAGGACAAACTAATTCAAATGGGGTCTCTCAAGTCCAAGTCACATGCCCTTATAGCAAGTACTAGTAAGTAAAATAAAACTAAAAAGAAGAAAGAACGAAAGGATCAACCTAAGTAGGAAACCAAGACCAAAACTAAATTTAACACGAATTCTTCGACTTCTAAGCCTAGAGCATAGAAAGACAAGTTTTTGTGTTCCTATTGCAAGAATCCTAGTCATAAAGAGCATATGTGTATGAGAAACAAATTTATCACCTTACTCATTTACTTGAGAAAAATCAAATAGGTGTTCCTGAGTCTATCAAACAAAATTCTCCAAAGGTCGAGTCTTCTACTGAAAATGGGTCTAAATATGATAAGAAGAAAGGAAAGGCCCTTATAGCCAAAGTTTCTCCTTCATCGACGTGGAGTATAGATCCTAGTGCCTCACACCACATGGATTCTTCACATGTTAAGTTCTCCAACATCAAGACTTGTGGTATGTCCCAAATCACTATGGGTAATGACACGATAGTATTAGTTTTTGGTAGTGGATTGGTAGAGATGGATGGGGGAAAATTCAACCAAGTGTTGAGTGTTCCTGATCTCTCTACCAATATCCTATCGGTTTTCAAAATTACTCACCTTGGTGAAGGAATGTGATCAGAATTTTTTCCTAACTCGGTGATTATTCGTTAGCTTAATGATGACACTACAATGGCTGAGGGAAAGGAAGATCATCATTCACAGTTGTATACCTTTTCCCACTTTACTTCTTATTATACGCCCACTACCTTTCTCACTCATGCAAATGAGGTTAGTAAGTTATGACATGAACATTTTAGACATCTAAATTATCACTATCTTGAACAATTGAGCCAAAATGAAATGGTCAACAGGTTACCCCACATCAATATTTTTAAGGGTCTTTGTGAGGGTTGTACCCTTAGAAAGCATCTTGAAAATAAATTTGACAAAGGGAAAGCCTGAAGAGCTACTCATCCCTTGGATCTTGCTCACAATAATATTTCTGGTCCATTTCCATCTCCTTCGTTTACTAGATATCTTTATGTGCTCACCTTCATTGATGACTATTCATGATATACTTGGGTATATTTTCTTAATATTAAGTATGAAGTCTTTGAACATTTTTAGGAATTTAAGGCTCTTGCTGAGAAACAAGCAGAACAGTCTATCAAGGTTCTTCGAACTGACAATGGAGGTGAATATGTAAACAGTAGGTTCATGAATTTTTGTACTTCTAAAGGGATCTCCTTGTAGTATACAGTTTCTTATAGTCCTTCGCAGAATGGAGCAGTAGAAAGAAATAACCATAATCTTAAGGAGATGCCCACTTGTATGATTCACCCAAAGTCTCTTCTTCCATAGTATTGGGTTGAAGTAGTGAATTGTGCTAATTACATTCAGAACCATGTTCCACACAAGGTAGTAAGAGGGATGACACCCTTTGAATCTTGGTTTGGACGCAATCCTGATGTTGAGCACTTTCGAGTCTTTGTATCCAAGGCTATGGCTTAGATTCCCAAGAAAAAACACAAGGCATTGGAACCACAATCAAAAGCTTATATCTTTATAGGGTATCCTGATGGCGTGAATGGATATCAATTGTTGAATCCTACTTCTCATGAGCTTTATATTGAGAGAAGTGTTAATTTCGATGAGTCTTCTTCAACTTCTACTTCTCTACCTATTGAGGTTCTTCAACATGTTGGTTCAGATTCTGACTCATTAGATGATGATGTTGTTGAGCATGCTCCTCTTTATGATCCTCTTGATGATCAGACCTTTGAGTCTTTTGATTTTGATAGTAGTGATGATGAGGAATATGTCCCTTCTCACTCAAGTGACGAATCTTTTGACTCAAAGCATGATCCTCCTGGTCCTCTTTGGGCTAGGAAATATTTCAAAAGTGTTGGATATTTAGTTGGAGATACTTCAGATATGAGACATACTCGCTTAGATTTTGTTGGACCCCATTATTTCTTTTCCTCTGCTTCTAATCCATAGTCCTTCCGGGAGGCTTCTGGTATTTCTGAGTGGGATTCTTCCATGGATGAGGAGTATTCATCTCTCATGAGGAACAATACTTGGGATCTCACCCTTGTTCTAAAAGGAAGAAAAATCATTTAGTGTAAGTGGGTGTTCCAAAAAAAGTATGGAGTATATGGAAACTTCAAAAACTTTAAAGCGCGATTAGTAGCTAAGGGTTTATCCCAGATAGTTGGGGTTGATTTTACTGAAACCTTTTCTCCAGTTGCAAAGATGACTTATATTTGACTAACCTTTACCATTTCCATAGAAAATAGATGGAAAGTCCATCAAATGGATGTTAAGAGTTCCTTCCTTCATGGTGACCTCGAGGAAGAGATATACATGGAACAATTTTCAAGTTATGTCCATGATCCCTCCCTCATTTATAAGTTAAAGAAGACTCTTTATGGCCTTAAACAAGCCCCTCAGGATGGGTATGTCAAGATGGACTACCTTTTACTTATATATGGGTTTACTAGGTGTCACTCTGATCCAAATGTTTATATTCTATGGCAATATAACTCCATACTCATCCTTTTTCTCTATGTTGATGAATTTTTTATCACAGGAAACTCTTCCTCTATCATTGGTTTTGTGAAGATTACCTTGGCCAACAGGTTTTCCATGACTTACTTAGGTCTACTTCATTACTTTCTTGGGATCCAGATTTCACAATCTAACTCGAGAATTTTGATTTCACAACCTAAGTATGCTCTTGAATTTCTTGCTCATTTTTAGATGTTGATTAGGTTCACAAATTCTGATTGGGTCAGTGACTTAGATCATTGAAAATCTACCTCTGGCTATAGTTTCTCTCTTGGTTTAGGTCTTATTAGTTTTTTTAGTAAGAAGCATAATGCAATTTTGATATATTCTACAGAGGTAGAATACAAAGGAGTAGTTAACATTGCCATAGAGGTTGTTTGGCTACAAGGTATTCTGACAGAGTTTGTCATCCACTTTCGGTGGCCTACCATTATCTATTGTGATAGCATGAGCACTATCTCAATTTGTATAAATCTAATTCATTATCAATGGATGAAGCACATTGAGATCCATATGCACTTCATATGAGATATTATTCATGATTGCATCATTGACATTCAATATATTCAGAAAGTAATCAGATTACAAATATACTCACCAAGCCCTTCACTGAGGTGAAGTTTACTCACTTGCGGTCACTTCTTGGGGTGAGGTCTTATGCAACTACTCATCTTCTTCAGGATATATATTCTTTCTCTTCTTCTTATTCTTCTAGGAAAATGTTGTTTGTATATGGGCACCTTATCAAGCCTTTAGTTGACAGACCCCATTGACACATCTTTCTTAGTTATTTAGGAGTGTCTTCTTGTTCTGTTTGAATCATCTTAACCACTACCCAAACTTCAATGAAGGGGGGGTGTTGGTGTGTGGGATCCTATGTGTCCTTCAGTCACATATTGAGAGTCATCTCACATAGGTTAGGTTTAGGTTTTTCTTTTGTGTCTTGCACTAGGGTTACTCAACACCCTACATGTACCCTTTCATTTATAATTTATGAGTATGCTAAGAAACTTTGTTGCCTTTCCTCTATGTGCAAGATTTATTTTTGTTGAGAAAGTTCTTCCATTATTGATCGATCCTTGTGATTACGTTGGAGCTATCATGATTCCATTTGAGTGCAACTACTTCGTGGTGCATCGTTTCCAATTTGATTCTCGTAAACTCTTTCCTTTTGGCATGATTTTAGTTTTGTAAGATTTTTCTGAATGCTTTAAATCATTATGTGGGAAGAGGATGTTTAGGGATGAGGTGTATGTGAGTTGGCAGTGGATATAGGTTATAAAAAGCATAGGGATGGGAAATATAAAGTCCATTAGGGAAAGGGATAATATAATAATTGATTAATAAGAATAAATTAATTAAATTCAATTAGGATCAAATAAATGGGGGCATTTTTAAAATAAATAGAAGGGGATGGGTTAATTTAAAATTAATTATGTGCACATAGGAGAATAAGGGGTATAGATACTTATTTTAGGTGTTTACATTTTGCCCCTTGTTTTTGAGTGGTTTGAGATATAAAGTCATGAGACAAAAAAGATGAGAGTTAGATGAGGATTGAAAAAAGGTAGATGATGAGTTCCCCCTCAAATGTGGTATCGATTATGTCAAGGAAAATTGATGATGCATTTAAAAAGGATAGTTGATGAAGGTCTTATGTGTTGGTGTCATTTTTGAGCTTACATTGTTTTGCCCTAAATGTTTCCTTCATTTTGTGTGCTCTGAAACATTTTCCTCTCAAATTGGTGGTCTACAAATTTTCCCTCCAGTTGAATGCCTTGAAATTCTCACAAACTTGTTGTCTTGCCCTAATTTGAAATAAATATGCATGTGTGCCTTGTTTTGTGCCCTAATTTTTCCAAAATCTATGGGCTCTACTGATTTTCCTTTTTGCCCAATTGTGGAATTTTAAAATTGTTCAATTTACACTTGTATGCCATTCAAAATTCAATTCCATGATAAAAAATTCTTTGAAAACATGTTTCATTAGGTTCAATTTTGAGAAATTTGTCATCCTTAGCAAAAAAATCAAATTCTAAGGCATCCCTGGCATTTTTTGTGTTTTAACGGTTAGACGAGCGTCATTTTCCCTTCAATTTCTTCTTCAACATTCATTGGCAATGTGGCTTGTTCTAATTGGCCGAGGGATGGTGGAAAATTGTTTTAACTTATCGCTTTTCACTTTTTTGGCGAAAGGGAAAATTTTCTCCCATGGCTTTGCTTTACTCTGATTGGTTCTAATCTTGCTTACGTGGAATGTTTTGATTGGAGGAGGAGCAGCGGGTCATTTTGAGAACCAGTTATTTTTTAGCTACTTTGGCTAAAAGTTTCAAATTTCCCCGTGGCGCCGCCAAGTGCTAATCTTCCTGAATTTAAGCGGCGGAGAAAATTTCTAAATTTTGCCCAAAAATGATGATGTGTCCTCTTTTTATTGGATGAGAAGCAGTGGGTCTTTTTGTGCCTTAAGGAATTTTGGAAAAAGAGTTAAAGTACAAAGAAAATTCCTAGGGCCCGCAATGAATCAGAAATCACCACTTGTCAAGGACATAATCGGAGGTGCAGGTCCATGGGGATAGTTTGGAAAATTTTCCTTTTTCCAAAAAAGGTGGAAATGTGTAAAATCAGTCCGCAATTTTAATGGGGCCCACTTTGGGACACGTGTTAGGCCCGTTTTCATGAGGCAGAGGTGTGGGGAAAAATATCAAATTTTTCCAATTTTTCCCAAAAATTTTAAAAGGTAAAATGAAGCTCTTAGGTCCGCATCCAATGGAATGGTGCCACCTAGCCACTTAGAATAAAAGGGTCAAAAATTTAAAAATGTGAAACCCATGCCTATGCCGAATCAAATCTCGCCACATGGTCGTTTCTTTAAAAAAATGCAAAATGGAAAAAGGAACCTCCAAAGCCCATCTCCAATGGTTTTTCTCCACATGGAGGGCGTAGATTAAAAGTTGAATGTCAAATAAATGGTAGTTGTGCATCATTTTTTTCTCTTCCACCATTTTTTCCCTAGAATGCTCTAGGAAGTTTGGAGATGCAGTTTTTGCATCAATTTTCATCAATTTTTTGAAAAATTCATGTCGTTTGTGCCTACAAGTACCAATGCAATTGGTTTTGAGGATCAATTTGAAGATCAGAGATGTTTTTGAAATGAATTTTTTCCCTAACCCGTCCAAAAATATGAAATATCAGATCCAAAAGTTATAAAGTCAAATTGAGGAGGGATAAGAATGAAATAATGAAAGGAAGGGGGTATGCATGCTTTGAAGATAAAAAACGTGCCTCCACAATGGATAATGATGTGAATTCTGCAATGATTCATCTCTTTTTGAGACAAATGGCAACTTTTTGGACGTGTTCTATTAAACATCTCTGTCTGCAAATCATGAGAAATTTTTGTAACAAATTTTATCCTTTGGGTAATTCTTTTCTTGGGAAAGAAGGCTCGAAGGAGATTGAATGCTATATATTGCATGAATTTTTCATGCAAAGGGTTGGAAGAGTTTAAAAAAGCCTGGAAAACTAAAATTTTCATAGGAAAATCTAGGAAGAATCCTATTCTCTAAGTGACCACTTGAGAAACTCATGTAACTCTCTCTGTATTAGATTTCAAAAATTGTTAAGTTGGTTGCAAATGTATAGCCGTTAACAAGCTCTAAGATTTTTTTTTTCAAAACATTCCCCTGCTGATAAATATGATCATTTTTTAGTTATTTTGTGTTGTCTTTGGGAAAAATTTATGAATGCTTACATTTTAGAATGCATTTCAAATTTTTGTTTCTTGTTTCCTGTTGCAGTATTGTGTTTAAAATATCTCTTTATCATACATGGTCTCATTTCTTGTGATATTTTATTGGAATTTGCAATCTCACATTCAGAAGAGCTTTCATATGATAAAGAGATAAACAAATATAAAATCACTTTACCTTCCTTGACTTCAGAGATTGTTTGTAAACCTTTGGGTGCACCTTAGGTCATGATTAAATGGTGATTGTGAAATGTTTCATTGGTTTAGTCTATCTCAAAATTTTGTGATAGATGATCAAATATTGTGTGGAAAAGTCCAGATCTGGGCCTCCATTTGATGCACATATCCTGGTTGAAGGGATGATTAACCATTTTGATATTTTCTATTGTTAATTTTCTCCATATTTTGCTGAAATCTTCAAAGATTCTAGTGGATCTTGGTTTGTCTTGTCTAAAATCCCACCCAAAAATCATTCAAAACAACTAATCCTACCCTTTTTTACCCTGTATACCCATAGAAGATCAAAATATAGTTGCTAAAGTATGCATAATAGATCAAGATTTCAAAATTTCTTCAGTAACCCTTGTCTTGCATTGAAAGTATCTCCATAATCTAGAAGTGACAACTTGTGAAAGTTAGATTTGGATTGTTGATCATATTTTCCCAGGGCTCTTTTCATACTATTTGTACAAATTGAGGGATATCTTCATCTCCTTCACCATTTGAGGGTTACAAAATAGGTTCTCTTACCTTGGTTGAAAGGCACAATATAAAACAATTAGGACAAGATCAAGTCCTATTTGAGTGCTATACATCTCTCCACAAATTTGAGTGTCAGTTAGATCATATCCTTGGATACAAAATGACACACACCATGATCCATCTATCTTCAAGCTTCATGCCATATCTTTGATGCTGCTCATACTGAAAAGGAGAAAAAAATTAGGTACTAACATCCCCAGCAATGGCGCCACTGGTGTTGTTACCCAAATTTGTTCTCCTTTCTACTCTGATAAGCATCAAAGATATGGCATGAAGCTTAAAGACAGATGGATCATGGTGTGTGTCATTTTGTAGCTAGGAATATGATCTAACTGGCAATTAGATTTGTAGAGAGATGGACAACACTCAAATAGGACTTGATCTTGTCATAACTATTTTAGGTTTTTCCTTTTAACCAAGGTAAGAGAACGTAGTTTGTAACCCTCAAATGGTGAAGGAGATTAATATATCCCTCAATTTGTACAAATAGTATGAAAAGGGCCTTGGGAAGATAAGACCAACACTCCGAATCTGTGTAACACCCGCGATAATTGTTATATTCCTCCTTTGCATTTCAAGTGTTGACATGTGATTTTCTTCTAAAGATGTGTTATTTTTATTGTTGGAGATCATGCTTGATATGGATAAATATTTTTTTTATTAAGATAATTAGAATGGAATGGATTGGCTTCCTTGAATCCATTTTTCACTTCTTGAAGGTGAGTTGTAATCTGGTTTAAGAGTTGCAAACTTACCTCTTTATCTGACTCATCCCTGGATCAATTTTAGTGATCCAAGGAATGTTTCAAACCTTCTCAGTTGAATGAATGGTAAATTGACATTCCATAATTGAGGGACATGGTGGAATGGAATTTTTTATTACAAGTTTTTTAATCTTGTGTGAACATATTTCTATTTAGTTATATGTTGTGCTTAGGTCCTTGGAGATTGATCTTGGCAGTACAATTGCTGACGTAAATAAAATACAGCTTGTTCATGGCATAGGAAGGATTCATAATCCTAAAACTAAAGGATTGTCCTATAGAATCCTAAGTTGGGTAAGAATATTCACTACCTAGCTATGCTAATTAATTGAATTTTTATTCTAATCTAAGCCTTTTGCTAAGGTAATATGGAAAGGTTGCTAAGCTATCTAAATTAACCTAAAACCTAATGCTATATGGTTATGAGATGATCTAACCTAATGTTGGAAATTACTTAAGTTAATGTCTTAAGACCTAAGGTAATTACTCCTAAAATAACCTAAGTTTAAGGATCTATCTTAAGCTATTTTAATGGGAACCTAAAGGGGTCGCATACCTCTAAGGTGACGGTTCCAATGGCATTTAATTGTTGATAAGGGTCTTAAAGGCATAAGGTACTACCAATTTTGGAAGGGACTAGTTGATTTGGTGGAGGATTATGTAGAAGCTCCACTAAAGAAGGAGTTGCATGTTAAATGGTAATTGGCATTCACCAAATTTGGGAGGTGGTGATAAGGAGAGTTGAGCGGGAAAATTAGAATTAATTAAATTAATTGGCCTTGGGTTTGGTTCACAAACCATATAGGAAACTTGGAAGGAGGATTTGTGGGAGGTTGTTGGTTTTTGAATGCTTTTTGGATTTTATTCTGCATGAAGCAAAGTGGTTTTTGGAACCAATAGTTTGACTTGCACTTCATTGCTATTTTTAACTCACCTGGTCTATTTTCGATCATGGGAAGGTATATGAGGCATGCTAAGGAAAGTTGTTGGTTGGTTGATCTTTCATGGAGGAGAAAAGGAGTTGGAATCTCATCTGGAAGTCTCCTTCGATTTGGCAGAAGTGCTATCAGGCATGATAGGCTCTAACCATTAAAATCTCTTGCTTTCTTATAAATTTTTCATTAAAATGACTCTGCTCTTATGAGATTCTTGGCTTGCATGTTTTATCTGGTTATTTTCTTGCTGGGTTTTGTAATCTTTGGAAATTTGGGTATGAATCCATGGAAAATTGGAGATAAGTGTTTGAAACTTTCTTGGTATGTGCTATTAGTGAGACATGCATGAGAAACTTGTTACTGTAACTCTACTTGTCATTTATTGAACCAGTATATGAAGAAGTTGTGTTTTCAACTGACCTTCATTGCTATTTATTTGGTTCTGGGTTTTGGGAACTTGAATCTTGTCTGATCTTTCTTTGGAGCTCACCTTGTTTGAGCTAAAGCTTGTTGTTGATCTCATCTTTGTGTGGACTAAAGCTTGTAGTTGAGCTTGTATTTTGTTTGAGCTAGAGCCTTTATTTGGGTTTGTGTTGTTGAGATAAAGCTTACAGTTGAGCTCATGTTTTGTTTGAGCTTGAGCTTGTGCTGAGGATGTGTTTCATTTGATCCTGTCTTCAATTTTGTGTGTACTTAAGCTTGATTCAGGGATAGTATTTTGTTAAGGATTTGGATTAGAGATTCTTGTCACTTTGAAACAATGTTTTGATTCTCGAGTTATTTTGGAGTGTTGTTTTAAGTCCATATGTATCTTTGTACTCATGTTCATTATTGTGTTATTCTAGAATGTTAATGGAAGTTCATAATTTGCACAATAATAATACTTTTTTTTATTAGTTCTGAACTCTGGTAGAGCTCGTGTTTTAAGTTGGTATGAGCTTTCTTGTTTGATAAGAAAACTGGAATGGGAATTGTGGTTTCCTTGAACCTATGAATAGCTACTTGAATAGTTCTAAACTCCTATGTGGGAAACTTGTGATTCATTTTGATTTGGAATAGGGTTTCTTATTTACGCTATAAACTAGTTAAGGTTGTCATGTTATATTCTGACTTGTATCACAATATTTGTGTATATCTATGATCACGTTTGAGACTTTGTGATTCATTGTTGTTCATGTAATTTGATACATAGTGTTTGAATTTTTAGTTGAATGATGTGTTAGCTATGTTCTGGTACTTGTGATTTGGGTGTAAATTGTATTCTAGTTGGAAGCTTATAACTCCTTTAATGCACACCATTTACTCTAGGTAATTCTGGGTAAGTAGTATGACTGAGCTATTTGATTATATCTTGGAGATTTAATTGGAAACTTTTTTGTTTGATAGTAGGATTTGGAATTCGTTTAAAAAGAATTTGTACCTGTTCTTAGAAATAATAGTGGAGGAAGAATACTTAAATCTGTTTAGCCTGATTTTGTTTTATAGTACTAAAAGAATTATGAATCATCTATGTTTATGTAAAATGTTGTGGAGGCATGTAAGGGAATTTCAGTTTTGAGTTCGAGGATACTCCTGAACTAGTTTATTTTAAGGTTTCAGGGTTTCTAATCTTGTTGGGATCAATAAATTAATGCTTAAGTCTTTTAGAAGAAGAAGGAAATTGGGAACCCTTAAGGACAGAGTGTTGTTTTAGAACTTTACTGAGTATTGTTTTGAACTGAAATTGGAAATCATGTTTGTAATGATAAGGATTGTAAGGTGGACTTGCATTACGTTTCTTGCAATGATTCTCTCTTCTGGGAACTAGTGTATGAGCTTATTTTTTGGATTAGAGACGGGAATTTTTTGTTAAGTTTAGAGAATGAATTAAAATTTGAGTCAAATTCTGAGAAGACTCCCTTTCCAACCTGTAGGGATTAATTCATATGATTGAACCCTCATGTTATTAATTCTCTTTCAAAATGTATATTTATTATAACTGTTTAGCTTTCCTTATTCATATCTATTTTTAAATTGATGGAGGAAGAGATTTGATGTTTCAGTTTTGTTGAATAGAAAACACAATCTTGTTGTTAGACTGTTAAAATTCTATATTCCTTCTTAGATTGATATTGGATTCTATTCTGTTTAAAATCTGAAATGTTGTATTTAAAGGTAGTTTTCCTTTAAACGAAATAGTTAAATTCATGTTTTGAACTTGTATCTGTTTTTTGATATTTTTGTGTTGAGCATAGTTTGGAAATGATATCCTTCTATCTTGTTGAGGAGCTAAATAAATCATTCCAATGAGATCTATACTATAAACCTTTTATTTGTTTTTTAAAGGTAATTGTTAGGATTAATTAAACTTTAAACTTTGTAAGGCAGATGTTGTGGATTATATTTTATTCTTCTCTTAGAAGTGAATTCAGATTGGTTAATGTACTTCTTTTCCGTTTGCTATCTTATATTGATATTTATGATGTAATAATTATCTCATTAAAGAAGAGTTGTTTTAATGGAACAATTATTGGAATGCACTTCGTTTTAAGGCTTACTACTTATCATGCTTAGTTCATTGAACTAACCAGTGCTAACAATTTTTACAGATGGACTTCATAAGTGATAAAAGAAGGCAAAACTTATATGATGCATTGGCTGATTTAAGTTTGATTCCTTGTGAAGAATTCTGATTCATTCTTGAGATTGTATTGAAAAATAAAAGTAGTATTCTTTTAGAATTAAGACGGTTGTTATGCAGTATGCCTAAAATGTATAGGGCTTATAAATGTATAAGTTATAAAGATGAATTGAAAGCTGATAATTTACTTGTATGGGTGTGTAAATTATCTTGTACTTGTAAGAAAGAGATGGATTTCTATCTTGTTGATATTCTTCATATTATTTTTATGCTTAATGGGTTATTCTTTGATAAGTTGGATAAAGGGATTTAGTTCAATTTCCCTAATTAAGATGCATCTTGTTAAGCTGCAGAATATGATGATCTTTATCTAGACTATATAATATAGTAATGTAATGTAATGTGTGTTGAACATACATTAAGAATTATGGATATTGGATAGGATATACCCTAACACTTAAACATGTAGATAAAGACTCTTTCTATTTGGAATATAAACCAAAAAGGTATGGAAATATGATTATAATTTATTAGACTTCATTTTGTATGAATTATAATTTAAATTGAATATATTCAAATGTTGAACCTTTCTAAAAGTTATTGTAATTTTTAAATGAAACTTGATAACACTGATTGGTTGCGGTTAATTGGCAGTGTAACTGAGAGATCTAACATTAAAAACAATTATAAGTATAATGAAGTTCTTCCTAGAATAAATAAAGAAAATTTAGGAAAGAACTTATTGAGAGTTATATTAGGGTTTGATAGGGTTGTTGTAATCAAGTAATAATTCAGACTAATAATGTAATAACAATCTCCTTGGGGGTATGTACATCTCGATGAGGTATTTTCTAAAGGATGTTGGTACACACCAACTATAGGGCTGTAATTTCAAGAAGGTTTGGGTCTTCTCAAGAATACAATGTTGTAGTTGACATGTGGCATCACCTTTCCACATTGATCATCTAGATCTACACACAATAGGAACTCAGACTTGAACATAGCTTCTCTCTAGGTTTGGATAAGAGCATATTTATGATATGAATTAGTTTCCAATGGCTCAGGGTACGTTGGCACATCTGGTAAACTAAGGTCAACTGAGTATGCCTATTTACCCTAAGCCATTGTGAGCATCTTCTTATAATAAGTTATGTTCCTATCTAGGGCTAGGGTTAAACCTAGAATAAGTGGACTAATAGTAGTTAGTAAATACCCATCGTGATAATTGAGGAGTGAGGTGAAGGACGTATTCCAATATGACAAGTATGTCATCTAGGAATAGTGACATACACAGTATGTTATAAATCTTTGGCCAAAGTATCGAAAGCTACTGGCTACATTGTCCTATGTCACCAAGTTTAAAACAATGTGATATCAGATGAATATTGGTAATAGATATTCAGATATGTTCAATAAATAGACCTCTCAGTACCCAGTGTAGGGTAGGAAGACAAAGTATGCAAAGTATACAATATGTATTCAATACATAAGATAACATAAATAGATTGGTAGCTTACCAAGTTATGGAATGAATAGACTGGTGAATCACCGAGTCATTACAGCTGCATATGTTTATCCATTGAATATGATTGGCATGGAATGTTTGTTCTACATAATGCTTTATTTGGAACAGTGAACACTATTTAAAAAAAAAATCCCTTGTTTCTAAAGACTTAAAATGGGAATGTTACATCTTGGTATCAGAGGTGAAGGTTGTAACTCTTGGACCTATTATGTCCATAATCTAATAAAACTTAAATTTTCTTGTAACAGAAAATGGTGAGAACAAGAGGAAACGTTGCAAATAACCCTCCACCTAAGGAAGGAGTAGTAACTACTCAGAAACTTGATGAGATCCTTGCTGCCCTATTGGACACAAGAGATCATTTGGATGTGCTTAAAAAACAAGTAATGGGTAATGAGGATGAAGAAGAAGTGGATAACAATAATCAGCCACCTCCAGGGGACAACACCAATGTGGGTGTTGATAATAACAATGTTAAAATACCTGTTCAGCCTGAGAACAAAAAGTATAGGCTAGCAATAGAACTCACTAATGACACAAAAATGATAAGTCCACCCAAGTTTGATGGCACCACATTAGGAGATGGGGCTGAGAACTGGCTCAGTGAAATAGAGAAATACTTTGCAATAAGAAATTTCTTAGAAGAAACAAAGGTGATATGGGGAGCATATCAACTTTCTCACAAAGCATCTTCGTGGTGGGACAACTGCAAGGCTGAGTTGAACATTGATGAATCTAATATCACATGGTACCAATTTAAAGGTTTCTTTAGGAAATGATGGCTGCCACAACTCTACTATGATAAAAAAATGACTGAATTTCAGAACTTAGCTCAAGGAAAGCTAACTGTAACTGAGTATTGGGAGTGATTTAAAAAACTCCTTAAATATGTGCTTCAGTACCAAACTGATGAGAAGTTCAGGATATGGAAATTCATCATGGGATTGAATCCTGTTGAAGGAGGAGAGGTGGATGTTCATAGCCCAACCATGATGGAAGGGGTTGTTGAAAAATCCATAAGGTAGGAACAGAAATTAAAGGCAATTTCTTCTCACAAGGAGGAAGTAAGGAAGAAGAATCCCAACTCCTCTTCATCATCTCTTGCACCCAAGAAAGGACCATGGAATAAATTCAAGATGAAAAGTAAGTGTTCATTTGATACAAATAAGAAAGCAACAACAAACAAGTTTGTTGGTAAATCACAGAACAACTTTACCAAGAACAATAATTACAGATAGAAATCCTATGGAGGTCTGAACGATAACTCTAAGGCTAGAAATAAACCTGAGCCTAAGAGGGGACCTGTCAGAAGCTATTATAACTATGGAAAAGATCATTACACAAATCAATGTCCTCATAAGAAGGATGATCATAATCAGTAGCACAAGATACACACTACAGTAGCTGACAAACATGCTGAGAAATAGGCCACACCCATAGTTATTTTGGGTAAGTTATTTGGCTTACCAATAATTATTCTTTTTTATACCAGAGCTATTGAATGTTTTATTTCTAGTAAATTAGCATCAAAATGAAAAAGAAAAGTTGGAAACATGGATAAAACATGGATTTTTCAGTATGGGAATAATGTTGTTCATAAGGTTAGTATGTGTCTTTTTGGAGCAATCCTTAACTTACCTAACTTTTCCACTGAGGTTGATCTTTATGTTGCACCCTTAGGGTCTTATGATGTAGTCATAGGTGTTAATTGTTTAGCAGAAAATAAGGCTAAAGTGGACTGTTTTGAAAAACACATTAGTTGTTTAGAAAACCTACATAAAATAGTAGAGATTCAGGGTGTGAAACGTGAGATTTCTGCTAGAAAACTGTCACCTATGCAACTTAAAAAGGCCAAAAATAAGGGATGTACATTACATGCAGTAAAAATTATTGAATAAACAAAAGAGAGGAGTGATATTATGGAATGATATCCATGGTTACGAGACTTTAGTGATGTATTTCCAAAAGAATTGCCAGGTCTTCCACCCAAAAGGAAATTTGATTTCACTATTGAGATCAAGCCTGGAACTAAACCTATATCTAAAGCACTATATTGAATGAATACTACATAATTAGTGGAGCTTAAGGCTTGTTTGCATGAACTTTTGTCTCAAGGTTTGATTAGACCAAGTGTTTCACCTTGGGGAGAACCCATAATTTTTGTGAAAAAGAAATATGGAACACTCAGATTGTGCATTGATTACAGAATGTTAAATAAGGCAATAATCAAGAATAGATATCCACTCCCTAGGATTGATGATTTATTTGATCAGGAGCATCGGTATATTCTTAGATAGATCTTAGATCTGGATATCATCAATTATGAATTACGGATGAGGATATTCATAAAACAACTTTCAGAACAAGGCATGAACATTATGAGTTTACAGTTTTACCTTTTGGATTAACTAATGCACCTGCGGCATTTACAAATTTAATGAATAATATATTTCAAGAATACTTGGACAAATTTGTGCTCGTATTCTTGGATGACATTCTCATATATTCTAAAAGCATTGAGGATCATCATGAGCATTTGAAAATAGTTTTGGAAATTCTGAGAAAGAGACGGTTGTTTGGTAAGCTTTCCAAATGTTCTTTCTATGACACAAAATTCCATTACTTAGGTCATGTTATAAGTAAATATGGGATTGTTGTAGATCCTTCAAAAATTGTAGTTATAATAGAATGGCCTGCACTAAAGAATGTACATGAAGTTAGAAACTTCATCGAAATTGCTGGATACTATAGGAAATTTGTAAAAGATTTTTCTAAGATAGTTGCACCAATAACTTCCATACAAAATAAAGATAAAAAGTTTGTTTGGAGTGAAAAATGTGAAATTTCATTTAAAACCTTGAAGGAATAGTTAACATCAACACCTATTCTTGCAGTACCAAATCCTAATGGAGATTTTTGTGGTGGTAATTGATGCATCCGGTGAAGGTCTAGGAGGTATTTTGTTTACAAAGTGGTCATGTTATAGCATATGAAAGTAGGAAACTTAAGTTACATGAGTTGAATTATGCTCCACATGATTTAGAGCTTGTTACCATTGTTCATGCACTATAAGTTTGGAGGAATTACCTTCTCGGTAAGCCTTTTGAATTGAAAACCAATCACCTTGGACTGAAGTATATCTTCACTCAACCAAATCTCAATGTAAGACAACAAAGGTGGTTGGAGTTTTTATCTCAATATGATTTTGACATTAGTTATATAAAGGGTAAAGAAAATAGAGTAGCCGATGCTCTAATTTGTAGGAAGCACATTTATGCTTTTATAACGTTAAGAACTCAGTTTAAGGATGAAGTAAAAAGTGTTATGGAATTTGATTCTTACTCTCAGCAAGTAAAAGTAGCACTTGCTATAAATTCGAGGTATAAAATTTTCGCTTTGATAAAGAAGGAATCTTACAATTTGAAAACAAAGTCTATGTACCTTCGCTAAATAATTTGAGAAAGAAATTGTTAGCATAATTTCATAATTCACCTTTTTGTGGACACCCTAGCATTACAAAAATGATTTTTGATATAAAACAACAATATTTCTAGAAGGGAATGAAAAAGGATGTTCTAAACTTTGTGACGCATTGTCTAGAGTGCCAACACATGAAGGTGAAACATATGCACCTAGCCGGGTTGTAATATCCTCATAGCATACTGCAGTACAAATGGCAAGTAATAAGTATGGATTTTTTACAAGGGTCACCTATGTTCAGAAATAAGCATGATATTATATTAGAATTTATGGATAAACTAACAAAGGTAGCACATTTTATTGCTGGAAATCTGAAGGATGATTCTCCTATTTTGGAAAGAAGATTTGTACACAGAATTTTCAGATTACATGGAGTACCTAAGTTAATAATTTCGGATAGAGATCCTAGAATGACGTCAATATTTTGGCAAACACTTAATGCATCTCTAGGAACTAAGCTAAATTTCAGTTCTGTATACCATCTAGAAATAGATGGGTAAACTGAAAGAGTAAATTAGGTTTTGGAAGATATGTTACGAGTGTATTGCATGGATCAAGAGTATAAGTGGGAAGAGTATCTTCCATTAGTTGAATTCGCATACAATAATACATATGATTCTTCTCTTAAGATGGCACCTTTTGAGGAATTATATGGAAGAAAAAGCAGAACCCCTGTTAGTTAGGATAGTATAGAGGATAGAGAGTTAATTGGACCTGAAATTCTTACTGAAATGGAACAAGTTTAAATTATTCGTGAACACTTGAAAGAAGTAGTAGCCAGGAAAAAGAGTTACGCTAACTTAAAGAGGGTTGATAGGAAATTTGAACTTGGCAAGAAATTCTTTCTTCAGGTTATACCAAAAAAGAGTTCTATAACTTTTGGCAAGGATGTCAAGTTATCACCTCGTTATGTGGGACCTTTTGAGATAGTTTAAGTAATCAACCCTGTAGCTTATCATTTACCATTACCTCCTGCTTTGTCATGAATGCATGATGTTTTCCATATTTATTTTCTTAAGAAATACATTTTAGACTTATCACATGTGTTAAATTGGAATTCCTTGTAGGTCCAAGACCCAGGAATAATCATGGTTAAACCCATATGCGTGCTTGAAACTCACCAGTTACATTTGAGAAATCAAGAAATAAATCAATGTAAAGTCCAGTGGACTAGTTTAACAAAGATAGTGCAACTTGGGGAAAAACCTAGAGGATATGAAAACTTATTTTCCATATCTATTTGAACAAAATTGATTCTATAGACTGTTAAAAGAAAATTGATTGAATTGATTTTCCTTTGTATATGACTACAAGTATGCTAGTTTTGGGTAGATATTTATATGAATTGGATAAATAGCTATTTAATGTTGATTTCTGGAACTATAAGTTTTTGATATATTTGACTTATGGTAAGAGAATTGAATGAATTGATTTTCATTGATATAAATTCTTAAAATGAAGTAATCATCAGGACGATGATTCTTTTTAGGAGGGAAGCATGTTACACAAACGATAATTGTTATATTCCTCCTTTGCATTTCAAGTGTTGACATGTGATTTTCTTTTAAAGATGTGTTATTTTGATTGTTGGAGATCATGCTTGATATGGATAAATCTTTTCTATTCTTAAGATCATTAGAATGCAATGGAATGACTTCCTTGAATCTATTTTTCAATTCTTGAAGGTGAGTTATAATCCAGTTTAAGAGTTACAAACTTACCTCTTTATCTGACTCATCCCTGGATTAGTTTCAGTGATCCAAGGAATGTTTTAAACCTTCTCAGTTGAATGAATGGTAAATTGACATTCCATAATTGAGGGACATGGTGGATTGAAATTTTTTATTACAAGTTCTTTAATCTTGTGTGAACGTATTTCTATTTAGTTGTATGTTGTGATTAGGTCCTTGGAGATTGATCTTGGCAGTACAATTGCTGACGTAAATAAAATATAGCATGTTCATGGCATAGGAAGAATTTAGAATTCTAAAACTACAGGATTATCCTACAGAATCCTAAGTTGGGTAAGAATATTCACTACCTAGCTATGCTACTTAATTGAATTTTTATTCTAATCTAAGCCTTGTGCTAAGGGAATATGGAAAGGTTGCTAAGCTATCTAAATTAACCTAAAACCTAATGCTATATGGTTATGAGATGATCTAACATAACCTAAGGTAATGTGTTAATACCTAAGGTAATTACTCCTAAACTAACCTAAGTTTAAGGATATATCCTAAGCTATTTTAATGGGAACCTAAAGGGGTCACATATCTCTAAGGCGATGGTTCCAATGGAATTTAATTGTTGATAAGGGTCTTAAAGGCATAAGGTAATGCCAATTTTAGTAGGGGCTAGTTGATTTGGTAGAGGCTTATGTGGAAGCTCCACTAAAGAAGGAGTTGCATGTTAAATGGGAATTGACATCCACCAAATTTAGGAGGTGGTGGCAAGTAGAGTTGAGTGGGAAAATTAGAATTAATGAAATTAATAGGCCTCAGGTTATGTTCAAAAACCGTCTATGAAACTTGGAAGGTGGATTTGTAGGAGGTTGTTGGTATTTGCATGATTTTTGGATTTTTCTCTACATGAAGCAAAGTGGTTCTTGGAACCAGTAGTTTGACTTGCACTTCATTGCTATTTTTAACTCACCTAGTCTATTTTTGATCATGGGAAGGTATATGAGGCATGCTGAGGAAAGTTGTTGGTTGGTTGATATTTTGTGGTGGAGAAAAGGAGTTGGAATCTAATCTGGAAGACTCCTTCGATTTGGTAAAAGCGCTATCAGGCATGATAGGCTCTAACCATTAAAATATCGTGCTATCTTCTAAATGTTTCATTAAAATGACTCTTCTCTTATGAGATTCTTGGCTTGCATGTTTTATTTGGTTATTTACTTGTTGGGTTTTGTAATAATTGGAAATTTGGGTATGAATCCATGGAAAATTGGAGATAAGTGTTTGAAACTTTCTTGGTATGTGATATTAGCAAGACATGCATGAGAAACTAGTTACTATAACTCTGCTTGTCATTTCTTGAACCAATATACAAAGAAGTTATGTTTTCAACTGACCGTCATAGGTTTATTTTTGGTTTTAGGTTTTGGGAACTTGAATCCTACCTAATATTTCTATGGAGCTCATCTTGTTTGACCTAAAGCTTGTTGTTGAGCTCATCTTTGTGTGAGATAAAGCTTCTAGTTGAGCTCATCTTTTTTTGAGATAGAGTTTGTATTCGAGTTCATGTTGTTGAGCTAAAGCTTGCAGTTGAGCTCATGTTTTGTTTGAGCTTGAGCTTGTGTTGAGATGGTGTTTCATTTGATCTTGTAATCAAGTTTGTGTGTAGTTAAGCTTGATTCGGGGATAGTGTTTTGTTAAGGATTTGGATTAGAGATTCTTGTCACTTTGAAATAGTGTTTGGATTCTCTAGTAATCTTGGATTGTTGTTTTAAGTCCATATGTACCTCTGTCCTCATGTTTATTCTTGTGTTATTCTAGATTGTTAATGGAAGTTCGTAATTTACACAGTAATAATACCTTTTTTAATTAGTTCTAAACTCTGGTAGGAGCTCGTGTTTCGAGATGGTATGAGCTTTCTTGTTTGATATGCAAGCTGAAATAGGAATTGTGGTTGCTCTAAACCTATAAATATCTACTTGAACAGTTCTAAACTCCTCTATGGGAAACTTGTGATTCATTTTGAGTTGGAATAGGGTTTCTTATTTACGCTATAAACTGGTTAAGGTTTTCATGTTATATTTTGACTTGTATCACAATATTTTTGTATATCTATGATCACGTTTGAGACTTTGTGATTTAGCATTGTTCATGTAATTTGATACATAGTGTTTGAATTTTTAGTTGAACGATGTGTTAGCTCTATTCTGGTATTTGTGAGTTGGGTGTAAATTGTATTCTAGTTGGAAGCTTATAACTCCTTTAATGCAAACCGTTTACTCCAGGTAATTCTGGGTAAGTAGTATGACTAAGCTGTTTGAGTATCTCTTGGATATTTAACTGGAAATGTTTTTGTTTGATAGTAGGATTTGGAATTATTTTTAAAAAAAATTGTACCTGTGCTTAGAAATAATAGTGGAGGAAGAATACTTAAATTTGTTTATCCTGATTTTGTTTTATAGCTCTAAA
The DNA here is from genome assembly GCA_019776745.2 of Taxus chinensis. Lineage (NCBI taxonomy): Eukaryota > Viridiplantae > Streptophyta > Pinopsida > Cupressales > Taxaceae > Taxus > Taxus chinensis. The sequence continues at coordinate 71,864,621 of CM034147.1, forward strand.
ATAATTATGAATCATCTACATTTATGTATAATGTTGTGGAGGTATGTAAGGGAATTTCAGTTTCGAGTTCGAGGATACTCCTGAACTAGTTTAGTTTATGGTTTCAAGTTATCTAATCTTGTTGGGGTCAATAAGTTAATGCTTAAGTCTTTTAGAAGAAGAAGGAAATTTGGAACCCTTACGAACAAAGTGTTATTTTAGAACTTTATTGAGTGTTGTTTTGAACTGAAATTAGAACTCATGTTTGTAATGATAAGGATTGTAAGGTGGACTTGCAGTACATTTCTTGCAATGAGTTGGTTTTTTTGTCTCTTCTAGGAACTAGTGTATGAGCTTATTGTTTGGATTAGAGATGGGAATTTTTTGTTAAGTTTAGAGAATGAATTAAAGATTGAGTCAAATTATGATAAGATTCCATTTCCAACCTATAGGGATTAGTTAATTTGATTGAACCATCCTATTATAAGTTCTCTTGAAAAATGGAGATTTATTATACCTGTTTAGCTTTCCTTATTCATATCTTTTGTTAATTTGATGGAGGAAGAGATTTTATGCTTCAGTTTTGTTGAACAGAAAACACAATCTTGTTATCAAACTGTTAAAACTATATCTTCCTTCTTAGATTGATATGGGATTATGTTATGTTTAAAATCTGAAATGTTGTATTTACAGGTAGTTGTCCTTTAAATGAAAAATTTAAATTCATGTTTTGAACTTGTATCTGTTTTCTGATATTTTTGTGTTGAGCATAGTTTGGTAATGACATCCTTCTTTCTTGCTTAGGAGCTAGATGAATCATTCCAATGAGATCTATACTGTAAACATTTTCTTTTTTGTTTAAAGGTAATTGTTAGGATCAATTAAACTTTAAACTTTGTAAGGTAGATGTTGTGGATTATATTTTTTTATTCTCTTAGAAGTTAATTTAGATTGCTTAATGTACTTCTTTTCCATTTCCTATTACTTATATTGATATTTATGATGTAATAATTGTCTCATTAAAACAAAGTTGTTTTCATGGAACAATTATTGGAATGCACCTTGTTTTAAGGCTTACTGCTTATCATGCTCAATTCATTGAACTGGCCAGTGCTAGCAATTTTTACAGATGGAATTCATAAGTGATAAAAGGAGGAAAAAGTTATTTGATGCATTGGCTGATTTAAGTCTGATTCCTTGTGAAGAATTCTGATTCATTCTTGAGATTGTATTGAAAAAGAAAAGTAGTATTATTTTAGAATGAAGATGGCTGTTATGCAGTATGCCTAAAATGTATAAGGCTTGTAAATGTATAAGTTATAAAGATGAATTGAAAGTTGAGAATTTACTTGTATGGGTGTGTAAACTATCTTGTACTTGTAAGAAAGAGATGGATTTCTATCTTGTTGATATTCTTCATATTAATTTTATGCTTAATGGGTTATTCTTTGATAATTTAGATAAAGGGATTTAGTTCAATTTCCCTAATTAAGATGAAGCTTGTTAAGTTGCAGAATATGATGATCATTTTCTGAACTATATAATATAGTAATGTAATGTGTGTTGAACATACATTAAGAATTATGGATATTGGATAGGATATACCCTAACACTTAAACATGTAGATAAAAACTCTTTCTATTTAGAATATAAACAAAAAAGGTATGGAAATATGATTACAATTTATTAGACTTTATTTTGTATGAAGTCTACTTTAAATTGGATATATTCGGACATTGAACATGTCTAAAAGTTATTGTACTTTTTAAATGAAACTTGATAACAATGATTGGTTGCAGTTAATTGGAAGTGTAACTGAGAGATCTAACATTAAAAACAACTATAATTATAATGAATTTATTCATGGAATAACTAAAGAAAATTTAGGAAAGAACTTATTGAGCGTTGGATTAGGGTTTAACAGGGTTGCTATAATCAAGTAATAATTCAGACTAATAATTTAATAACAATCTCCTTGGGGGTATGTACATCTCGATGAGGAAATTTCTTAAGGCTGTTGGCAGACGCCAACTGCAAGGTTTTACTTTCGAGAAGGCTTGGGTCTTCTCAAGAATACCATGTTGTAGTTGACATGTGGCATCACCCTTCTGCATTGATCACTTAGGTCTACACATAATAGGAACTTAGACTTGAACTTAGCTTCTCTCTAGCTCTAGATAGGAGCATATTTAGGATATGAATTAGCTTCCAATGGCTCAGGGTACGTTGGCACATCCGGTCAACTTAGGTCAACTGAGTATGCCCATTTACCCTAAGCCATTGTGAGCATCTTCTTATAATAAGTTATGTTCCTAGCTAGGGCTACGGTTCAACTTGGAACAAGTGGACTGACGGTAGTCAACAAAGACCAATCATGATAATTGAGGAGTGAGGTGAAGGACGTATTCCAATATGACAAGTATGTCGTCTAGGAATAGTGACATACACAGTATGTTATAAATATTTGGCTAGAGTATAACAAGTTACTTGTTGCGATGTCCTATGTCACAAAGTTTAAAACAACATGATATCAAATGAATATTGGTAACAGATACTCAGATATGTTCTTTAAACATATCACTCAGTACCCGGTGTATGGTAGGAAGACAAAATATACGAAGTATACAATATGTATTCAATACATAAGATAACATAAATAGATCAGTAGCTTACCGAGTTATGGAATGAATAAATTGGTGAATCACCAAGTCATTACAGCTGCATATGTTTATCCATTACATATGATTGGCATGGAATGTTTGTTCTAAATAATGCTTTATTTAGAACAGTAACACTATTTAAAAAAAAATTCCCTTGTTTCGAAAGTCTTAAAATGGGAATGTTACAATCTGAATTTCACAAGTTTTCACTTCCAGATTATGGAGATACTTTCAATACAAGAAAAGGGTTACTGAAGACATTTTGAAATCATGATCTATTCTGTATACTTTAGCAATTGGATTTTGATCTTTTGTGGGTATACAGAGAAAAACAGGGGTAAAACAGGGTAGGATTAGTTGATTTGAATGATTTTTGGGTGGGATTTTAGACAAGATGAACCAAGATGTGCCAGAATCTTTGAGGATTTAAGCAAAATGTGGAGAAACTTAATAGGAAAAAGTATCAAAATGTTTAGTCATCCCTTCAACTAGGATATGTGCATCAAATGGAGGGCCATATATGTACTTTTCCACACAATCTGTCATCATCTATCACAAAATATTGAGTTATAATGAACCAATGAAGCATTTAGCAATCACTATTTAATCATGACCTAAGGTGCACCCAAAGGTTTATAAACAATCTCTGAAGTCAGCGAAGGTAAAGTCATTTTAAATTTGTTTATCTCTTTATTAGATGAAAGCTCTTTTGAAAGTGAGATTGCAAATGCCACTAAACTATCACAATAAATGATACCATGTATGATCAAGAGAGATTTTAAACACAAGACTGAAATAGGAAATAAGAAAAATAAATTTGAAATGCATTTTGAAATGTAAGCATTCACAGATTTTTCCCAAAAACAACACAAAATAACTCAAAAATGATCAGATTTATCAGCAAGGGAATGTTTTGAAAAAAACAATGTCAGATCTTGTTAATGGCATACATGAGCAACCAACTTAATATTATTTGAAATTTGATACAAAGAGAGTTACATGAGTTTCTCAAGTGGTCACTCAGAGAATGGGCTTCTTCCCAGATTTTCCCATGAAATTTTTAGTTTTCTAGGATTTTTTAAACTCTTTTAACCCTTTGCATGACAAATTCATGCAATATATAGCTCTCAATCTCCTTCAAACCTTATTTCTGAAGAAAAGAATATGCCAAAGGATCAAATTTGTTACAAAAATTTATCATGATTTGCAAATAGGGATGTTTAATAAAACACGTCAAAAAAGTTTCTAGTTGTGTCAAAAAGAGATGAATCATTGTAAAATTCGCATCATTATCCATTTGTGGAGGCATGCTTTTCATCTTGAAAGCATGCAGACCCTCTTCCTTTCATTATTTCATCCTTATTGCTTCAAAATTTGACTCTGCAACTTTTGGATATGATATTTCACATTTTAGACGGGTTAGGGAAAAAATTCATTTCAAAAGCATCTCTGATCTTCAAATTGATCCTCAAAACTGATTGCATTGGTCCTTACGGGCACAAATGACACGAATTTGTCAAAAATTTGATGAAAATTGATGTTAAAAATGTATCTCCAAACTTATTAGAGAATTATAGGGAAAAAATGGTGGCAGAGCAAAAAATGATGCACACCTACCATTGATTTGACATTCAACTTTTAATCTACGCTCTCCACGTGGAGAAAAACCATTGGAGACGGGCTTTGGAGGATCCTTTTTCCATTTTTCCATTTTTTTAAAGAAACAAGCACATGGCGAGATTTGATTCGGCATGGGCATGAGTTTCACATTTTAAACTTTTTGACCCTTTTATTTTGAGTGGGCACGTCGCACCATTCCATTGGATGTGGACCTAGGAGCTTCATTTTACCTTTTAAATTTTTTGGGAAAAATTGAAAAAAATTGATATTTTTCCCTACACCTCCACCTCATGAAAACAGGCTTGACACATGTCCCAAACTGGGCCCCATTGGAATCACAGACCGATTCTACACATTTCCACCTTTTTTGGAAAAAGGGATATTTTCCAAATTATCCCCGCAGACCCACACCTCTAATTATGTCCCTCACAGGTGGTGATTGTTGATTTGCTATGGGCCCTAGGAATTTTCTTTGCACTTTAACTCTTTTTCCAAAATGCCTTGAGGCACAAAAAGACTCCCTACTTCTCATCTAATCAAAAGAGGACATGTCATCATTTTTCGGAAAAATTTAGAAATTTTCTCCGCCGCTTGAATTCAAGTAGATTAGCACTTAGCGGGGCCATGGGGAAATTTGAAACTTGTAGCCAAAGTAGATAAAAAATAAAAAGTTCTCAAAAGGAACCACCGCTCCTCCTCTAATCAAAACATGACACGTAAGCAACTTTAGAACCAATTAGTATAAAGCGGAGCCATGGGACCAAATTCACCCTTTAGCCAAATAAGTGAAAAGCGATAAGTTAAAATAATTTTCCATTGTCCCTTGGCCAATTAGAACAAGCCACGTTGTCGATGAATGCTAAAGAAGAAATTGATAGGCTAATGATGCCCGTCTGACTGTCCAAACACAAAAATGCCAGGGATGCCTTAGAATTTGATTTTTTCGCTAACAACAAATTTCTTGAAATTAAACCAATTGAAACATGTTTTCAAATCATTTTTGATCATGGAATTGAATTTTAAATGGCATACAAGTGCAAATCGATCAATTTTAAACTTTAACAATCAGGCAAAAGGGAAAAATAGCAGAGCCCACAGATTTTGGAAAAATTAGGGCACAAAACAGGGCACAGATGTAGATTTCTTTCAAATTGGGGGAAAACAACAAGTTTGTGAGCATTTCAAGGCATTCAACTGGAGGGAAAAGCTACAGACCACCAATTTGAGAGAAAAATGTTTTCGAGCATGCAGAATGAAGGAAAAATTTAGGGAAAAATGGTGTAAGCTCAAAAATGGCACCAACTTCGGCTCTTTCTCAAGGATGGGCACTCCCAACGAGTGCCAGAAGAACAAAAGAAGCATACCAAGTGCTAAAAACAACCATTTGGAAATGTAGTAAAAAATGCAGGGCAGAAAAACTAGACCCAATTGACAAAAAATGGCTACTAAGAATAGGGCAAACCACAAACAGACATCAAATTTCTCCTTAATGTAGGCACATGTCTGACATCCTTCAATACCCATGTATTCCCATTCTGCATCTTAACCTGAATAGAACCTTTTCCAACTATACTGCAAGGCTCATCATCACCAAGAAAAACATGCCCAAAATCCCCTTAAACATAATCAACAAAATAATGCCTATGTGGAGTAGCATGAAAAGAAGCCCCTGAATCTAAAACCCAAGATTTAGTAATATTATGCAAAGAAAGAATCAAAGAATCCTGACATACATTACCCGATGCCACATTTACCTCCTTGTTTTCTTCCTGTTGTTTCTTCTTATCTCGAAGCTCCCAACAGTCCTTCTTTACATGACCAGGCTTTCCACAATTCTAGCAGACAATCTTGTTCTTGGATTTTGACCTTGCCCGATCTTTTGATTTTCCACGGTTTCCTCTATTTTTTTATCTCCCTCTAGTTTCCACTGTCAAAGCATTCCCTAAAGTAGAAGATTCCCTGAAGCTTTTTCTTCAGATTTCCTCACTTAGAACCACCCCTACAACATCCTCAAACTTCAACTTCAAGTTAGATAGAACCGAGTTACTTATCGCCATTACCAGGCTATTCCAACTCTCAGGTAAAGAGCACATAATTAATAAATCCCTAACTTCTTCATCAAATTCTATTGTAACCAAAGCTAGCATATTCACAACCGTATTGAAATCATTTAAATGATATGCTACTGAACTATTCTCAGACATCTTCATATTAAACAACTTTTTCATTAAAAATATCTTGTTAGAGGCAGATGGTTTTTAATACAACTTCCCTAATGCATCCATTAGACTTTTGTAGTCTTTTCCTTTGAAACATTAAATAATACCGAAGATGCAAGACACAGCCGGATTGTCCCAAGTGCCTTCCTATCTAGAAAATCCCATTCCGCATCTGTCATACTCGAGGGTTTGTTCACCTTCTCAGATAGTGGAGTATAAAGATCCTTTTGATAAAGGTAATCTTCCACCTGCATCTTCCAAAGACTGAAATTTTGCACGTTGAATTTATCAACCCTAGATATTCCTTCATCTGCCATAGCTCCCACTCAAGCTAAAAACTTTCCCTGTAATTGAACACTTTAGCAAACCAAACTAGGCTCTGATACCAATTGTTAGGTTATAAGAGATAAAATATGTGGAATAATCCCTCACAAAATCGCAACAGTAGAAACTAATATGCAGAAATTATTACAGATCTGAAATAAAAGTGTAGAATAAATAACACAACACAGAGAGACAAGAATTAATGTGGTTCAACCAATTTGGGCTACGTCCACCAAGAATCACTTGCTCAGATTTTATTACAAGCTTCCACTCTCTCAATACAATACCCAGATCCGTTTGGAGCTATGCTCAACAAACTCTACAGAATTCACACCCGAATTCAAAACACATCTGCAATACATTTGCTTGTTCATTTATCATATGCATACGACCATATAAATAGACAACTGATTAAGCAGTTTGATATAATAACATTAGAACCAATTAGAGTAAAGTGGAGCCATGGGACCAAATTCGTCCTTTTGCCAAAAAAGTGAAAAGTGATAAGATAAAACAATTTTTTGCCATCCCTCAGCCAATTAGAACAAGCCACGTTGCCAATGAATGTTGAAGAAGAATTGATCAAAAAATGACACCCATCTAATTGTCTACACATAGAAAATGCCAGGGATCTCTTAGAATTCAATTTTTTTGATACGGACGACAAATTTCTCATAATTGAACCAACTGAAACATGGTTTCAAAGCATTTTTATCATGGAATTAGATTTTCAATGGCATAAAAGTACAAATCAATCAATTTTAAACTTCCATGATTGGGTAAAAAGGAAAAAAGATAGAGTCCGCATATTTTGGAAAAATTAGGGCACAAAATAGGGTACACATGCATATTTATTTCAAATTGGGGCAAAATAAAAAGTTTCTGAGACTTTCAAGGCATTCGATAGAGGGAAAAGTTAAAGACCACCAATTTGGGGGAAAAAAGTTTTAGAGGCATGAAGCAAAGTGGTTCTTGGAACTAGTAGTTCAACTTGCACTTCTTTGCTATTTTTAACTCATCTGGTCTATTTTTGATTATGGGAAGGTATATGAGGCATGCTGAGGAAAGTTATTGGTTGGTTGATCTTTTATGGAGGAGAAAAGGAGTTGGAATCTCATTTGGAAGACTCCTTCAATTTGGCAGAAGCACTATCAGGCATGATAGGCTATAACCATTAAAATATCATGCTTTCTTCTAAATGTTTCATTAAAATGAATCTTCTCTTATGATATTCTTGGCTTTCCTATTGTATATGGTTATTTACTTGCTGGGTTTTGTAATATTTGGAAATTTTGGTATGAATCCATGGAAAATTGGAGATAAGTGTTTGAAACTTTCTTGGTATGTGTTATTAGCGAGACATGCATGATAAACTTGTTACTATAACTCTGCTTGTCATTTCTTGAACCAATATACGAAGAAGTTGTTTTTTCAACTGACCTGCATCACTGTTTATTTGGTTTCGGGTTTTGGGAACTTGAATCCTGCATAATATTTATATGGAGCTCATCTTGTTTGACCTAAATCTTGTTGTTGAGCTCATCTTTGTGTGAACTAAAGATTCTAGTTGAGTTCATATTTTGTTTGAGCTAGAGACTATATTCGGGTGTGTGTTGTTGAGCTAAAGCTTGTAGTTGAGCTCATGTTTTGTTTGAGCTTGTGCTTTTGTTGAGATGGTGTTTCATTTGATCCTGTATTCAAGTTCATTTGTAGTTAAGCTTGATTTAGGGATAGTGTTTTGTTAAGGATTTGGATTAGAGATTCTTGTCACTCTGAAACAGTGTTTAGATTCTCTAGTAATATGACTTTTGTTTTAAGTCCATATGTACCTCTGTACTCGTGTTTATTATTTTGTTATTCTAGACTGTTAATAGAAGTTTGTAATTTGCACAATAATAATACCTTTTTTTATTAGTTCTGAACTCTGGTAGGATCTCGTGTTTCGAGATGGTATGAGCTTTCTCGTTTGATATGCAAACTAAAATGGGAATTTTGGTTTCTTTGAACCTAAGAATATCTACTTGAATAGTTTTTAACTCATCTATTGGAAACTTGTGATTCATTTTGAGTTGGAATAGGGTTTCTTATTTATGATATAAACTGGTTAAGGTTGTCGTGTTATATTCTGACTTGTATCACAATATTTGTGTATATCTATGATCACGTTTGAGACTTTGTAATTCAGCATTGTTCATGTAATCTGATACATAGTGTTTGAATTTTTAGTTGAACGACGTGTTAGCTTTGTTCTAATATTTTTGATTTGGGTGTAAATTGTATTCTAGTTGGAAGCTTTTAACTCCTTTAATGCAAACTATTTACTCCGGGTAATTTTGGGTAAGTAGTATGACTAAGCTGTTTGAGTATCTCTTGGATATTTAACTAGAAATTTTTTTGTTTGATAGTAGGATTTGGAATTCTTTTAAAAAGAATTTGTACCTGTGCTTAGAAATAATAGTGGAGGAAGAATACTTAAATCTGTTTAGCCTGATTTTGTTTTATAGTTCTAAAATAATTATAAATCATCTACGTTTATGTATAATGTTGTGGAGGTATGTAACAGAATTTCAGTTTCGAGTTCGAGGATACTCCTGAACTAGTTTAGTTTAAGGTTTCGAGTTATCTAATGTTGTTGGGGTCAATAAGTTATTGCTTAAGTTTTATAGAAGAAGAAGGAAATTTGGAACCCTTATGAACAAAGTGTTATTTTAGAACTTTACTGAGTGTTGTTCTGAACTGAAATTGGAACTCATGTTTGTAATGATAAGGATTGTAAGGTGGACTTGCAGTACGTTTCTTGCAATGAGTTGGTTTTGTTGTCTCTTCTGGGAGCTAGTGTATGAGATTATTGTTTGGATTAGAGACGGGAATTTGTTGTTAACTTTAGAGAATAAATTAAAGATTGAGTCAAATTCTGATAAGATTCCATTTCCAACCTGTAGGGATTAGTTCATTTTATTGAACCATCCTATTATTAGTTATCTTGCAAATGGATATTTATTATACCTGTTTAGCTTTCCTTATTCATATCTTTTGTTAAATTGATGGAGGAAGAGATTTTATGTTTCGGTTTTGTTGAACATAAAACACAATATTGTTATTAGACTATTAAAATTCTATCTTCCTTCTTAGATTGATATGGGATTCTGTTCTGTTTAAAATCTGAAATGTTGTATTTACAGGTTGTTGTCCTTTAAATGAGACAGTTAAATTCATGTTATGAACTTGGATCTATTTTCTGATATTTTTGTGTTGAGCATAGTTTGGAAATGATATCCTTCTTTCTTGCATAGGAGCTAGATGAATCATTCCAATGAGATCTATACTGTAAACCTTTTCTTTGTTGTTTAAAGGTAATTGTTAGGATCAATTAAACTTTAAACTTTGTAAGGCAGATGTTGTGGATTATATTTTTTTCTTCTCTTAGAAGTGAATTAAGATTGGTTAATGTACTTCTTTTCCGTTTGCTATTACTTATATTTATATTTATGATGTAATAATTGTCTCAATAAAGCAAAGTTTTTTTCATGGAACAATTATTGGAATGCACCTTGTTTTAAGGCTTACTGCTTATCATGCTCAATTCATTGAACTGGCCAGTGCTAGCAATTTTTACAGATGGACTTCATAAGTGATAAAAGGAGGAAAAATTTATTTGATGCATTGGCTGATTTAAGTCTGATTCCTTGTGAAGAATTCTGATTCATTCTTGAGATTGTATTGAAAAAGAAAAGTAGTATTATTTTAGAATGAAGATGGCTGTTATGCAGTATGCCTAAAATGTATAAGGCTTGTAAATGTATAAGTTATAAAGATGAATTGAAAGCTGAGAATTTACTTGTATGGGTGTGTAAAATATCTTGTACTTGTAAGAAAGAGATGGATTTCTATCTTGTTGATATTCTTCATATTAATTTTATGCTTAATGGGTTATTCTTTGATAATTTAGATAAAGAGATTTAGTTCAATTTCCCTAATTAAGATGAAGCTTGTTAAGTTGCAGAATATGATGATCTTTTTCTAAAATATATAATATAGTAATGTAATGTGTGTTGAACATACATTAAGAATAATGGATATTGGATAGGATATACCCTAACACTTAAACATGTAGATAAAAAATCTTTCTATTTGGAATATAAACCAAAAAGGTATGGAAATATTATTACAATTTATTAGACTTCATTTTGTATGAAGTCTACTTTAAAATGGATATATTCGGATGTTCAACCTGTCTAAAAGTTATTGTACTTTTTAAATGATACTTGATAACTTTTATTGGTTACGGTTAATTGGTAGTGTAACTGAGAGATCTAACATTAAAAACAACTGTAATTATAATGAATTTATTCATGGACTAAATAAAGAAAATTCAGGAAAGAACTTATTGAGCATTGGATTAGGTTTTGAAAGTGTTGCTTCAGTCAAGTAATAATTCAAACTAATAATTTAATAACAATCTCCTTGGGGTTATGTACATCTTGATGAGGTAGTTTCTTAAGGCTGTTTGCACACGCCAACTGCAAGGCTGTACTTTTGAGAAGGCATGGGTCTTCTCAAGAATACAACATTGTAGTTGATATGTGGCATCACCCTTCTGCATTGATCATCTAGATCTACACACAATAGGAACTCAAACTTGAACTTAGCTTCTCTCTAGGTCTGGATAGGAGCATATTTAGGATATGAATTATCTTTCAATGGCTCAGGTTATGTTGGCACGTCTAGTCAACTTAGGTCAGCTGAGTATGCCTATTTACCCTAAGCCATTGTGAGCATCTTCTTATAATAAGTTATGTTCCTATCTAGGGCTAGGGTTAAACCTAGAACAAGTGGACTGATGGTAGTCAGCAAATACCAATCGTGATAATTGAGTGAGGTGAAGGAAATATTCTAATATGACAAGTATGGCGTCTAGGAATAGTGACATAGACATTATGTTATAAATCTTTGGCCAAAGTATAACAAGTTGCTTGTTGCGATGTTCTATGTCACCAAGTTTAAAACAATGTGATATCAGATGAATATTGTTAACAGATATTCAGATATGTTATTTAAACTGGTCACTCAGTACCTGGTGCAGGGTAGGAAGACAAATTATATGAAGTATACAATATGTATTCAATACATAAGATAACATAAATAGATTGTTAGCTTACCTAGTTATGGAATGAATAGATCGGTGAATCACTGAGTAATTACACCTACATATGTTTATCCATTGCATATGATTGGCATGGAAATTTTGTTCTAAATAATGCTTTATTTAGAACAGTAACATTATTTAAAGAAAAAATTCCCTTGTTTTGAAAGTCTTAAAATGGGAATGTTACAATCTGAATTTCACAAGTTTTCACTTCCAGATTATGGAGATACTTTCAATACAAGAAAAGGGTTACTGAAGACATTTTGAAATCATGATCTATTCTGTATACTTTAGCAATTGGATTTTGATCTTTTGTGGGTATACAGAGAAAAACAGGGGTAAAACAGGGTAGGATTAGTTGATTTGAATGATTTTTGGGTGGGATTTTAGACAAGATGAACCAAGATGTGCCAGAATCTTTGAGGATTTAAGCAAAATGTGGAGAAACTTAATAGGAAAAAGTATCAAAATGTTTAGTCATCCCTTCAACTAGGATATGTGCATCAAATGGAGGGCCATATATGTACTTTTCCACACAATCTGTCATCATCTATCACAAAATATTGAGTTAGAATGAACCAATGAATCATTTAGCAATCACTATTTAATCATGACCTAAGGTGCACCCAAAGGTTTATAAACAATATCTGAAGTCAAGGAAGGTAAAGTGATTTTAAATTTGTTTATCTCTTTATCAGATGAAATCTCTTTTGAGTGTGAGATTGCAAATGCCACTAAACTTTCACAATAAATGAGACCATGTATGATTAAGAGATATTTTAAACACAAGACTGCAACAAGAAACAAGAAACACAAATTTGAAATGTAAGAATTCATTGTTTTTTCCCAAAGATAACACAGGATAACTCAAAAATGATTAGATTTATGAGCAGAGGAATGTTTTGAAAAAAAAAACAATGTCAGAGCTTGTTAATGGCTATACATGTGCAACCAACTTAACATGATTTGAAATTTGATACAGAGAGAGTTATATGAGTTTCTCAAGTGGTCACTCAGAGAATGGGTTTCTTCCAGGATTTTCCCATGAAATTTTTAGTTTTCTAGGATTTTTTAAACTCTTCTAACCCTTTGCATGAAAAATTCATGCAATATATAGCTTTAATCTCTTTGGAGCCTTCTTTCCCAAGAAAATAATATGCCAAAGGATCAAATTTGTTACAAAAATTTCTCATGATTTGTAGATAGGGATGTTTAATATAACATGTCCAAAATGTTTCCAGTTGTCTCAAAAAAGGATGAATCATTGGAAAATTCACATCATTATCCATTGTGGAGGCATGTTTTTCATCTTCAAAGCATGCAGACCCCCTTCCTTTCATTATTTCATTTTTATTGCTTCAAAATTTAACTCTGTAACTTTTGGATCTGATATTTGACATTTTAGATGGGTTAGGGAAAAAATTCATTTCAAAAACATCTCTGATCTTCAAATTGATCCTTAAAACTGATTGCATTGGTCCTTGCAGGCATAAATTACATGAATTTGTCAAAAATTTGATGAAAATTGATGTAAAAAATGCATCTCCAAACTTCCTGGAGCATTCTAGGGAAAAAATGGTGGCAGAGAAAAAAATGATGCACAACTACCATTGATTTGAAATTCAACTTTTAATTTATGCCCTCCACGTGGAGAAAAACCATTGGAGATGGGCTTTGGAGGATCCTTTTTCCATTTTTACATTTTTTAAAAGAAACAACCACATGGCGAGATTTGATTCGGCATGGGCACGAGTTTCACATTTTAAACTTTTTGACCCTTTTATTTTGAGTGGCCACGTGGCACCATTCCATTGGATGTGGACCTAAGAGCTTCATTTTACCTTTTAAGTTTTTCACAAAAATTTGGAAAAATTTGATATTTTTCCCCACACCTCTGCCTCATGAAAACAGGCTTGACTCATGTCCCAAAGTCAGCCCCATTAGAATCACGGACCGATTCTACACATTTCCACCTTTTTTGGAAAAAGGGAATTTTTCCAAATTAACTCCACAAACCTGCACCTTTGATTCTATCCCTCACACATGGTGATTGGTGATTTGTTGTGAGCCCTAGGAATTTTCTTTGCACTTTAACTCTTTTTCCAAAATTCCTTAGGGCACAAAAAGACCCACTGCTTCTCATCTAATCAAAAGAGGACATGTCATCATTTTTGGGAAAAATTTAGAAATTTTCTCTGCCACTTGAATTCAGGCAGATTAGCACTTAACGAGACCATGGGGCGATTTGAAACTTTTAGCCAAAGTAGCTAAAAAATAAAAAGTTCTCAAAGGGAACTACCTCTCCTCCTCTAATCAAAACGTGCCACGTAAGCAACATTAGAACCAATCAGAGTAAAGTAGAGCCATGGGACCAAACTCACCCTTTAGCCAAAAAAGTTAAAAGTGATAAGTTAAAATAATTTTCCACTGTCCCTTGGCCAATTAGAACAAGCCACATTGTCAATGAATGTTGAAGAAGAAATTGACAGGCTAATTATGCCCGTCTGACCATCAAAACACAAAAAATGCCAAGGATGCCTTAGAATTTGATTTTTTTGCTAACGACAACAAATTTCTTGAAATTGAACCAATTGAAACATGTTTTCAAATCATATTTGATCATGGAATTGGATTTTCAATGGCATACAAGTGCAAATCAATCAATTTTAAACTTTCATGATTGGGCAAAATGGAAAATGGCAGAGGCCATAGATTTTGGAAAAATTAGGGCACACATGCAGATTTGTTTCAAATTGGGGCAAAACAACAAGTTTGTGAGCATTTCAAGGCATTCAACTAGAGGGAAAAGCTACAGACCACCAATTTGAGAGAAAAATGTTTCCGAGCATGCAGAATGAAGGAAAAATTTAGGGAAAAATGGTGCAATCTCAAAAATGGCACCAACATCAGCTCTTTCTCAAGGATGGGCACTCCCAACGAGTGCCACAAGAACAAAAGAAGCATACCAAGTGCCAAAAATGACCATTGGGAAATGGAGTAAAAAATGCAGGGTAGAAAAACCAGACCCAATTGACAAAAAATGGTTTCCAAGAATAGGGAAAACCACAAACTGAAAAAAACAACAAAAACAGAGCCAAAAAACAAAGACTATACATTATACAAGGGTTGCATACCTCAAATTTGGAGATCAATCCAAGAAATGCTTCAGATTTTTTCCATTAATAGGTAGTTCAAGCAATTCCCCATCTAAGTCCTTAATAAAAAAGGTAATTTCACAAATTTTGATATCAATGGAGTAAGGGCCCATCCATAATGCATCAAATTTACCATATTTTCCCTTATCTTCATGCCTACTATCCCACAACAAAACTAGATCTCCAACATTGAAATCCCTAGGAGTGACCTTCTTTTCAAACAACCTCTTCAACTTCTCTCTATTTCTGACATGCCTTTCGTGGGATGCTCTTCTTTCTTCATCTAGCTCAACAATTTGATTAATCCTTTCTTCATATGGAATGAACTCTTGATCTTCAAGTTGTTGAAAAAACTAAAATGAAGATAATTACAGATGTAAGGGCAGTAGAGCTTGAGTTCCATACACCAACTAGAATGGGCTCTTACCAGTAGCTCTTTTGGCATTGATTCTATTAGCCCAAACTATAAATTTCAGTTGTTCACCCCATTTTATCTTGTTCAACTTCAAGGTTCTCCTAATGATATTCAATAAGTTCTTATTGCTGGACTCAATTTTTCCATTCCCTTGAGGGTTATAGTTTGAAGCATAAGTCAGATTGGTTCCATACTCCTTGCACATTGCCATCAAGGGCTTAACTCTGAAACACATGGCATTATTAGCAACAATATTTACTTGCACACCAAATCTCCATATGATGTGATTAAAAAATAAGTCCATAACAACTTGGTGTGTTGCTTTCTTAGTGGGGATTGCTTCTACCCACTTAGTGAAGTAATATGTGGCTACAAGGATCCACTTATGTCCATCCAGCACTAGAAGGGTCTTAAATCTCACCAATAAAGTATATTCCCCATTATTTGAAAGGAACTTCAATTGATACATGTTGCAAAGGAAGTGATCCTAAAGATTTCATTCTTCCAGAGAAACACTGGAAGCTTTCACATTTTCTAACCAGCAGGGTTGTATATTTGAAGAGAGTAGGCCACCAATAACTAGCTCTCAAAATTTTGTGTGTTGTAACCCTTCTAACAAAGTGTCCTCCATAAACTACCCCATGGAAATCATCAACTATTTTGGGAGCTTCATCCTCAGTTACACATTTCAAGAGGACACCATCAGGGTTCTTCTAAGCCACCCCTAAGTTAGTAATGATGTACTTTTGAGAAGCCAGTTTGAGGGCTCTTTTCTTATTTTTATTTAAATGATCAGGGTAGTATAGGTGTCTAAGATAAAAGATTACATCCTTGTACCACTGAGAGATTACCAATTTTTTAAGAACATTTTTCCTTTCTTCCTCTACTTCATTCACTTCCACAGTCTACAAGTTGCTCTCAGCCATAAGCTTAGCAAGACCCAAACCTCTCACCAACTTTGTGGTTTAGATATCCATGTCAAATTCCTATAGTTTTTTCACCCATCTACATATTTAGCTTGAGATCTCCATCTCTGATAATATGTCTTTTACCATGGTGTGGGGAACATAAGCAACAACTTTTGAACTTAAGATATAAGGCCTGAAAACCTTTGTTGATTTCACCAAGGCAAATGCTTGTTTTTCCATGATTGTGTACTTTAACTCAGTAGCTTGTAAAGCCTTTCTAAAGAAGGCAATAGGCCTCTCAGCCCCATCTTCATCCTTTTGCAGCAAAACAAATGCAATGGTATTTTCAGAAGCAAAGGAGAAGATTTGGAAAGGCTTCTTGTAATTTGGAGCTGCTAAGATAGGTGCATGTTTCAATGCTTCTTTGATTCCTTCAAAAGCCTAAATAGCAGCCTCCTCCCATTTGATAACTTGGTCTTTCTTTAACAAGCATTTAATATGAAGAGTCAATTTAACAAAATTAGACACAAACCTTTTAATGAAATTGATCTTCCCAAAGAAGGATTGGATGCCCTTCTTTGTTCTTGAAATTGGAACCTTGTTGATTGCTTCTACCCTCTCAGGGTCAATCATGACACTAGCCTTTGAAACAATATGACCAAGTAGCTTGGCCTTTTGCACTCCAAAATGGAACTTCTTTGAATTAAAAGATATTTCAAATTCTCTACATCTGATCAACATTCTTTCCAAGTGCTGCAAGTGATCTCTTCTTCTCCTTGAAAACATAGTCACATCATCCTGATAAACTGTAATGAAGTCATTTATGTAACCAAAAAAAGCAACATCCATTTCTCTTTGGAAGGTATCTAAAGCATTCATGAGACCAAAAGGCATTCTTGCATAGACATATGTTCCCCAAGGAGTGGTAAAGGTAGTTTTAAATATTTCTAACTCCTTAACAACAACTTGATTGTAGCCAGAGAAACCATCCAAGGTGGAAAACAATTCAGATCAAGTCACTGAATACAACATGTTTTCCATGTTTGGAAAATGATAATTGTCTTTCAATGAAGCTCTATTTAGATTTATGAAGTCTACAAAAAGTTTGATATCTCCATTTTTCTTTTTGACTGGCACAAGGTTTGCAACCCAAGATGAATACCTTGTTGTCTGAATGATCCCTCCTTCTTTCAATTTCTTCAATTCATCTTGCATCTTCATGGAGAAGAGTGGATTAATTGGCCTCTACTTATGTCTGAATGGTTTGGAATTTTTTTCAAGAGGAATATCATGCTAAAACAAGTCTTCTTTGTATGCTTTCAGCTCTGAATAAGACCAAGTAAGATTGTCCTAATATTTCTTCAATAGTTGAACATAGGACTATTTTTCTTCTTTGTTTAGATTTCTGCCCAACCAAAATTTTCTTATTTTATCATTAGTGCCCAAGTTATCCTCTTCCACATCCCTTGAGGAAGACATGTTGCTATTGATGATGCAATCAACATTGTCAAAATTTGACTCAAGTGCAACAAGACCTCTAGGAATGGTGTTAGTTTTCAATTGGATAATATCCTTTGCAAACAAAGTCTCTCTTCCTTCACTCACACACACCATTGGTTCCCAATAAATATTATGATCTACAAACTCACCTTGATTTTGTAAGAACCTTTGCACTTGAGCATGATCATTAAACACTTGCTAATGCTTGATGTTGTCAGGGACAACTGGCCTAGTTAGCACTTCAATATTGTACTCACAATAAGGTGAAATGGTTCAATTTCCAAATCTTGACCCCAACACTTCCAACTTTTCAGCAGCAACAATGAAATTTTTATCATGATGCATAATTTTGAAGGAATCAAACATCTCAATTAGATCCCAAACTGCATGTTTGTACTATTTCATCCGCATATTTTTTTATAGCATACAATTTTCTTATTTGTTTGAGAACTAGATCTGAATATCATTTTACAATGATGTCCTTGAAACCATACTTTCATACAATTATCAGACCCAACAACAAGGATTCATACTCAGCAATATTGCTAGTACATTCAAAATTAAGCTTGAAGTAAAAAAAAACTCTTCCAAGCTAGGAGAAATTAGAATTATACCAGCACCATTTCCAAATTTGGAGCAAGCTCCATCAAATAGCAAGGTCCAAGGAGAACCTACCTATTCAAGGCACTCTGACTAATCCATCTTGTTCTCTTTTCCATCAACAAACCCAAAAAATTTATCAGCATCAACATCAACAAACAACATCTCATAGGAAGCATTGATGGGATCTTCAATAAGGTGTAACATCTTACTTTCTCCATAGAGCTTGACAAGGTTGCCTTTAATGCAAATAGTGGAAAAAGACATGTCCATTTAAATATTCCCACAAATGCTTGAAGCCCACTTTCTTAAGAAAATCATACCCCATTTGGCAGGGCAATCAACAATGACAACATCAAGTTTCAAATTCTTATCCAAATAGGTTGCAAGTTGTACCACCAAACCCTTCACACAACCAAATATCGGAACTTCTCTTGAGTCGATGATAGTACACTTTCCATAGGCTACTGTCACTTTGATATAAAACTCATTCGTGACTTCTCTAGGCATGACATTGCATGATGCACCGAAATAAAACATACAATTGTGAAGTAGTCTATCCTTTATGATCAAAGTTGTAAAGAATGGATCAACATTCAATTGGGAATCAACCAAGGATGTCCTCAAGTATACCTCAACTTTTTCTCTAAGACCCTCTACTGCTGGTGATGTTTCAAGGTCTACAATGATTTTAGGAGGAGTTTTAACAACGTTTACATTTATGCTTGGGGTACTCTTCTCCTCTTTCAATCCCAAGTACTCAAATTCACTCTTCTTGTTCTCAGGAATCCTAAGAAACTCAATGATTGGAACACTCACTTTGGTTTGGCTCAATACTTGGGCTATGTCATAGGGAACATTGTTTGGCAAGGCAACATTGAAATCGAGACAAGTATATTCATTAGATGGCATGGGATTCTTGGCAGCTTGGGCATGAGGAGGACTGAAATTTTTTGCATGGGACAACATAGCTTTTGGAAGGTGTTTCTCTTCTAGGAGCTTCTTTGGGAATATTTGTAAGCAAGGGTGTTTTAGGTTTGGCTTGAGGCCCAACTCCCTTAACAACCTTTCTCCTAATGTTATACTCATTCTCTTGAGCCACAACAACATTCATTAACAATTATCTATCTTCCTCCGAAGGGATACCACCATCATACTTCTTAATCATCAAAGCTCTTAAGTATTCAAAGTCATTGTTAGGAATCTCAAAATCTTGCACTACATCTACCTCAAGAGTATGATAGGGAAGAAGGACTTGTACCCATTTGATGTAATGCCAAAAGGTTACATGTGTCCTTGCACTTATTACCTTAGTTGATGTTACTCCTTCTTCTGAGCCTAAAGAACAACCCACCATGCAGATATCATCATCAATACCATCATCATTATTAGCTTCACCATCTTGCTTGTCCACTTCACATGGAGGATTGGGTAGAAAACACTTATCAAACCAATCAATATCAGCAACTTCCTCAATAGTAGCAACCCTATCAGTTAAGGGATCATGTAACACTCTTCCTTCACATGCTTGAGGATGTATATTTGCAAACCCCATGGGCCCTTTCCCTCTATCATCTACCCTTTGATCACCTTTAGGATGATTGGAAAATATATCATGGTTTTTTATTTTTTTTGACCTTATGTGCTCTACCCAATTCCCTTATTTTACTGAGCTAGCTTGTATAATATTTCTTTGACAACCCATGCCAAAGTTTTAACAATCTCCTCCAAATCAGCACCCTTGCTAGCTTGAGGTTTTTCAGAGTTTATCAGCTTTACACCATCTCTCTTGAGAGGTTTCCCAATTTTTTTGATATTGTTTTCAATTTGCAGTGCCATGGTGAAGGCTTGCCTCAAATTAGTATGGTTTTTATCTCTTAAGTAGTAGGCTTTCTTCTTATCAAATGCATCTACATATTTGATTAAACAAGACTCATCATAGGGCCTCAAATTAATAGGCAGCCTCCTTAATGTATTATTAAATCTTGTATTAAAGGCATGCACTGATTCATTGGGGTTCTTCTTGATATTCTCAAACTCAGAAAAGAGAAACCTAGGATCGGTCTTATCACCATATTGCAACCTAAATGCATTGTTCATTTTGGTCTAGGAGTTAATAGAATTATCAGGCAGAGCCTTGTACCAATCCCTTGCATCCTCTTATAGTGTATGAATGAACAATTTAACATACACATCTTCAAATTCTATTTCAAAATCCTCCATCATGTTAAAAATTTTTTTGAGATGTTGATCACCAATTATTGCATTGTTACCTTGGAATTTTGGCAATCCATTTCTGACATCTTGAGGGATAGCATTTGGATAACCATTCATTCCTCTAAAATTAATAGGACCAAAGGTGTTAACAACAAATGGAGGTCTAGGTGGAGGCTAAGCCATATTATTCTAACGTGGTGATTTTTGAGGAGAAACATAATGGTGAGGAGTGAGAGGTATTTCTAGAATAGAAATGTAATCTTCAAAATGGATATCCCCTATAGGATCAGCATCTTGATAAACTCTAGTAGATTTTGAAAAAATAGGGGAAGAATGAGGAGCAATATTTTCAAAGACAAATGAAGGTCCCTCTCCAGATGGAGAATGCAAATTTTTAGGACTATGTGATTAAGATTTACTTGAAGAAGAACTGCAGTCCTTAATGACAGGCTGATTAATCTCAAGTTTAACAAAGGTAACCTCCTTCCTTGAGCTCTGCTCTCCAACCACCTTCCAAACTCTCCTCCATTCTAACACTGAGTTCCTTGAATCTGAAAAAAATTTCTTAGCAGAGTCTCTAATGAAGAGAGATCTTCTTCCTTCCAGTTTTGTAGAGATTACCATCACCAAAAAACAAATAATAGAAAGCTAAGACACTGGTATTTATTAAAATCAAAATAGCATGGAATCTGCACTAAAATAATCTGTCAAATACATATCAGCACTGAAAATATTACCAAAGTTTATAGATCAGATCTTCCTTTTCTTGAATCTATCAACCACAAATGCAAATGAAGTGCAACTACTACTTGAAACTGATAAAATTATAGAAAGAGTTTGAAACCTTTGCATACACCTTGTGAATTTGAGTATAGAATGATGCTTTAATAGTATATTTGTAGACATAACTTGCAAGACACATTATCAGGGTTTGATATGCATTCAAATATTTAAATATGTATGCACATGGATCAAATTGAACTAATAAAGTCCCTGGTAATGGCGCCACTGGTGTTGGTACCCAAGTTTGTTCTTGTTTTCAGTATGAGAAACATCAAAGATATGACATGAATCTTGAAGAAATATGGATCATGGTGTGTGTCGTTTTGTAGCCATGGATATGATCTAATTAGCACTCATATTTGTGGAGAGATGGATAACACTCAAATATGAATTGATCTTGTCCTAACCATTTTAGGTTGTTCCTTTAAACCAAGGTAAGAGAACCTATTTTGTAACCCTCAAATGGTGAAGGAGATGAAGATATCCTTTAATTTTTGTAAATAGTATGAAAAGGACCTTGGGAAAATATGATCAACAGTCTAAATATGGCTGTCACAAGTTGTCACTGCTAGATTATGGAGATACTTTCAATGCAAGACAAGGGTTACTGAAGACATTTTGAAATCCTGATATGTTCTGTATACTTTAGCAACTGGATTTTGATCTTCTGTGAGTATACAAGTCAAAAGAGGGGTAAAACAAGGTAGGATTAGTTGTTTTGAATGATTTTTGGGTTGCATTTTAGACAAGACAAACCAAGATCCTCCAGTATCTTTGACGATTTCAGAAAAATATGGATAAACTTAACAACATAAAGTATCAAAATGGTTAATCATCCCTTCAACTAGGATATGTGCATCAAATGGAGGCCCAAATTTGTACTTTTCCACATAATCTTTGATTATCTATCACAAAACATTCAGTTAGAATGAACCATTGAAGCATTTATCAATCACTATTTAATCATGACCTAAGGTGCACCCAAAGGTTTACAAATAAACTATGAAGTCAAGGAAGGTAAAGTGGTTTTAAATTTGTTTATCTCTTTATCAGATGAAAGCTCTTCTTAATGTGAGATTGTAAATGCCACTAAACTATCACAAGAAATGAGACCATGTATGATCAAGAGAGATTTTAAATGCAAGAATGCAACAGGAAACAAGAAACAAAAAATTGAAATGCATTCTAAAATGTAAGAATTCACATATTTTTCCCAAAGACAACACAGAATATCTCAAAAATGATCAGATTTATTAGTAAGGGAATGTTTTGAAAAAAAAAACAATGTCAGAGTTTGTTAATGGCTATTCATGGGCAACTAACTTAACATGATTTGAAATATGATACAGAGAGAGAGTTACATGAGTTTCTCAAGTGGTCACTCAAAGAATGGGCTTCTTCCTGGATTTTCCCCTGAAATTTTTAGTTTTCCAAGCTTTTTAAAACTCTTCCAACCCTTTGCATGAAAAATTCATGAAATATATAGCTTTCAATCTCCTTCGAGCCTTCTTTCCCAAGAAAAGAATATGCCAAAGGATCAAATTTGTTATGAAAATTTCTCATGATTTGTAGATAGGGACGTTTAACATAACATGTCCAAAAAGTTGCCAGTTGTCTCAGAAAGAGATGAATCATTGCAAAATTCACATCATTATCCATTGTGGAGGCATGTTTTTCATCTTCAAAGCATGCATACCCCCTTCCTTTCATTATTTCATCCTTATCCCTCCAAAATTTGACACTACAAATTTTGGATATGATATTTCACATTTTTGGATGGGTTAGGGAAAAAATTCATTTCAAAAACATCTCTGATCTTCAAATTGATCCTCAAAACTGATTGCATTGGTCCTTGCAAACACAAACGACACAAATTTGTCAAAAATTTGATGAAAATTGATGCAAAAAATGCATCTCCAAACTTCCTAGAGAGTTCTAGGGAAAAAATGGCGGCATAGCAAAAAACGATGCACAACTACCATTGATTTGACATTCAAATTTTAATCTGCACCCTCCACTTGGAGAAAAACCATTGGAGATGGGATTTGGAGGCACCTTTTTGCATTTTGAATTTTTTAAAATAAATGATCATGTGGCGAGATTTGATTCGGCATGGGGATGGGTTTCACATTTTTTACTTTTTGACCCTTTTATTCTGAGTGGCCACGTGGCACCATTGCATTGGATGCGGACATAGGAGCTTCATTTTACCTTTCAAAATTTTTGGGAAAAATTGGAAAAAATTTATATTTTTCCCCACACCTACACCTCATGAAAATGGGCCTAACACATTTCTTAAAGTGGGCCCCATTTGAATTGCGGACTGATTCTACACATTTCCACCTTTTTTGGAAAAAGGAAATTTTTTCCAAATTATCCCCGTGGACCCGCACCTCTGATTCTATCCCTGACACATGGAAATTGTTGATTTATTGCGGGCCCTAGGCATTTTATTTGCACTTTATCTCTTTTTCCAAAATTCCTTAAGGCACAAAAAGACCCGCTGCTTCTCATCCAATCAAAAGAGGACACATCATTATTTTCAGGAAAAATTTTGAAATTTTCTCCACCGCTTGAATTCAAGAAGATTAGCACTTGGCAAGGCCATGGGGTAATTTGAAACTTTTAGCCAAAGTAGATACAAAATAAAAAGTTCTCAAAATGATCCACTGCTCCTCCTCCAATCAAAACATGCCACGTAAGCAACATTAGAACCAATTAGACTAAAGTGGAGCCATGGGACCAAATTCGTCCTTTTGACAAAAAAGTGAAAAGTGATAAGATAAAACATTTTTTCACTCCCTCAGCCAATTAGAACAAGCCACACTGCCGATGAATGTTGAAGAAGAAATTGATCAGAAAAAATGACGCCCGTCTGACCGTCAAAACACAGAAAATGCCAGGGATGCCTTAGAATTCATTTTTTTTGCTAAGGACGAAAAATTTCTCATAATTGAACTGTTATCCAAAATTCACCCCCAGGGTAAATTTGATAACATGCATTAAATTCTCAAGTCCCAGGCAAATTGATTGATTCAGGGAAAAAAATCATGTTTCTAGGGTCCCCTCAGATTTTTTCTAACTCTCCTGTCTTGGTTGAAAAGAGCCAGTTCTGAGAAAGGGTGAAAAAAGTTTAAAAAAAAGGAAAAATCATGAAAAATGGCTAAGTCCTAGTCCAGGTGGTCCTTGGGACAGTTGGGACATCGGGGTGCGAATCGGCCGAAAGGGCGCCAGACAGGCTGCAGAGCACTGGGACAGTTGGGACGTGCGAGACACAGAAAACCAGTTCGGCTGAAGGAGAAAAGAAAATTGACTAACTGTTGCACAGGGGCAGTTTGGGAGAGTTGGGCCGTAAGGATGCGAAGGGCACGAACCGCCCAGATCGGCCGGAACAAAGAACTTTACCACTGGGACAGTCGTGCAGAAGTACGCAGCGGACGCGGGGAGCCGAAGGAATTACGCCAATTGAATTACGCCAATTGAATTACGCCATGTGTCATAGGCCGAAAGAGGGACAGAGAAGCCCGAATTGGCCAGATCAGAAGTTTTTGTCCAAAATAGTTTGGGACATCTAGGACAGAGGAATGTGGTGGACGTGAAAAGCCGGTGGACCCGCAGACCAACCAGATCACGCCACGTGTCACAAGGGAAAACATCCAAAAAGTTCAAAGGGTGAGGTTTGAAGCGCTAGCCTAAGCTAATAGGAATTGGACACGTGTCCTAAGGTGAAGGGGAGTGTAGAGCTCGGGGAGGAGTTAGAGAATTTGGCAAAAGTTTTGGCCAAAAACCGAAAAGTAAAGGATGACCCCGTGCTCCTGTCCTCCAATCAGATCATGCCACATGTCCCCAGTGGCGGGGACATGGGGGAAAAGTGAAAAGTGTTCCAAAATCATAAAAAATTCAAAACTTTCAAGGAAAACTCATGAGTAAGGAAAGGAGAGAGAATTACGCATCCAATCAGTGCTTGACACGTGTCATCCAGGTGGCAGAGCGCGGGAAAAATTTTCAAAACGCATTTTTGCCTATTTTGTGCCCTAAATCTTCACATCACCATATCTTTCGATCCAGACCTCAGATTTGCACGTTCTTTATATCATTTGAAAGCTTATAAAATTCTCTACATGATTCCAGGGTTAATCTTGAATTTTGGTGTAGTCTGGAGAGAGAAAGTTAAGAAATGGATCTGACGTGTGTTCACGGCTAGAAGTGACATTTCAGTGACCAGATTTAATGCAGAATGGGTCGCATTCTCCTCCAAATCGGTCAAAAATGATAGGGTATGGGTTTGTAAGGTCCCCCATGCTGTTTTAATGCATTTGTAGTTAAGGAGGGATGGGCTTCCATGTTTTTGTACGTTTCTGTCTCCTGGGCTCGACCCATGCAATGTAAAAGCCAGTTTTGGCTCATTTCTAAAGGTGGAACATTTTTTGGCATAACAGACTTCTTATTTCACCTCCAGCAAGTGATTGTAATAGTTTTTACCTCTCTGAGTTTGTGATGTAATGGTTTTGACATTGCAAATGATAATGCAAGCTTTGTGAATGAGTTTCAGTCCTTTGTTTGTGTTATTTGCTTCATTTCAGATCCTAAATTATATCTTCTCAGCCTGTGTATGTTTTATGCTGCAATCTTTGGTTTGTGTCTATTTGCATGACAAAAATATTCGCCACTCCTTTTTGGTGCATCACCATCTTTAGTTAGTTTCAATTTTTTGCACTTCTATCCTTGTCTCCTTGCAATTTAGAGTAGGATTAGGACCTGAACCTCTGTAGTTGTGCAAGCATTAGATCTAAATCAGAGGATTTTGAGGAACCAAACTCTAATATGGAGATTCCTCTCTCAGTTTCACAAGTCCCACACTTGGAGAGAGGTTTCCATGTTGTGCAATCACACTGAATGCAAGAATGATCAACCTAGAAGCCTGATCTGCATTCAGGGGTGCTATGAGCCTGCAACAACAGTTTTGGCATGCCAGGTGGGACACTAGAGATCTCATGTTTATTTACAGCAAAGTTGATGTGCATCTGCTGCAATTTTATTGCTTGAAAAGAGCTATTATTTGCATATCTAGTGACTCCAAGGGGAAGAATCAACTGGTTTCAGCAGTGCAGGCATGAAAACTCATGAGAAGAATCACCACAAGGTCAAGAGTTGGAGAAGAAGAAGTGCTGTTTGAATACCTGCAATTATCTCCAAGAATAAGGTAAAGAGGAAGAAGGATTCAAAGGTCTCCATCTCCACCAAATAGAACTCTCTCAACTCCTCCACCTGGTAGGCCTTTCATTAAGTCAACAAGGGTTTTAAGACCAATTAGAATGGCACAAAACAACCCATATGTCAACTTCATAGGCAGTAGCCCACTTGCCCTCAATGCACAACATCCAATTCCTATTGCAGCCTTGAAGAACATTCCCTACTTCACTGGATAAAATCAGACTACTCCAGGTGATCATGTTAAAGACATTGCTAATCTTTGTGCAATCCAAGAAATCAATGAGATGTAAGTGGCTATGAAGTTACTAGCATCTTCATTCGAGGGTAAAGCATTGCAATTGTTTAGAAGCCTTGGAGCTAGTTCTATCACAAATTGGAATCAGATGTGTATAGCACTTCATGAGCAATTTGGGGAAAAGGGAGACAACTTATCTGTTTTGGAGTAGCTGACAACCATCAAGAGAGCTCCCAATGAGCAGCTGACCGATTTCAACTTCAGATTTCAAAAGACTTGGGAGAGAATTCTAGTGGCAGTCAGGCCAACAGCAGAAGGTGCTTTTCTCTACTATCTCAAATCTCTATATTCTAATATTTCTATGTTGATCCAGTCCATGGGAGGCATAACTATCCCTATGGCTTATAGCATTGCCATTAGGGCTGAAAATTGTTTGATCCAAGCTGGCAAACTTGCCTCTAGACCTCCCATGCCACTGTTTCCAAGTTTAGAGAGCCCAAACACCAATCAAGCACCTAGTTTAGCTCCTTCTCCCACTCCTAGAAATTAGAGTTCAAATGAAGCTTCCACTTCATCTCCAAGTGCCCCAAATGAGCTTCAAGAAGTCATGAAGCAATTGCAAAACCTAGGCAATGAGTTGGTTACTCTCAAAAGGCAACAAGCCCAAGGTTTTAGACCTTCTTATCAACCCCAAACTAAGCCTAATAGGCAGCCATACCAACCACAAAGGCCTCCTAATCTAGTGCCAAATATGAATCAAACAAGGCCTCCTGCCAATAGACCATTTCAGCCCTATAATCCAAATGCCATATCTGCCTTTAAGACATTGGTGCCAACACAAAACAACATTGCCCAGGAGTATGACTGGTGTTTTCCATGTAATGAGCCTCATAACCAATCCATGTACTTCAATGGTGCTTTGAATCAAGCATTGATGGTGACAACTACTGGTGTGGAGGGTGAGGGCAGTCAAGGAAATAGCTAACAATAAGAAGCATTCCAACAGCAATCAGCCCCAAATGACACCACATTGGTAACCTAGCAAGTAGAGGATTTTTGTGGCATGAATCAAGCAATGTCTCAAGGGGTTGCAGCCAACACAAGGTCAAAAAGGAGAAATTTGGGTGAAGAACAACCATTAGCCCAAACCAATCCATGGCCTTCTATGGTTCCACAAGTGGTTGGCAAACAAAATCTGGTTGTGAATGCACAAGGGTAGCCAAGAACAGCCCCTAGGCCAGCTCAAATACCAGTTGTTGCTGCCCACGTACAAGGAGTGAATGTGCAAGCCAAGGGACAACAAAGATATCCTTCATCACCATTCAACATCATTGATCAGATGAAGAAGACTAATGTTAATATATCAATGTGGGAATCCCTATCTATCCCAGGCCAAAGAGATCTGCTACAAGCTGCCATGAAGGACTGGCCGACTTCAAATCAGCAAGTTCAGATGCAAGACAAAGTGCTCACAAATGTTGTCCAGCCTGACGGAAATCATGGAGGATAGCAAGGTAAAATGTTGAAGCCCCCTCCTTTCTATGTTTCATTAATCATTGGAAATCAGCTAGTACATAATTACATGATAGATTCCGGGGCAAGTAGCTCGGTAATGCCTAAACAGATAGCTGATCAGCTAGGGCTCCAGTATGAAACAACATCCAAAGGGGTGGTGCAGCTGGATGGGATAGTAGTAAAAATAGTTGGGGTGATTAGGAACCTGAGTCTTACCTTGCATGCATGTCTAAATGTTGTTGGTTTACAAGATGTATCAGTTATAGACCTTCCACCACTCTTTGCCCTATGCTTGTCAAGAGACTTCACAGCCAAGATTGGGGGATATTATTCTACTGATTGGTCACACATTCTGTTCAGAATGAGGTATGGAACTAAGGCCACAATCAGGTCTGAACCTATTGCAAACTTCCATATTGAGTCTTACACTCCAAGTTAGATTAATGCCAATTGCTCAACATTTGATCAAGAAGATCACCCAAGCACTGATGAGGCTGACACTAAGGTTGGAAGCATCCCGGATCTAACTCTAGATGAATGGGCAAACAAGATACATGCATTTGATCCTTATCAAGAAGTGGAAGAATCTGAGCTAGGGGTCTATTGCATACATGAAGAAAAACAGCCTATTCCTAGCATCACCAAGCCAAACCACAAAGATAACAATGAGGTATGGCAGCTGTTTTTTGATGGATCAAGGAGTAGACAAGGTGCAGGAGGTGGAGCCATGCTTATTTCACCTCAAGGAATAAAGTACTATTCAATTTTTAGATTTCAGTTTGCATGCTCCAATAACACTGCTGAATATGAAGCCTTGGTGCAAGGGATGCATTAGGCAATCAAGAAGAAAATAAAGAACTTGCAAGTCTTTGGGGACAGTCAGCTGGTTGTAAATCAGGTCAAGGGACAACATGCTACCAAGAATGATCTACTCAGGTGCTACAAGAATAGGGTGTGGGACCTAATGGAAGATTTTGGGGGTTTTGGCATCAAATCCATTCCCAGGAAAGAGAATCAAGCTACTGACAGGCTTGCAGCAATAGGGGAAGCCTTTGACATTGTGGAAAGCATTCAAAAAGACAAGGTACAGCCAAACATCCATGTGATTGTGAGGCCTTCAGTGCCAGATAACAATGTAAGTTGGCAAGTGTTTGAGAATGACTAGCAAATCATCCATTTCTTGTAAGAAGAAGCTGAGGTCTCAACCAAGAATCAAGAAAGATTGGAACAGCAGTATGGTGACCAAGTAGTACAGCTAAGAACTAACAAGTTGCCCAAGGGACTTATCACTTTGGAGTCCATTTTTAATCCCAATGACCAGTTTAGAAAGGAAAAAGAAAACATTCAGGCCAAGAGAGAGGATTTAGTATCCATCTTGGTAGAAGAGAACAAACCATTGCAAATTGGAAGGATGACAACTGAACAAGAAAGGTATGAGTTCATACATATGTGTCAAGAGTTCCCTGACGTGTTTTCTTAGAGCTATGAAGATTTGAAAGGTTTCAATCCCAACTTAGCTCAGCATACCATTGAATTGGATCCAAATACTAAGCCTATCAGGCAGAAACAAAGACCAGTCAATTCACACATGGAGCCTCTCATGAGGAAAGAATTGGACAAGCTGATTGAGTCAAGGATTATATTCCTAATCAAGCGTTCTTGTTGGGTTGCCAACTTAGTTCCAGTCAGAAAGAAAAGTGGAGAGATCAAACCGTGTGTTGACTTTAGAGACCTAAATAGAGCCTCCCTCAAGGACCATTACCCACTCCCTTCCATGGAGCAAATATTGCAAGTTGTAGCTGGTTCAGAAAGGTTTTCATTGCTTGATGGCTACTCAGGCTACAATCAAATTATGGTGAAGGAAGATGACCAGTTCAAGACAGCCTTCACAACCAAATGGGAAACTTTTACATATAGGAAAATGTCATTTGGGCTGTCCAACGCAGGTGCTACCTTCCAAAGGGCAATGGACATGGCATTCAAAGGTTTGATTAACAATGTGGTGCTGATCTACCTTGATGATATCACCATTTTTTCAAAAAATGCAGTAGACCACCTCTCTCATTTGGGGCAAGTCTTCACGAGGTGTAGGAGATTTGGAGTGTATTTGAATCCTAAGAAGTGCATCTTTCTTACACATGAAGGAAAGTTCCTTGGCCATATTGTCTCCAAAGAAGGATTAGCAATTGATCCAGAGAGGGTTGAAGCCATAAGAGCACTACCATTTCCAAGCCACAAGAAAGCCCTTCAGAGTTTCTTGGGAAGGATAAACTTTGTTCGGAGGTTTGTCCCAAATTTTGCAGCCCTTGTCAAGGCCATCACCAAAATGTTAAAGAAGAGCATGGCTTTCAAGTGGACAGCAGAAGGCAAGGAGAGTTTTGAAGCAATCAAAGAAGCCATCTCTCAAGCACCAACTCTCATCAACCCGGACTTCTCCAAGGATTTCATCCTCTATGCATTTGGAGGTAATGACACTATTTCTACCATTTTGGTACAGCAGAACAAGGATAATGATGAGCAGCCAATTTCCTTCTTTAGCCAGACCCTAGATGAATATGAGGTGAGGTACTCTTTTATTGAGAAGCATGTACTTGGAGTAATCAGAAGCTTGAAGAAATTCAAGCATTTAGTTTCAAACAATAAGATCCAGTTGCTGGTCTCACATGCCGGGGTTAAGGACTTCCTCCTCAACAAGGATTTGAATGAGAAAAGGGCAGGTTAGATCACCCGTGTCATGGAGTATGACATTGAGATCAAGATCACCAAGCTGGTAAGAGGGAAAGGATTGTGTGAGCAGCTGGTTTTGGGGAAGCAAAGAGAAGTATGCAATGAAGAAGAGGTTGTTTTGATAGTCCAGGACAGCCATGAGCCAAGTGGCAATCAAGAAGAAGACAATGCTGCCCCCACTCTTTGCTGGACCCAAGGCATTATACACTTTCTAGGCATAGGCCTATGCCCTCTAGAGATGAACAAGACCCAAAGGAGACACTTCAGATTGCAGGCTGTCCCGTATGCCATTGTTGATGGAGTTTTGTTCAAGAAAGATGTGAATGGAGTGCTGCTGAGATGCATCAGCACAAATCAGATTCAAAGGGTGTTGGAAGAGTTCTATGGTGGACCAGCTGGTGGCCATTTTGCACCAAGAGTGACAGCTCTAAAAATCATGAAGGCTGGTTATTATTGGCCTAAAATCTTCAGTGATTGCTATGCATGGATCAAGAGGTGTAAGAATTGTGCATTCTTCACAGGAAAAAAGAGACTTGCTGCCCTTCCATTACATCCAATCTCAGTTGACCAGCCATTCATGCAATGGGTTTTGGACTTCATTGGAGTCATTAATCCCAATTCAAGCCAAGGGCACAAATGCATTTTGACAGCCACAAACTACTTCACCAAATGGACAGAAGCAGTGGCCCTCAAAGAGGCAAATGAGTCTAGCATCTTAGACTTTTATGAGGGGATACCAACCAGATTTGGTGTACCTGCTACAATAATCTCTGATAATGCATTGGCATTCAATGGAATCTAAGGTGACTAAGTGGGCTGTCAAGAATGGTATTTACCTAAGCACTTCATCAAACTATTACCCTCAAGGTAATGGCCAGGCTGAGTCTACAAACAAGAACTTGTTGAGGATCATTAGGAGGACTCTTGATGAGAATCAGAGGTCTTGGCATACTAAACTGAAATCAGCCTTATGGGCTGATAGGATAACTCCCAAAAGATCCACAGGTAACTCTCCATTCAGTCTTGTCTATGGAAGAGAGGAAATCTTGCCCATGTCACTTGAGTTTCCAACATTGGAACTCATGAAGTAGCTGGAGTTGCTAGAGTTTGAGCCCATGGAGGTGAGGTATGCAGAGTTGATGGAGCTACAAGAGATCAGAAATCAGGCATCCCGAGCAATGGAGAAGGATCAAGCTCTGATCAAAAATACCTTTGATAGAAAGGCCAAGGATAGATCTTTTCAGGTTGGAGATCTAGTGTTGAAATGGGATGTGGATAGAGTAAAACTGGGAAGGCATTCAAAATTTGATGCCATTTGGAGTGGCCCATACATGGTCACGAAGTGCAAGAACAACAATGCTTTCCAATTGGCCTCATTGGATGTTGAAGAACTGCAGATTCCAGTCAATGGAATCTATCTCAAGCGTTGCTTCTAGAGGGAAATTCACTACTTTGTAAATATTAGATTAGATTTTCATTCCTCCAAGTGCTTGTGCACATTGTTTTGTTGTAGGTTAGTTTTGTTTTCCCTAAGTGCTTTGGCTCAGCTTGCTGTCCATGGAGATGTTTTGCGATCCTTACTTCCATTAGGTGATATTCCATCTTCCTCCTTGCACATTCTAAGTCAGTTGGGGTTCTAAGTAGAATATCTGATGACTCCATGCCCAATGGACTGCTTCAGGCAACTGGTATCTTCTACCTAGCAAGTAGGTAACCCCGCTGAGTCACCAAATTGTTATCCAAAATTCACCCCCATGGTAAATTTGATAACATGCATTAAATTATCATGTCCCAGGAAAATTGATTGATTCAGGGCAAAAAATCATGTTTCTAGGGTCCCCTCAAATTTTTTCTAACTCTCCTGTCCAGGTTGAAAAGAGCAAGTTCTGAGAAAGGGTGAAAAAATTTGCAAAAAACAAGCTTGGGCCAGGAAAAATCATGAAAAATGGCTAAGTCCTAGTCCAGGCGGTCCTTGGGATAGTTGGGACATCGGGGCGCGAATCAGCCGAAAGGGCGTCAGGCGGGCCGCAGAGCACTGGGACAGTTGGGACGCGCGGGACGCAGAAAACTGGTTCGGCTGAAGGAGAAAAGAAAATCGACTAACTGTTGCATAGGGGCAGTTTGGGATAGTCAGGCAGTAAGGACGCAAAGGGTGCAAACTTCCCGAATTGACCGGAATAGAGAACTTTAGCACTGGGACAATCGGGCCAGAAGTACGCGGCGGACCCGGGGAGCCGAAGGAGCCGAAAGCCAATCGAATTACGCCACGTGTCATCAGCTGAAAGAGGGACAGAGAAGCCCGAATCTGGTGGATCAAAATTTTTTGTCCCAAATAGTTTGGGACATCTGGGATAGAGGAATGCAGTGGATGCGAAAAGCCGGTGGACCCGCGGACCAACCAGATCATGCCATGTGTCACAAAGGAAAATGTCCAAAAAGTTCAAAGGGTGAGGTTTGAAGCGTTGGCCCGAGCTAATAGGAATTGGATAGTGGACATGTGTCCTAAGGCGAAGGGAAGTGTAGAGCTTGGGGAGGAGCTAGAGAATTTGGCAAAAGTTTTGGCCAAAAACCAAAAAGTAAAGGATGACCCCGCGCCCCTGTCCTCCAATCAAATCATGCCACATGTCCCCGGTGGTGGGGACGTGGGGGAAAAGTGAAAAATGTTCCAAAATCATCAAAAAGTCAAAAATTTCAAGGAAAACCCATGGGTAAGGAAAGGAGAGAGAATTACGCATCCAATCAGTGCTTGACACGTGTCATCTAGGTGGCAGAGCGCGGGAAAAATTTTCAAAACACATTTTTGCCTATTTTGTGCCCTAAATCTTCAGATCACCATATCTTTTGATCCAGAGCTTGGATTTGCATGTTCTTTATATCATTGGAAAGCTTATAAAATTCTCTACATGATTCCAAGGTTAATCTTGAATTTTGGTGCAGTTTGGAGAGAGAAAGTTAAGAAACAACTCTAACACGTGTTCACGGCTAGAAGTGACATTTCAGCGACCAAATTTAATGCAGAATGGGTCGCATTCTCCTCCAAATCGGTCAAAAATGACAGGGTATGGGTTTGTAAGGTCCCCCATGCCATTTTTAATGCATTTTCAGTTAAGGAGGAATGGGCTCTCCATGTTTTTGTACGTTTCTCTCTCCTGGGCTTGACCCATGCAATGTAAAAGCCAGTTTTGGCTCATTTCTAAAGGTGGAACACTTTTTGGCATAGCAGACTTCTTCTTTCACCTCCAGCAAGTGATTGTTGTAAGAATCAGGCCTCTTCAAGGATTGTAACAGTTTTTACCTCTCTGAGGTTGTAATGCAGTGGTTTTGACATTGGAAATGATAATGCAAGCTTTGTGAATGAGTTTCAGTCCTTTGTTTGTGTTATTTGCTTCATTTTAGATCCTAAATTATATCTTCTCAGCCTGTGTATGTTTTATGCTGCAATCTTTGGTTTGTGTCTATATGCATGACAAAAATATTCACCACTACTTTTTGGTGCATCACCATCTTTAGTTAGTTTCAATTTTTTGCACTTCTATCCTTGTCTCCTTGCAATTTAGAGTAGGATTAGAACCTGAACCTCTGTAGTTCTGCAAGCATTAGATCTAAATCAGAGGAGTTTGAGGAACCAGCCTCTAATCTAGAGATTCATCTCTCAGTTTCACAAGTCCCACACTTGGAGAGAGGTTTCCATGTTGTGCAATCACACTGGATGCAAGAATGATCAACCTAGAAGCCTGATCAACCAACTGAAACGTGGTTTCAAAGCATTTTTTATCATGGAATTATATTTTTAATGGCATACAAGTGCAAATCAATCAATTTTAAACTTCCACAATCGGGCAAAAAGGAAAAATGACAGAGCCCACAAATTTTGGAAAAATTAGGGCACAAAATAGGGCACACATGCAGAGTTATTTCAAATTGGGGAAAAACAACAAGTTTGTGAGAAATTGAACTCATTCGACTAGAGGGAAAAGTTATAGACCACCAATTTGGGAGAAAGACGTTTCAGAGCATGTAGAATGAAGGAAAACTTTAGGTCAAAACAGTGCAAGTAAAAAAATGGCACCAACATGATGGGTGAAATCATAACAAAGGTAAGATGCCTTAGGTAAAAAAGGATTTCAATATCAATGAAAAAATATGGTGGTGAGTTCAATATCACATCGGTAGAGGAAAATTGCAGTCTCAACGGAGACGGGATACAATGTTCTACAAACCAATAAGTGGGTGAAGATCACTATAGTATGGATGCAAGCCTAGATGACCAACAAGTTATGGTCATGTCATCAAAGTATGCACAATTATATGTAAAAGGTATGTGAAATCCTTCATACATGAGGAATTGAGCAAATAAGTATGTGTCCATGAGAATGAAAATAATGGTGCCCCAAGGAGAGCATGAATATGGCCAGGAAGGTGAAATGAAAAAAGGGTGGTGAAATAAGGGAAGTATAGTGTGGTAACAAAAGATAGATGATTAATTAAAAATGCCCTAAGGGGAAAAATTATGGCCACGAGGTGGGATTTTTTCATAAGTTAAAGAATTTTGTGAAAGAAAATTCCAGAAGGAAAGTTGAATATGACCATAGAAGTGGACCTAGAAATGGGTAAGAGAGGATTCGCAATATGGAAACAGAATTCCCTAAAGGGAAAGTATAGAATATGGCCCCGAATGTGGACTTTGGAAAAATAATGTATGCTCAAAAAAGGGATAATTTGAATATCATAATAGAATGCCTAGGTACAAAGATGAGTATGGTACCAAATATGGACATAAAGAAGAGATTGGTTAAGAGGATTTTCTTAAAGGGGAAATATGTATGGTCTAGTGGGACTTTAGATGAGAAAGAGGGGATAACATTAGATGAGGAGTAGGGTAAGACACAACCTTAACGATAGTGACCCATGGGTATAAACATCTCCATGTCATATCAAGGAATGTGCGAGAAAAATATGACTTCAATCACATTGAAGGTAAACAAGAGTAATTTCCAAGTGACGCAAGGCACACGTGACCAAAATTGATGTTAGCAAATAGCTAATGATAGTTAGCTATATCAAATATCAAAAGGAAACAAAGGATAAGATGATCTCATAAGCCTAATTTTGACATGAAAAAAGAGGTTTAAGATGTTCTTGTATAAAGGGAAGAAGGTTCTCAAAAATTGGTGTTCCCTACAACTATTCCCCAGCTCGAGGAAGGGGAAAGAGAAAACTGATCAATGTGGGAATTTTTCTAGAAGAAATTTGATCAATATAAGAAGCTTTCTTAGGATGTTAATAAAATGGAAGGTTGATCAATACACGAAGCCTTCAAATTCCATAAGGAGTAGCCATCCTTCGAGGGTATGGTCTACTTTATACAATTTATGGATGGTGATAATAATATATGATAGCTGTCCTTTAAGGCATTGGTCTATTTTTCTTGATTTTTAGTTTCTCTTCGATTTTTATTTGTATGTCCTTTTTTTTCTAAACAACTATCCTTTGAGGGACGACTCTATTTTTGATAACTTTTATTTTTGGCAAGAGCATCCATGATTTTTAATTTTTACATGGGGTAGAGCTTAGAATAGCTATGTAGACCAATTAGGAGGGGATAAATAATGCACAAGAGACACCCCTAGACAATTTGCATGGTTCCAATAAGTGAATATGAGGGTGATAGATGTAATGATTGTAGAGTTCTCACAAAAGGGGAGAACCTATCCATAAGGAACATGTTATTGTTAGAGCCATGGTGCCCATATTTAAGGTCGCATCTAGGAAGTGACAGAAGACCACATAATTCCAAATCATCACAATGAGAGATAGAAGAGGATGAGATGGAGGAATGATCTAAAGATATGGCTAAGATAATTATTACACATGCTAATAGTAGAATGGTCAAAAGTGCAATGCGTTAAGGGGTTGCAATTCTGGTTTATCATCAAGGGAGGCCAAATGATAAACGCCTGACCAATACTTGCGTGTAATAATGGATGGTCCAATCTAGTTAGAGAAAAACTTTCCACATTGGCTCTTTTCTAGAGTAGTGAAATTTTTATTTTCTTTGAGGATGAGGTCACCGACATTAAATTTGTGTTCCTTAAGGTGCTTATTATAAGTATGTTTGATGAGCTCCTGATAAACATGATGTTATTCAAGAGTGAGAAGACGATGCTAATCTAGAAACTTGCATTGTTCTAGATGACCTTTATGGTCTTCTTCAGAGATGATTCCATGAAGGGACACACACAAAGAAGGAATTTGAACTTCAAGAGGAAGGATGAATTTGGAATTGTAAACAAGAGAAAAAGGTGTAGCCCCCGTGGAGTTATGAATGTTAGTGTGATAGGCCCAAAGGGCAAAAGGAAGCTAAAGATGTCAATTATGACCTCCTTGATCAATAGTTTTGGTAAGAATATTTCAAAGGGTTTTATTGGTATCTTTGACTTGGCCATTAGCTTGAGGATAATATGGAGAAGATAAGTTGAGTTGGATGTTTAATGCGTTACAAATTTTCTTAAGATCTTTTTTTAATGGACTATCTATTATCCATGTCAAATTTTTGGGGAACACCGAAGTGGTAGATAATTTGTTAATAAATAAAATTAATGATTGGGAAAAAATTATTTGAGGTGACTGGGATTACTTCCACGTGTTTAGTGAAATATTCAGTTGTAGTGATGATAGAATGATTTTTCTATGAAGAACGAGGATTAATAAGACCAATAAGATCGAAACCCAACTGTGAAAAGGGCCAAAGGTCCTAAGTCAGCTGTAAAGATTGACTAGGGATATGAATAATATTGGAATTTTACTAACATTTTTAACATTTTCTAACATAATCACAATAATCTTGATTGAGGGAAGGCCAGTAATAGACAAGATAAAGAATGTGCTTAGCAACGGATAAGCCACTAAAGTGCTTGCCACAAATACTGTCATGGAATTATTGGATGGATTGAGAGGCTTCATGGGATTTAAGACATCGGTGAAGAACATCATCAAATATGTTTTTATAAAGAATTCTACCAAGGATGACATATTGGCTGACACGCTTAACAAAAAACCTCTTAGTTTTTTTGGATAGATCAGGAGGAATAATGGATTTGGATAAATAATCAAAGATTTGGGAATACCAAAGGTCTAACAATTAGATTCAATAATATTAACCTAGGGTAATTCATGGAAAGGTCAATCATGATGATGAACAATGATAGAAATATTGGAATCTTTTGTTTTCCATGGGATTAGAGCTATAAGTGATGCCATCATATCAGAAAAATGAGTGGTTGATCAGGGAATAGCTTGGATTGTGTAGGAATCAAATGCTTCAAGGAGAATATGAACAATGTCATGATATTTTTGAATGGTATCATTTTTTACATTGATACTCACCTAAGACTTGTTTGATTATAAGCTTGGAATAACCATAAATGTCAAGGACTTGAACACCTGGGAAGGAGATGGTTTCAAGACCTAAGATGAGTGCTTAGTACTCTTTAATGTTGTTTGTACACTAGAAATTGAGTTTTTTTATGAGGGAAATAGGATTTTCCCAAGGATGAATGAGGAAAATGATAGCACCTTCCCCTTGCTAAAAATTAGATCCATCGAATAAGAGAGTGAACTTAAGAGTGTAATACTTGTGATGGATGGGATTGATGGATTCATTTGAAAATTTCTCATAAGGAAGATGTTAACTGGGAAGAGGAACTTTCACTAGTTGATCTATGATATCTTGGCCCTTAAATTATTCTCAAGATATAGACTTGAGGTCAAACTTTGTCATGAGCATGATCCATTGAGTAACGTGATCACTATGATAAGGTTTAGAATGAAATGTATTAAGAAGATGAAAGCTAGTAATGACATATGTCTTGATATTAATGAGGTAGTGTTGAAGCTTAGATGTGGTGAAGAGGATATCATAAAACAACCTTTCAACTTCATTTTAGTGGGTTTCATAGTCATGAAGAGTGCAGGTGATGTAATAAATAGCTTTTTCATGACCTTAGTCATCATGATGTGCTATCATGGCTCCTAGAGCATGATTAGTAGCAAATATGTATAGATAGAAGTGCTCCCCCTCATGTGGAGGTGTAAGCAATAGTGGAGATAGAATTCATTTTTAAGGTCATCAAATTCCTTCTAAAAATTGTGATCCCAATTTAATTCTATGTATTTCAAAAGGAGGTGATGAAAGGGTTGGCAACAATAAGAAAGTTTCAAGATAAAACAATGAATAGATTGAAGGCATCCATGAAGAATGTGAAGTTACTTAAGATTGGAAGGAGGTATTTCGATAATTTCCTTAATTTTCATGGGTTCAACTTCAATACCCCTACTATAAATGATAAAGCCAAGAATTTTTCCCATTAACACTCTAAATACACACTTGGTTGGATTGAGATGAAGATAAAATTGACTAAGGCACTTGAAAAGGATTTCAAGAATGAAAAGATGGTCATGTCAATGTTTAGATGTTCCTAAAATATCATCAACATAGTCTTCTATAGTTTTTTGAATGAGATCATGAAAGATATAAGTCATGGCCCACTGATAAGTAACATTGAAATTATTTAATCTGAAAGGCATGACATGATAACAAAACGTCCCCCAAGGAATAACTAACAACATTTTGTGTTGATCTTCTAGTGTGATGAGAATTTTTTTATATCCAGAGAAACCATCCATGAGAGAAATCATGTCATGACCTGCGGTAAGATCCACAAGTTGATCGATGTTTAAAAGAGGAAAGTGCTCCTTAGGGCAAGTGAGATTGAGATCTCAAAAATTGGTACATATACAAAGCTTTCCCGATGCTTTGGAGATTGGAACAATGTTAAAAACCCATTAGATAGTTGATGGGAATGATGAAATTGGTAGAAAGAAGGTGATGCAACTCTTCTTTAATAAGGAGGGAAATGTGAGGATGCATGTGGCGAAGATTTTGCTTTACTAGTTTAGCATTGGGATAGGTGACAATATATTGGACGATGATAGAATGTTCTAGACCTATCATGTCTAAATAAGACCATGCAAATGTATTACTCGTAAAAGAGATGAAGGAATTGAAATATTATAACTTATGTGGATCAAGAGATTGGCCAACTTTGAAAATGTGAGGTTCTTGAGGAGTCCTGCTATTAACATTAATGGTGGCATTGTTGAGGAGAGTAGGTGTGTCAGATGGTAAGGTCTTATGAATATAGGAATCCTTTGCCCCCATGTGGGAGAGAATGGCATCATCATCAGCACACTAAAGGATGTTAATGGTAGGAGAGTCTTTTTCTATCATGTCTAGATGGAAAAGGGGAATGGATCTATTATGATTTTCACATTGATAAGTGACGGGTCCTAAAGTTATGGTGGAGACAAAAAAAAAATTTAGAAATAATGGAAATGGTGTCATCCAGTTCCAAGTCTTCAAGAGTTGGTAAGGAAGTTATGTTCATTTCTTTGAGAGTTATAAGATATGGGGAAGGTAGAGAAAGCATGTCCATGTCTTTGAGAGTTTGAAAAGATAGAGAAGTTAGAGAAGGTATGCCCATGTCTTAAAAAGTCAGAAAAGATAAAGGGGGTAGAGGAGGGGGTGGAGGAGGCATGTCCATGAGTATCTTATATGGTGGAATGGGGTCAGGTTGATGAGTGCATTAATTGACCTATTATATCATCTACATGGCTATTTATTTATTGCTAAAAAAATTAAAAAAATCATGGGGGCTGTTCTATATAATTATATCCTAAGCAAGGTTAATACATTTCTCTTATTTTTGTTTCATGTGAACTCTTAACCTTAGAAATTCATACTAACTACTTGTGTTACTAATATGATGATGTGTGCATGATAATAATGTGCATCTGCTACCAATCTTGGGAATTTATAATCAATAAGGCTGAGTATTTTTCCATCACGCCATCATGGAGGATTTTTCCATGACAAGCCTACAAACACGAGTCCTGATTTTAGCTATATAACAAGATTTTAATGAGCTTTAATGAGGTTGTTAATGGTTTAATTAGGTGCCTATAATCGTGGCATGTTTTGTAACTAATTGGGTCTATAAAGACACCTTCTTGAAGAAAATTTAGTAGTAGTTGATGATAGTAATTTATAGTATAATTTTATATCAGTTAGTGTTTAATTTCAGTCTCATATTGAAATATGTTTTAGAATCCATTTGAATCAATATAGTCGATGTTGATTTGAATATATTTTGGTTTTAAGATTACCTCAATCCCAAGGGAGAGCTGGGGCTCACTCAACCAAGGTGATTTGAGGATTGATGTTTCATGCATGTTCGTTATCTTTGAAAAGTTCAAGTTTAAATAATTTGATTTGATTGCTTATCTGTAGTTTCTTATTTCCTTGCTTAGTATATTTCATGCTTCCATTTTAATTCTATGTGTGTTACTTCAATTCTGTTATTTTAATTCTGATATTTCAATTCGGTATGGGTATTTCAATTCGATTTGTGCATTTCAAATTTAGTTAAAGTATTTCCTTTAAAAGCATTTTTATTACTGCAATGTTGTTTAAGTAGCTTACATGTATTTCATTTCATTATTTTAGCATTGCATTTCCTTTCTGTATATTAGAGGGAAACAAGGGGAACCATGCCAACCAAAACCCCCTAAAGAGAATTTTTGGTCATAAAAGTTGCACCTATGTCTCGGAACCAAAAGAACCGAGTCATTTGAGATCACAATATAGTTTTCTACAAGTTGTGGGTCCTTGTGCACTTGAGACAAATCTCCGAAGAAGGATTGTTCCTCTATCCATTTCTACTACTACTGCTGCTCCTAGTACTGAAAGGGAAAACTGAGCTAATGATGCCAAGGGACCAGGGATAGGAGGATAACATGAAAGGAAACTACACTAAAAGGTGATAGCAAAAAAAAGAGGGGTGAAAACTATCTATTATGAGAAAAAATGAAAGGAAATGCGTGAAAGAAGGCTAGGCATGTGTAGCATAACTTAAAATGTATTTACCAGATTAGTCTCATGGAAAACAACTCAATAAGGAAGTGCAAGGGACATAGAATGACACAAGGAGCACACAATGCAAAATAAAAGTCAAGGGTAAGGAATTCAAACATGTTACGATACAAAATAGTCATTAAACTATACTTCTATTACTTCCAGAAATGCAAAAAGTTGTTACAATGGAAAAAGAGGCCAATATCCACATGTAATAATCAGATCCAGAGGTCTACAACTCAAAATAAAGAAAATATGAAGTCCTTGGCAAAAAATGCATAAGGATTAAAAGTATCTAACATTAAAAATTATCCCAGCTCTTACATTTATAGTTGAATCCATGGAAGAATAAGAGGAGGGAAAACTTGAATTTGAAATGCAACCACAAACAAGAAGCATTTGATGCCTATAAATCCACCTGCAAATCTGTCAAATATGTTTCCCCCAGTATGTTTGGTATGTTGGAGAAGGAAAGAGGGTGAATAAAATATAATCACGTGGTTAGAGGAATTATATCTACTCATTAATGCCCAAAAAGATGTTTTCCCATTTCTTATGTACCATATCTACCAAGAAATTGAATTTGAATGTCTAGTATTGTAGTCTATGTCAAAATCTATTGATTGAGACTAGGCATGTGCCGATCAGAGATCTATAGAAAAATATATAGATTTTAGAATATTTTCAAAGTCGTCTGAGCACACAAGACATGTGGTGTGCATAGATTGGCTGAATAGATGACCAACTGTGTAAAAAAAAATTCATCTCTTCTATGTGTCACTCATTGATTTGTTGCAAGGATTCGGAACCCTATTGGCATGCTTTGAATGGTTTCTTATGGAACTCTCAAGTGTTTCACATAATTATGTGGCATGGAAAGGCACAAAGGAGGGCACAAAGATAATGTGTGTGGAAGAATGAAGCCCGGGAATGAGGAAAAAGAATGGCTCATGTAACGTGCAAAGGGAAATGAGAAAAATAGGTGAGCGGAGAATGTATAGTCAAGGCACAATTATTACAAGGTAATGTGTGATGATGTAAGGAACATGTGTGCGGGAGTACCAAGGACAGCCATTTTGGAGCAAGTGTTAAGCTTTTGCACATAGGATGGATGCAATGTTTGAGAGAAATTGGAAGCACAGGGAATATGCACAAGGGGAAGATGGAACAAAGAGGAAAAGGAAAATGAAGGGAATAAGGGGAAGTGTGTAAGGATGCATGAGGAAATAAGGGAGGCATGGGAGGAATCTGTAACCAATGGAATGTGCCAACTGGACTTGAGTGTGCACAACCTTGTAATGAAGAGCTTAGAGAAAAAAATGTATGTAAGTTACCCAAATAACTAGGAGAGTTATTCGGATAACATTTACCCTATCATTTGTTGTCATGATATCCGTATTTTATTCCAGCAGAGTGATTTTGAAATGTCTCATAGTGGTTTCACCTTCCCCATGTCGTAGTAATGGTTTCTAACCATCGTATCCATGTCAAAAGGAGGAGACATAGATTGTTGACTCTCACCTCCTACCTTCAATAATTTTAAATGTTTGTCCACGTCAGTTGCAGTGAATTTTGATCCCTGCAAAAACAAGTCAATCTCTCAGACCCAAGGATTCTATGAGTTGTAACAAATCTTCCACATTACTTGGCTTGTCTACATTCATTTTGAGACCATTTCATTGTGTTTTGGAAATTGATTCTCCTTGCATTCAAACACCCCATGTCTAACTTTCCCACTTTTTCCACAAAAAACTGATGAATTTTCATATATCATTTTTTGCCTCCAAACCTTGTCTCTAGATTTCAGATTGATGAACTCTAGGGGTGAGGAGCCAATAATGGAATTTACACACATTCAAACTTCTATGAGCTTAGACCTTGATGCTGTGGTCGGGTCAAGTGTGATCAAACATCCTATTACCTTAGCTACTCCTGCCAACACGTCCACTTCCCAAAACTCAAGTGGCAACCTAGGAAGCCTCATCCAAATAGGATATGTAGCTATGGTGTTTTTTTATGTTCTTGTCTTCCATCATATGATGGAGAGAGTGGTTCTATCATATAACCATGACCCACCCTACATTACATCGATTAAATCTTCCTCTTTTCAAAAAATGAATATAAAACTTTATTTAGATAAGTTAAATGTTTTAACTTGTCTGAGAGTCTTCCATTTTATCTTTACCCAACTTATTACCTACTTTATGTTTTGTTAGATCCTATTAGAA
The DNA here is from genome assembly GCA_019776745.2 of Taxus chinensis. Classification (NCBI taxonomy): domain Eukaryota; kingdom Viridiplantae; phylum Streptophyta; class Pinopsida; order Cupressales; family Taxaceae; genus Taxus; species Taxus chinensis. Next base: position 71,909,038 of record CM034147.1, read on the forward strand.
CAACCTATCAAGGAAAATTTTTACCTATCATCGAAAACTTTGTACACCATTGAATCTGGGACTATCATATAGGGGGTTTCTTTCTCCCATTCATGTTCGAGTCTCTCCAATGGTGCCTCATGATGTTTTTTCAATAGCTTCACTATCGATGATTTTTTTCAGCCTTCCAAGCCTTGTTTCTTGGTTTTTTGTGCTCCCAAGCTCTCAATTGCACTCCCTGTAGTAGGTTTCTTGAAGATTTTCTCGATCATGCTCTCAACTAATTATATTTATTTAATAGTGGTATATTTTGAGTGTATAACTGCATGTAATTTTGATAATGGATTCTATGCGCCATCATTTTTGTAATTGTTTGGTGATTTATAGGTTATACAGTTGAAGATTGTACTAATATATGTGCGTTATATTGTACTAAGTAGTTAAAATATAAATACAACATTATCTATATAATTTTAGGAATGATAATATTGTTTAAAATTTTTAGTTTCTTCTGGAACACCCATGTGAGTGTTTTTCTACTTTTTTTTTATTTCAAAGGATAAAAAGTGAGATCCTTTAGACTAATTTAATATAAATTAGTATCAGTTGTAAGGATAAAGAATCATTTTTTGTTTAGTATCAAGGATTGCATGGTATCTATATCTTCAATTTTATCTTCCATAATATTTAATTATGAAAATTTATCACTCAAAATTATCATCTTTTTTAATCTTAGAAAACATGAAAGACGAAAAGAGGATGCAAATTCCCCTATAACCCACCACAGACATCCCTCTATTGCAGCTTGAGTATGGTGTTCTCCAGATACTATGAGATTTGGAGGAGCATTATTGTAGAAATGGGCTCATCTACAAGTTCAACCAATTTTGGCCTAAACTCTGTCAACTCCATGATTGGATCACAAAGAAATGGATCTCTTAAATTAAGGGTAAGATTGAACTCTATCCCTATTCTAATGCTTATTTTATTTTTATTTTTAATGCTTTGAGGACAGAGAGGTCATCCATAATTTGTACTAGGTTCTGGGTGATCAATATGGTCTCATACCTCAACCATGGATCCCTATTTTTATCCTTTAAAATATCCATTCGATATAATACTTGTCTGGGTAAGAATTTTGGGTCTTCCATTGCAATTTTGGGATGATAATTTTTTGAATCCATTAGAAACGAGTTGGGCGTGTTTGAAAAAGATGACAATACTACCTTCTAATAGTTATATACTTGGTATGCCTAGATTTTAGTGTATTTAGACATCTCTATAAAATTACTAGAAAATATCATGCTTCATAATATTTTCTGCTCATGTTTCAAGTTAATGAAGAGGAAAAAAGAAATCAAGAAACTCAAAAAATATTGGATGGTTTAAATATACCTTCTAAAGTGATGGTGATAAAGATGAAGATGAAGGTACGTGCACAAAATATTCTCTCTGCAAGGAGCTCAATAACCTACACAAAAAAGAGAAACTAAATACAAAAATGTTTATTAGATAAGATGGTGGGTTACCTGACAAAGTTACTCCCAAGATTTGATAGCTTCGTAGAGATGGATTTCAACCCACTTTTATAATAATATAGATAAATGATGATGGATAATAGGATGCAGATAGAAAAGTAAGATGGAGATTACAGATTGTAACAATGTTAATATATAGATCAGGTAGTGATAAAAGTTGAAAAATAAAACCAAACCTAAGCACGTGTAGACACCAAAATTAGGTCACACTCCCCTTGGCCCCCTGTAGAATAACCAACTCAAACATATTCACCTAACCATGGCCCCTTCCACCCCACATTAATATTAATTTAATTAACTTAATTAAATTAATATTCATCCTCACAACATTCATTACTTAATTATTTTAATTAAGATAATTTCCACCTCACCTAGCCACCTCACCCTAGACCTATTCTTGGCATGTTTCCATAACTAACTAAGACTTGGTCCCAATTACCTTAATGAGCTAAGACTTATTTCAACCCTAAAAATCAATTCATATTATCCCTCTAACCACATTTCCGCTCATAAAAAGGAAACTTCTATTTTGATCTGGGAGAATAGACAAATCTGGTGGAAATGATTGCCAAGATCTATTTTTTTAGTAAACCTAGGGAATCCCACCTTAATCGACACCGGTCACTCTGAAACCGATGTAGGTCAACCCAAAATCATCGTGGGTTTCCATTTATTCACCTTAGCAACCTTGTTTTTGGGTTGGGCATTTTCGGAGAGATCAGAGAGAGGAGAAGAGAGTTGCATATGAGAAGAACCAGTGTCTTTTCACGCACCCATAAATCCACAACCAGCACTAGGACAGATCCAGAGGTATTGCACTCATGGAAGCATTCCAGGAAGCACTACCATGACACCAAACACCATTCTTCTGATCAACTACTATCACCATTCAATCATCAAACCTACATCACAATAAGTGTACCTTCTACCAGCATAGTCTATTTTAGTATAATAGCCTTTGTTACTTCCGTTATCAGTTTATACTTTGCATGTTCATTTCCCATCTTCTACCTACTTGTAGACTCATCCATTCCTCTACCCACACCACCAAATCACCCATTCTCACCCACTACACACATCCGAGTATACCTGAGACCTTTACAAACCTCCCTATCACCCTTCCATCTCTATCCAACTTCATTACAACCCCTACAACTAGATTTTTTTAATTTTCTTTTATCCCGACCCTACCAACACCGGTTACCCATGACCATCATCGGTTTCTTCTAAACTATCATTGGTTATATAAAGACTGACATCAGTCTTTGTATTTAGTATATTTTCCAAGAATAGAGCCAAAAACCTCCTATCAAGTGACCCTAAACAACTCAAAATCAGACCTTGACCAGTTCCAACACCTTGACAATTACCTACCCTTCAGATCTGATCATAGCCTAGCCTGTTATGTTAGATTTGTTTATTGTACTTGGATGAGATACCTAAATCATATCAACTACAATAGAAATTTTCTTATCTCTCACATTAAGTTGTTTTAAATAGTGGATTGACAACCTTCTAAAGAGTATCACACTTCTTGGATCTAGCACACGCTAGGCAATCCACTATTATATATTGTTTAAATCTTCTTCAGTGGTCTTGTTTTCTATTTCAGGTAGTTCATCTAAGCCAAAAGGAATCTCTCACAATCAGCACCAAATTGATAAGTTAGCACGCACGCATCAACCTCCAAACCAACATTTAACAAGTATTCCTCCTTGGCCCCTACCCTTATCTGTTTTGTCTCAATAACATAAAGAAAACTATGAAACATTTTGGCATGTCAGGTGGGACCCATCTAGGTTTCCTTGCATTTTTCTTCATTCCTAGGTAAATATGGTGTGTTTGTTCACTTTCTAAATGTATTCACACTAAAAATATTTCCCTAGTAATCCTCTCTTCTTCTAATTGTCTAAAACAATATCTATTTTTTGATGCTTAAAACAAACCATTTCTTCTCTTTTGCATTCACATAAGTAGTGAAAGAACATGTTCCTACATGTTCATCATTTGCTTAATCGAACGTATTTAGTCAATTTGGGTTTAAAATCAGTTACATTTCATCCTTGTATGCTACATTTACGTCACATTAAAATGAGGGAAACCTATATGCTGGAAGTCATGCCCAGCTGATGGTTGGCACAAAGAATCATAGAAAAGCACTCTCTTTCTTCTTCTTCTACCAAACTACAAAAAATTGAAAAAAACATATCTTCTTAAACAATATCTCACCCGGAAGAAGCTGTTAACGATCACATGATCAGTGGATTAATAGTGGGCACACAGTTGGTTACTAATTTCCAGTCATTACCTTAGAGGATGGCCTATCTCCGCCATAACATAACCCAAAATCTCTCCTTTTAAAGTTCTCTTCATTTGTAAGAAACCTTCCCCTCACCAAAAAAATCTACTCTAATTTCATGAGTCAGTCTTCTGAACAGCATAAGCTCAACACATAAAAATCACTTGTTAGGATACGTGTTTTTAGCATTTGATTGACGTGAATTTTGAGGTGTGAGGATACGCTTCCCCATTTTTTTAATTTTGTTACCTTGCACACTCCACAATCGCAATTGGAGTATTCTGACTTCTTTTGAGTGTGTCATAACCTCATTATATCATCTCTAGGCTTCTAGGTTGATCATTCATTTGATCTCACTTTCATAACAATCTATTTTGCTACATTTTTCAAAAATTTCTAAGTAACCGGCACTTTATTTGCCAGCATCGGTTTACACCTCATTGTCACTCAGTTCTACCTAACCGTTGTCAATTCCCTATCCTTTTGGGTTGACTTTCCTGAAGGGAAATCTATTTCATCTTCTTACTATGTTAGAGTTTTTCTGAGTCTCTGTACTCTCTGTGCTTTGATAAATGGTCATCATACAGCTTATCTCATCTGGCATTCATCTAGTTTTTGCTCCCTTTTGATCAAACTATGTATCCTTTCTTACAGTAACCAACCTCGGTTACCCCTTGAACCATCATCGGTCATCCTTAACCAGTGCATCGGTTACCCTGTGTTGATTCATCAAATGATACATTACCCAAATCCACCTATAAGCACATGTTTTTCTCATTCCTACTGCTCTTCTGTGTCATCTATAAGACACAACATCACCTGATATACATTCATTCACATGGTGTTGACTCGTAACCAAGTTAATGCTATTATATTTCAACGCATATTCGTTAACCACCTCCCACCTAGTCCTTCACCACCCTTCTGTCCTGTCACCCATGGATCCAACCCTACCTACCACCATTGCCGCAGGCGATGAGCAATTTGCACAAATCCTCGATCAGAATCCTCCGACCTTATAGTTCTACGTTTCCCGCTCTTCCACTTGGGACTCCTCAGGATAGTTTATATATGGCATGCATGTATCCATCTCTCTTGCCCTTATCCCCACTTCTATATCATCCCCTACTAATTTCAACATTACCTTCACCTACTTTACTCCCAGTGGTTTCACAGCTAGGCCCCATACCCACTATGATCGTTTCATCTGTAGTATCAGTAAAACCTATAGTATTTGTTGTTCCCTAATTGACCACCCATACCATAACCGCATCTGTACCCATTGTATCATAGTTACCACATTATAACATAACCACTCATGGTGTCAGTGATCCCTACTCCATTCCAAAATCTTGTCCTCTTCATCCCGCAATCTCTACCCATAATCGGTACTAGAGTCATTATGACTGCCCCACCTACATATATGTATTATCAGCAACCCCTATCTCATCTAACATTCACTCTGGATATATTCCCTCTATGTGGTCAATCACCTATTCTCAACCTTCCCTATTCAGCACCGCCATACACTAATGGAATACCACCCACATCACATGTTCAATACCTGCCCTCCTACACCACAGAAAGACCCCTTCCATCATAACCTACCAATGACCTCATCAAATTAATGATGAAAAGGATGCAAACATTGGAAGAATCAGTTTTTCGCTCACGTAATTCTCTCACCTACAATGAAATATGTAATGAGCCCATTCTTTCATCCTTTCTTATTCGACCCATACCTTGTACATTGGGAAATGCCAAAATGCAACAATTTCAGTAGTAAAGAAGACCCACAACAAAAATTTTGATCTTTCAAGCATGGGTGTTACTTGACTACGCATGATGACACTTTACTCTTATAGAACCTTCCCAATGTCCCTGACAGGACCTTCCCTAGACTAGTATAGTGGGCTACCAAGACACTCCATCTACTCGTTTAATCAAGTATCCCAAGCCTTCTTAGATCAATTCTCCATCAACATTGTTAAGAAGGTTACCATGACTGATCTTTATTCCACACAACAGTATGACGATGAGTCTATCGTTGACTTTGTCACTTAATGGTGCAACCTAATCAACCAGCTCACATTTCAATTATCTTAAACTGAACTCATAGAGTTATTTACCTGGGATTGCGCAAGACACATCTCACCAACCCTACAGGTGCATACTTTCCACACTTTTGATGAGGCATTCACCATGGTACACGAAAATTGGAAATTCGTGCTATCGAAGAGAAGAAAATTTAACTTGTAACAAGAACATTACGTTCAAGTCAAATGATTCTTCTTCATCTTCAAAACCCCAAAATAACTTTTCAAAACCCAAAGGATCTACCAATGGTGTAGTTCTCAAGGCTGGACCCCTCATCAATCAAACCTAGCCAAACCTCTTCTAATCTCTCTCCCATCCAAGCTTTCCAGTTCAGATGAGAACAATGAAAGTACACTTCGATAGGAGAATCTTATTCTTTTGTTTTGGAAAATAATATTAAGGCTGGTGCCAGTACCCTTCCACCTATAAAACCACGTACTAGTTTTGACCTTGATTGAACCATGCCCACATGGTATAAGGAACATGAATTTTTCACCTATCATTGTGTGAAAGGTCATAACGAAAGTAACTACATCACCTTCAAGAATATCATCCAATAAATTTTAAACAACAGAGATCTAGACTTGGATAGCCCAAATGCACCTGCTAACCAAATCCTACACATCTTCAAGAATCCATTCCCTAATCATGCCCCATCTTCCAACCAAATTGGTGACACTTCAAAAAATGATAGCAATGTCTGCGAGGTTCACACTATTTTTAATGACATAATAGTTGCTTCCCAATTGCCTCATGTTCCTTCCATAGATTAAATCTTAGCCCAAGCTCCACTACCTACATAACGAATTATATCATCTACTCCTCCACCCACAGATGAACCCCCTTCATTTTCTCCTTCACCTATGGAAGATACTATACTTAGCACACAACCTTTGGCACCTCTAAGTACCGAGCATTTGTCAATGACAACCTCTCCTACTCATAGGAGATACATGTTCACAAGATACACCATCACAAGGAGAGTCCACCTCATCTAGCCCATCCTCTCCTCTACCCATGGAGGATCCTATAGAAATACCATTTCCTTTAGATGACCATTCACCATCGGAACTTCAAGATCCCGCTGATCTGCTTTCAGCTCTCTTACCCATAGAGTCTAAGGCTAGCCATTTCCCTATGTCTCAAACACATTTTATGGGAATTACAACTCGATCCACATCGGCTCCACTTACAACAGAACCATTTTCATGCTTGGCTGATCACCTAGACTATGTTGATAGATCCTTACTTTGGGGATGCCTTCTACTTCCTTTTTTAACATAAATTCAATTATCCCTCACTAACACCTCCACTATCTATCCAAAAATATTTTGAGTAACCAAACCAAACACAACTATGACTATTTCAACATCTTCCACTTCACCACCCATGGCCGAACTCATACCTCTTGCCATAACCCAACATACATCTACACATAAACACCTACCCTTGCCTATATCATCTCCCTTACCTAAACCTATCCCTACCTTGGGGGTCATACCAATAGTTAGCCTTAGTCACCCTCCCATCAAATTAGATTTAGCCACATCTTCCAAAACTAATGCTAAACTTACCCCAGCCCCTAAAAATAAGATCCAATCTCCTAGGCCTCATACACCAACCTTGCCTACCATGCCATTATCACCTTCACCCCTTCTGTCTATCCTAGGACCTCACCCCTCGACCCTAGCCAAGAAACCCCCATCCACCGGTAAACCAAGTGTTAGGTTGTGGAGCCTTTTTTCATGTGAGGAAGTGTTGAAGACTATACACTAAGAGTACTATACACTTTCCATAGTTATCTCACTAGGTTTGGGGGCGGAGCCCCCGAAAAAAAAAATTGGCCTTAAAACATGCCCGATATACCAAGAAATGTGTGTTTCTCATATGGGTGTGATTTTTGACCCATATGTTTATGGGATGGTTTTGTCCCATGGTTTTTTTATACCCACGGTTTTGTGAAACTACTTAAGCTATTGTCTATACATATGGTAGGTATAATGTAACATTGTAGATGTGTTTTGAATTCATGTGTGAATTTTGTAGAGTTTTTTCAACATAGCTACAAATAGATATAGGTATTGTATTGAGAGAGCGGTGGCTTGTAATAAAATATGAGAAAGTGATTCTTAGTGGATGTAGCCCAAATCGGGTGAACCACATTAAATACTATCTCTTTCTCTTGTGTTATTTTATTTTGCACTTTTATTTGAGATCTATAATAATTTCTACATATTAGTTTCTACTGTTGTGATTCTGTGAGGGATCATTCCACATATTCTATCCCTTATTTCCTAACAATTGGTATCAAATCTTGGTTTGGTTTTCTAAAGTGTTGAATTGTACGGAAATTTTTATCTTGAGTGGGAGCTATGGCAGATGATGGAAGATCTAGGGTTGATAAATTCAATAGGTAGAATTTCAGCCTTTGGAAGATGCAAATGGAAGATTACCTTTATCAGAAGGATCTTTATATTCCATTGTCTGAGAAGGTGAACAAACCCTCTAGCATGACAGATGTGGAATGGGATTTTCTAGATAGGAAGGAACTTGGGACAATCTGGTTGTGTCTTGCATCTTTGTTATTATTTAATGTTTCAAAAGAAAAGAATACAAAAGAACTAATGGATGCATTAGGGAAGTTTTATGAAAAACCCTCTGCCTCAAATAAGATATTTTTAATGAAAAATTTGTTTAATATGAAGATGTATGAGAATGGTTTGGTAGCATATCATTTAAATTATTTTAATATGGTTGTAAATATGCTAGCATCAGTTACATTAGAATTCAATGAAGAAGTTAGGGCTTTATTAGTTCTATGCTCTTTACCGAAGAGTTGGAATAACCTGGTAATGGCGGTAAGAAAATCGGTTCCAGCTAACTCAAAGTTGAAGTTTGAGGATTTTGTAGGGGTGATTCTAAGTGAGGAAATGTGAAGAAAAATCTCTGAGGAATCTTCTAATTCAGGGAATTCTTTGACAATGGAAACAAGAGGGAGACAGAAGAATAGAGGAAGCTGTGGAAAATCAAAACATCGAGAAAGGTAAAAATCCAAAAGAAAGATAGTATGTTGGCACTGTGGAAAGTCTGGGCATTCAAAGAAGGAATGTTGGGAGCTTCAGGACAAGAAGAAACAACATGAAGAAAACAAGGAGGCAAATGTGGCAATAGGTAATGTATGTCAGGATGCTTTGATTCTTTCTTTGCACAATATTACTGAATCTTTGGTTTTAGATTCGTGGGCTTATTTCCATGCTACTCCACATAGGCATTATTTTGTTGATTATGTTCAAGGAGATTTTGGGCATGTGTTTCCTTGGTGATGATGAGCCTTGTAGCATAGTTGGAAAAGGTTCTTCTTAGGTTAAAATGCATAATGAGAATACTTGGCTATTGAAGGATGTCAGACATGTGCCTACATTAAGATGAAATTTGATATCAAGAGGGTAGTTGGGAAGTGATGGTTGTACTGTGATATTTATAGTGGACTCTTGGAAGGTTACCAAGGGTACTCTTATGGTGGAAATAGGTAAGAAGGTTGGAACCTTTGTAACATTCCCATTCATGACTCTAGAACAAGGGATTTTTTTTTTACTACATAACGTTCTCTACTCTTTTTTATTATAATTTAGAACACACATTCCAAGTTTTAATTAATGTTCTATGTTCTAAATGACTATTATTTAAAACACACATTAGTTTTAGACTAATGTTCTTTGTTCACATATTCATAATATGGAACACACATTCAATGCCATTTAATCACATAACAGATAGCCATATGCATTTGTAATGACTTGATGAATTACCGATCTCCCATTTCATGGCTCAGAGTTTCATCGATCTCTTATTTCATGACTGGGCTTCTTACCGATCCTTCATGTTAATTCAATGTAATTCATACTAAGTATACCTGGTTCTATTTACCCTTTCAGGTATTGAAGTTTTCTATTTAAGAGGCCTATATGAATATCTGTTACCAATATCCATCTGATATCCTACTTCTTAAACTAGGTGATTCAAGACAATGCAACTAGTAGCTTGTGATAATTTGGCCAAATAGTTTCACATGCTTAGCATGATTATATTCCTAGATGACATACTCGTCAATGGAATACATCCTTCACCCCACTTCATCTATTATCCAGAATGGTGTTTTCTAACTCCTGGCAGTCCTCTTGTCCAAGGTTGAACCTTAATCCGAGTCAACAATATGAAAAGGTATAGAGAAGCACTCATGATGACTAAGGGTACATAGACATGTTCCTAACTTGGTCCAAAGTAAAAATGAGGCCAAGTCCAAGCTTATGTAAACCTAGATGATCTGATTCAGAAGGGTGTTGCAACATGTTAGCTGTAACATTGTGTCATCATGAACACCCGACCTTCATGATGACACCTTATTGTAGTTGGCATGTACCAACATCTTGCGGAATCCTCCCATCTAGGGGTACATATCTAGCTAAGAGGTTGATCACTTTCTTATCTTTATAGTTTAAGAATAAGTTTCAATAACCTTGTTGATTCTCTAACCTCTTTGTTCATTACAGTTGCTAGCCATGAATGACTTAAATTGTCATGTACCTTAATATACAATCACTCCTTAAAAAGATTGTATATCATTTCTTGGTTCATTATTTAAAGTTTTAGACTTACAGTCCAAATCATCTTAACCAAGTTCACTCATGACTGGGTTTTAAATCTATGTTTCTTTATAACATACTTCATTAGAATGAGTTCTATTTATTATACACATGTATCCATTTATTTTCAATTATCTTACCTTATTTTAAAGTTTATTAAGAGGAGGTATGATTTCTACTTTCCGAATATCCTTTGGATACGACACCCCAAAAGAGTATTAACGAATTATTATTCCTATACTAATTTTCCCTTCCTTAACATTCATTAGTTAGGGTCCAATTCCAATTATTACTTATACCAGAGTTCATAAGTATTTTAATCTTTTATTAATGTCAATTAATAGCCCATATTGATTTGAGGAGTAACCATCTTTACTACCCAACTTATAAATTTTATTTAAGAGAAGAATAAAGTATCAATTCTCTCCTTCTCATTATTTCATTTAAGTCTAACTGCCATTATTTAAGCAAGTTATAAATACAAGAGAGTAGGAATAAGTTTACAATCCCCTTTACAGGAAACTCAAGTGAATGATTCAATAAATAAAAATAACACAAAATCCTTTTTCTCATTCCTCAAGGTAAAATATATATGTTTTACAAGTCCAAACATTTAGACTTCACTCATTCTAATCACCATTGATAAACTCAAACAAGATTACAACTTTTCCTTTTTTAATTACATCTGAAAGGAATAATAATGCCTCATATAAGATCCAAATTTTAGTTAAATAGAAGAAGCATCATAAAAGAACATGTCTTCTTTTGATACTTACAGAATCCATCTGCAAAAATTGCTAGCATGGGTCAGTTCTATGAACTGAGCATGATAAGCACTTATCATTAAAACGATGTGCTTTTGACTAACTGTCTCATTAAAAGAACCCTAATTTTTATGAAACATTCAAGTAGTTCAGATAGATACCACATAAGAATCAAGGATCAAGAAGGAAGATCATAATGAGTAACCCACAATACTTTAACTTAGAATCATGATCAAACAACACCCAGAGAGTAGCAAATTCATAAGAAAATTCACAACTAAGTAATACTACATCGCAATTACTTAATTATTTCATACTATAATGCATATAGTTCACTTTAGTTTCAGAACAATAAATTACCCAAAAAATTACCATTGATAAACTCAAACAAGATTACAACTTTTCCTTTTTTAATTACATCTGAAAGGAATAATAATGCCTCATATAAGATCCAAATTTTAGTTAAATAGAAGAAGCATCATAAAATAACATGTCTTCTTTTGATACTTACAGAATCCATCTGCAAAAATTGCTAGCATGGGTCAGTTCTATGAACTGAGCATGATAAGCACTTATCATTAAAACGATGTTCTTTTGACTAACTGTCTCATTAAAAGAACCCTAATTTTTATGAAACATTCAAGTAGTTCAGATAGATACCACATAAGAATCAAGGATCAAGAAGGAAGATCATAATGAGTAACCCACAATACTTTAACTTAGAATCATGATCAAACAACATCCAGAGAGTAGAAAATTCATAAGAAAATTCACAACTAAGTAATACTACATCACAATTACTTAATTATTTCATACTATAATGCATATAGTTCACTTTAGTTTCAGAACAATAAATTACCCAAAAAATACCATTGATAAACTGAAAGGAATAATAATGCCTCATATAAGATCCAAATTTTAGTTAAATAGAAGAAGCATCATAAAAGAACATGTTCGTATCTTCTTTTGATAATTTTTTTACAGATATAAATCATATTATTCTTTCAAGCATCAGAGAGGAATGATAATGCCTCAGTTCACATTAAAGATCATCTTTAAAAATTGCTAGACATGGGTCAGTTCTATGAACTGAGCATGATAAGCACTTATCATTAAAACGATGTGCTTTTGACTAACTATCTCATTAAAAGAACCCTAATTTTTATGAAACATTCAAGTAGTTCAGATAGATACCACATAAGAATCAAGGATCAAGAAGGAAGATCATAATGAGTAACCCACAATACTTTAACTTAGAATCATGATCAAACAACACCCAGAGAGTAGCAAATTCATAAGAAAATTCACAACTAAGTAATACTACATCGCAATTACTTAATTATTTCATACTATAATGCATATAGTTCACTTTAGTTTCAGAACAATAAATTACCCAAAATATGGATCCTAACAATTCTCAGAAAGGAATTATGTTTAAGGAATAATGATTTACAATTCACAACACAAAATAACTCTTCATATAACATCAAAGACCAGATTCATTCTACCTTTAAGAATGGAATTCATGTTGGATCTAAGATAATCTAAAATGAGAATTCCTTTCCTTCAATTACTCACTTGGCCTCAACTTAGATTAATACGGAATAGTGAAAATAACAAATGTAAAGTAAGTAACTTTTGTCATCCTTCAGAGGTCCACTAAAACAACATTACGTCACTAATTCAGATAACAAAAACATAGTATATATTTCTTCAGCTTTCAAAGATAAAGTAGTCAATGAATATTTTTACAGAGAGAGAGAAAATCATATTATTCTTTCCCTAAGAATGATTATGCATATCAACATAAAATACCAAATATAGATCTTACAAATGATCTTTCAATCTCTGATTAAACAATTAAATCAGAAATCTATTTGGGTTGGCATAGACTAATTAACATGAAAGTTAAAGACCTGAGTGGGATACGGTCCAATCAACATGTGAAGGAGAAGCTACAGCTTTGGTTTATCTATGCTAAAGGGGAGGGAAGATTCAGATAATGAACTCAGTGTTATTACCACAAGTATAAGAACAACCAAAAATATAATTCCTTACTCATTGATAGCTTATGCACTACAACTCAAGTTTAGTTTTCTCCCTTCTACAGAATGTTGACTAGGATTACATTCAAATCGACATAGATCCCAAAAAATGAAAAGATATGCTTTATAAGAGGGATAAAACCTACCTGGTTCAATCACAGTGGGGTTCACAAAGAGGTATAACCTCAGAAGTAAAGATCCAAAATCAACTTAACAGGAAAGACAAGCCCAACAACATCAGTTAGTTTCTTTGAAATTAGAAAATCAAACTTTTAACTTAATCGGTTAAGATAAAATGCTCCGTCAGCAACCAACAGAAATCATAATGCACAGGTGAATAACCCAAGATGGATTCAAACTGTTCCATTAGGAAACAAATTAGAAATGATCTAATTTAAGTGACAATGAAAAACTTCTTATTAGAGTTTCTTTGAAACTAAAACTTCTACCAAATGTAATCAAAAGTACACCATAATTTGCAGATGTTAATCTTTTCCAACTCATCAAAAGATAAGACTCCCTCAATGTTAATCTCCTCAGTTTGATTCTAAAATTTAGAAACTTTCATCTATCATAACAATGAAGGGTCAAGCTGAAGTACCATAACCAAGCTAAAGAATTCAAGGATTATTTTACTTCAAATGAGTCAAATAAAATATTCACCAAGCAAACAAGTAAGGTTCAAAAGTAGTGAAATATTTCTACCACGCCCACAAAATGGCCCGCAAAATAAAATATAGCTCTTTAACAAAGTCCAACAAAGACAATGTTTTATCCATTCTTTTTCCAAAAGAAGAACAATCCAATTCAATCCTTCATCAATGATTTTATTTTTCATGGTTTATTTTGCATAGAGAAATCAGAAGTCTAGAAAAATTAAACTACTTTTCTTTTCAATCAAATAAACACGATTTGCATAACCATGGATCAACACTCATATCCATTATTTTTCAAACAGCCAAAACAAGCAGATGATCATAGTCAATGATACACCCATACATTTTCATGAACCATTAATTTCAAAGAGCAGAGTTCTTTTAATGAATACGTTTAATAAAAAGTAGAAATATTTAACAAGAAGAGCTTATCATGCCTGATGAAATTCCTTATTGATTTGTAGAAGATTTCCTGCCAATATTTTCAAAAATTAGTTTTTATTTAAATAACATCAACAACCAACTCCCCAACTGTCTCCATGTTTTCCATAGGCTCATAAACACTTTGAGAATGATCAAGATCTTTAAGGGTCAAAAAATAAGCCCACAGGTTCAAAGGAGTGAAACCAGATGGAGAGCAAAAACCAGGAAAAACCAAAATGAACAACAACCTTTGCAAAACCCACTTCCTCTCTTTCCTAGACAGTTTCTTCACTGAAACCAATGCCATTAAATGCATTAAATGTAACTTTCCCTCTCTTTTCTTACGCCACCGCCACTTTGAATTTGGTGAAGTAAACTTCAAAAATTCCCATTCATTTTAAATTTAGCAATGATGCCAACTAGACATCCCACTTTCTTTTTATGCCTTCGCCAATCTTGGTGAATTTAGGTTATAAGGACATAAATCAATTCACATTAATACCTTAGATGCCACCACCACCGACCTTTATTTTGCCATGTAACCCATAGGTCCCCTTTAGGTTTAATAATAGTTTAGGTCACCTTAGCATTAGGTAGATTTCCATCTTAGTTCTTAGGTATTTTTAAATTTTATCTTAGGTTAGTTCAAATCCAAAACTATATCACATACCATCTTAGGTTAGGTTGTAATCCCCCTTTAAGGTTAAATTCTATATAGGGCAGGGTATTGCATCATAGTTTTAGGAACCAATAGTCATAGTTTAGTAATAGGTCCTTTATCTCCTCACACTACTCAACATTCCCAAAACATCAGTAAAGGAGGTTCAAACTTACAATTTACAGCATGATGTTAGTAAGGATACCTGAAGCTAGTTCTTTCACGATTTACACCAAAATTCTACTTGGTTCATTAATATGTTTCCTTCAGCATGTCCGTTAATAAGATGTCAACAAGGAAGGAAAAAAGCATACCTCGGATCAATGGAATTGATTCAAGGTGTGTTGTTACCATATAAAACTGTGAAACAACAGTACAGATGTATAACTTATTATCCACAAAATAGAATGGTCTTGTTTCCAAGTAAGCAAAATTATAGCAAGCACAAATTCTGAACAATAATAACCTATTTATGGCAAACATGATTTTCAACGTCAAAGGAATACACCTTCCTTAAAAAAATCACATGTCGAAATTTGCAATATCAAAAATGGAGGTCATCATGATGAAGATGTTACAACCTTGTATTTAACCACTTATAGCACTAATGTTTGTAATCTTGTGGCTTTAGAAGTAGATACAACATTGTGGCACTAAAGGCTCGGTCATATGAGCCATAAGGGCATGGAGATCATAAAGAAGGATTTTCTTGGATATACATAAATAGGTTTGGAATTCTATGAGGACTGCATATATGGGAAACATAAGCGAGTAAGGTTTCTTAAGGTTGGACCTACAAAGAAAGAGAGTAAGTTAGATTTGGTGCATTATTATGTGTGGGGGCCAGATCAAGTATCATCTCTTAGGGGTTCAAGTTAGTATGCTACTTTTATTGATGATGCAACAAGGAAAGTTTGGGTTTATTATATTAGAAACAAATCTGATGTATTTGACACTTTTGTTAAATGGAAATCCCTAGTAGAGAATGAAACATGTCTTAAGCTAAAATGTCTCAAGTCATATAATGGAGGGTAGTATTATAGTAATGAATTTGATGATTATTGTTCTAAGAATGGAATCTACAAGTAAAAGATGGTTTTAGGAACTCCATAGTAGAATGGGGTGTCAGAAAAAATGAAAAGAACAATAATGGAACATGCTAGGAGCATGAGGTTACATGCAGGACTACCTCTTTCTTTTTTGGTAGAAGCGGTGAGCATGACTATGTACTTGATCAATAGAGGACCTTCAAGTGCCTTAGATAGAGGCATACCTGAGGAGGATTGGTATGGTAAGAAAGTTTATTATTCATTTCTTAGAGTCTTTGGATGTGAGGTGTTTGTCCATATAGATAAGGATGATAGGACCAAGCTAGAGGCTAAATCAGAAAAATGTTCTTTCATTGGTTATGGTGGTGATGACTTTAGATATAAATGTTGGAGTATTAAGGAAAATAAAATATTTTGATCTAGGGATGCGGTCTTTAATGAGAAATTCATGTATAAGAAAAATTTGTAGGAAAATAGGGAAGAATCTAAGAAAGAATATGCAGTTGTGGAGGATCTTCTGGATAGGAATGTGACACATGAATCAATTCAAGAACCTCCTCAACAGGAACCCCAAACTCCTATATTGATGAGGTATTCTAGTGTAAGAAGAGATCCTAAATGTTTTTCTCCTTCTCTTTATTATTTATTACTCAATGATAGTGGAGAGCCAAAGAGCTTTGATGAATAAATGCAGGTAGATACCATGAAGAAGTGGGAGCAAGCCATTGATGAGGAGTATCAGGCTCTCATGGAAAACCAGACATGGGATTCGGTAAATCTACCCGAAGGAAAAAGATCATTATAGAACAAGTGGGTGTTCAGAGTTAAAGAGGAAGAAGGAGGAAAGAAAAGATAAAAGGCTCGGTTGGTAGTCAAGGGGTTTGCATAGAATAAAGGTATAAATTTTGATGAGATTTTTTCTCCTATAGTAAGAATGAATTCTATTAGAAATAGTCTAGGAATAGTTTCAACAGAATACTTGCACTTATAACAACTTGATGTAAATACTGAATTTATCCATGGTGATTTGGAGGAGGAACTATATATGCAGCAACCATAAGGCTATGATGTCAAAGGTAAAGAGGGGATGGTGTGGAAACTAAAGAAGAGCTTGTATGGCTTGAAACAAGATCCACCTTAATGGTATAAGAAATTTGATAGCTTCATGATGGAGCAAGATTGTATTAAATGTCATTCCAACCATTGCGTGTATATGAATAAATTTGACGATGGTAGTTATCTTATCCTGTGTTTGTATATGGATGACATGTTGGTTGCAGGTAAAAACATGTAGGAAATAAAAGTACTCGAGAAGTAGCTAAGTGAATCCTTTGCTCTGAAGGTTTTGGGGGCAGCCAAAAAAATCCTTGGTATGAGGATATCTTGAGATAGGAAGGAATGGAAATTGACTTTATCTCAGGAAGAGTACATTAAGAAAGTCTTAGAGAGGTTTAATATACAGGATGCTAAACCGGCTGGGACTCCTTTAGCAAGCCATTTCAAGTTATCAAAGGAGCAGTGTCCCAAGATAGAGCAGGAGAGAAACCAAATGTCTAAGGTACCTTAATCATCAGTGATTGGTTGTTTGATGTATGTCATGGTGTGCATCAGGACTGATATTTCCCATGTAGTGGGAGTGGTGAGTAGAATTATGAGTGATCTAGGAAGAGATCACTGACAGGAAGTAAAGTGGATCCTTCGGTATGTGAGAGGGACCATGGGGAATTTTTTCTACTACAGTGGATCAGACACCACTTTGTGTGGTTATGTAGATTCAGATATGGCTGGAGATGTAGTTAGTAGGAGGATCATGACAAGTTATGTTTACACTGTAGGTGGGACAACAGTGAGATAGATTTCACGACTACAGAAGTTGGTGGCTTTGTCAACCACAGAGAATAAGTATGTTTTTTCCATAGAGGAAAGAAAAGAAATGATTTGGTTAAAAAAATTGCTTGAGGAGTTGTAGCATAAGCAGGAGGAAGGAAATCTGCATAGTGATAGTCAGAGTGATATATACCTAGATAATAACTCTACTTTCCGCTCTAGGACAAAGCATATATAGTTAAGGTACCATTTCATTCGAACAAATTTGGAGGAAGAGAAGTTGAAGCTGGAGAAGATTCATACCAGTCAGAATCCTATAGACATGATGACCAAGGTGGTCACAAAGGAAAAACTAAAGCTATGTTTAGCTTTGGTTGGTCTTCATAGAAACTAGTGAAGGGTTGAGAAGCTTTCTCAGAGGAAAACTAGTCTCCAAGTGGGAGATTTTTAGGTTGTGGAGCTTATTTTCATGTGAGGAAGTGTTGAATATTGTACACTAAGAGTACTTTACACTTTCCATCGTTGTCTCATTGGGGTTCACATGCCTGATATACCAAGAAACATGCTTTTCCATATCGGCGGGATTTTTGACCCATATGTTTATGGGATGGTTTTGGCCCATGGTTTTTTTTTATACCCATGGTTTTGTAAAACTATTTAAGAATTTGTCTATTTATAAGGTTTTTTTCATATGGTAGGTATAATGTAACATTGCATATGTGTTTTGAATTCGAGTGTGAATTCTATAGAGTTTGTTGAGCATGGCTCCAAACAAATCTAGGTATTGTATTAAGAGAGCGGTGGATTGTAATAAAATATGAGCAAGTGATTTTTTATGGACGTAGCCCAAATTGGGTGAACCATGTTAAATAATGTCTCTTTGTGTTGTGTTATTTTATTTTGCAATTTTATTTGAGATCTGTAATAATTTCTACATATTAGTTTCTACTGTTACAATTCTATGAGGGATTATTCTACATATTTTATTCCTTATTTCCTAACACCAAGAACCCAACAATCCATTTCCTCATCACAGGCCTCTAATATACCCAAGCAACCTAGACAACTTCTGCACTCACCTGTAACCTTCTTACCACCCATACCTCCACTACCGTCCATAACTTCTTCACTACCCATGAAAATTTCTTCTATTTCACTCACGCCTCCTGCCCAACCTACACCACCCACCTCCACAACATCTCAGTTACCCCCATGGGTAACCCGTCCTCTTCCACCATCATATTTTCCCTCCACATCTCATACACCCATCTCATCATTTCCCAAAAATACACAACCTAAAGCTAATTTTTTTTTACCCTCTAATAAGGTAGTTAAACCAACCAAACCTTTCGCCACTATCTCTTCTACCATGTTCATACCCAAGTAGATGCAACCAAGACCTAAGACCACTTCACATACCAAAATAGTAAACTAACCCACCCCCCTTCCTATAAAGCCTCTTCCTCCATAATCAGTTGTATCTACATATAAACCCACATTCACCTCCCATTGTGATCCACTAGCAGGATCCTATGCCAAAATCTTAACCAATCTCCTCAAAAAAAATTTCATCACATTACCGCCTCTTAGACATTAGGACCCACTCAAACCCAAACCAAAAGGGTTTAACGAAACCAAAATTTTCACCTACCATCGTGTGCCAAGACATGATGTTGAGAATTGTAAGGATTTAAAAACCACTCTTTTCTAATTGTGTGCTCCTAAAGAAAATTTTGATGAAGATGATCTTCTTGATGAGGATCCCATTTTTCCTTCACCAATTTCCATAGATATTCTCCCATTACCTACTCAGCAACCAAAATATCCACCCCCACAACTCTTTGATCCACCCCCAAGAATTGATATTAACATGATTTGTATCAGAGAGTTGGCCAAACCACCACCAATATGCCAATGTGCCCTACTCATTTCACAAGGATCATATCCCCCACTAGGGTTTTGTCCCTCATGCTGCTATACCTTCCATGACACACCCTCTTTATCCACCTCCCCTTAGATTAACATGATCAACATTGCCACCCGTGCTCAGAAAGAAAGGGGCAAGGAAAAAGCAATTGGCCCATCAACTAAACCTGTACCCAACATACCATCCACACCCATACCCAAAGTCACCATTAGAGGTCTAGCATATCCTATTTCCGATGGGGTCACACATTACAAAATGATAAAACAAATACACCAGTCCCCCCTCAAAATGTCTTTATATGACATTGTCCAAACATCAGAGTCACATTGTCAAGCCCTCATAGAGGTCCTTCAATCTATTGAAGTCTTACCAAATTACCCCACACCCATAGCCTCTGTCATTACCCCTCACCATGTAGCCTCTCTCACTAGATCATCAGCTTCCTCTACACCTCCACCTACCCGCCAAGTGGCCTCCCTTAGTTTTCTAGATGAAGAGATCACTCCCTTCTAGTTCGATGACCCCAACCCCACTCTTTTCATCTCAACATTTATCAATAATATACACATGCGACACATTATGATCAATGGTGGTGCTATTATTAACATCATCTCCTCCCATACATATGACCAAATGTGAATACCTGCCAATTGCATGCATGGTAACCTAGTTATGCTGCACTCCTTCAATGATGTCATGACCTCTACCCTAGGCACCGTCATTCTCCAAATTTGCGTAGGTCCCTGCACTATCCTAGAACTTTTCTATGTCCTATAGGCGGAGTTCCAGTATAATTTGGTTCTTGTCCAATCTTGCATCAGTATCATGGATTGTGTCCCATCGAATTTACACCATTTCTTCAAATTTGAACACAAGGGACATAATTACACCATCCCTCCTAACCCATTACCTTTCAAGACCTGTAACATGTTATATCAGCCCAATGATGTGCTTATACCAGTCAAGTCATCTGCCACTATCACTACTTCACCTTCACCCACAAGCCCATCCACCACAACTTCCACAACCTCTACTGCATCTAACCTTACTATCCCCATTGCAATTATAGCCTCTACCATTAACACACTTTTTTCCCCATCATCTAGCAAGCCATCTATCCTTGCTACCCACATACTGACTATCGATCCGTTAGAAGGTGTTTTTCAATGCCTCACTCTAGGGGAATACTGCCTATACAATATGAACACCTTCATCACCCCACAAGAGTATGGGAATCTACGTCAACACCCTAGCTACAACATCCACATTGGTGATATTTTTCCTTATGGCCCTCCCCACCTTCGCACCAATCTAACATATGGGGGACTTGATATTATAACCTATAAACCTAAACCTCCATCCCAAGACCAACCATTTTCATCTGACCTACACTCCCTCACTAACCACTACTTCATTCACACTTTCCTCCACCGATGCGCGTGGAAAGGATTTGGCTTCAGATTTTACAAACAAGCCACCATACTATCATTTCATGTACCTCTCATAAATACAATGACCATAGTGGAATTGGTTTTGATGCTCCACCTTCCAAGAAGATTTGCGTCAAACTTATCCAGGACAAGAAATCCTCCCCATCTCATTCACCCACATTACCATCTTCACCCATGGAGTCCATAGATCCCGAATCTATTCCTCCTAACTTTTTTTTTGTAAACACCATTTCCCTAGGACTGCTGACCTATCAACATGATGGCGAGGCTCCCTCTTCTCTCCCATTCTTGTATCCTGACATGATCAATGACGATACGCCTTCTATTAACATCGTTTAATGTTAGGACGATGAGTCCATCCTCACCTACCTTGGTGTGGAATAATCTTATATTCATAGGTCGTGACCCTCTAAGATGCAAACGATGTTAAATGAATCAACCATCAAAATCAACATTAACACTCATAATGACCCACACTTTCTAAAGATCGGCCAATCATTAGATGCTACTAAACAAGAAGCCTTCACCTCTTTCCTTTGGGACCATAGCAATGCTTTTACCTGGTCCTATGCTGATATGTCTGGTATTGACCCAAAAATCATGGTCCACAATATTGTAACCATTTCGGATGCCAAACCCATCAAATAAAAGTTACAAAAATGCATCCTCACATTTCTCTTCTGGTCAAGAAAGAGCTTCAATGCCTTCTCTTGGTTTCCTTCATCCTACCCATTGACTATCCTCAGTGGATTTCTAACATCATTCCTATCACAAAGGTGACTGGGGGACTCCGCATCTGCATGGACTTCTGTGACCTCAACCTAGCTTGTCCTAAAGATGGCTTTCCCTTACCCAAAATTGACCAACTAGTTGATCTAACTGCTGGACATGAAATGTTATCACTCATTTATAATTTATTGGGTTACAAAAAATATTACTAGCTCTAGAAGATCAACACAAGACTTCCTTCATCACCCATTTGGGGACCTTCTGTTATCAATTCATGCCTTTTAGCCTTAAAAATTCCAACGCTACATACCAATTCTTTATGAATTACATATTCTATGAAATCATGCATTACATATTGGAAGATTATGTAGATGATTTGATTTCCAAATCCAAACATTGAACCAAACACTTACCCATCCTTAAATTCATCTTTGACTGCCTCATCAAGTATTGTGTTTGTCTTTAATCAAAAAGTGCATCTTTGTGGTAATTTCTAGACAACTCCTAGGTTTCATCATTTATTTGTGTGGCAGAGAAGTCAATCCTTCTAAAGTCAAGGCCATTCTGGAAATGCCTTCGCCCACTAATCTCCATCAACTTCAAAGCCTGCAAGGTAAGCTATAATTCATTCATCATTTTATCTTGTAGCTTTCCAACTGTTGTCAACCATTTTATCATCTTCTCAAGAAAGATGTTTCATTCAAATGGGATGATGAATGCCATAAATCCTTTAAGGCCTTAAAATAATACATTCTTTAACCACCATATTTCATTCCTCCTAAAGATGAGAAACCATTTTACCTATATATTTCCATCACTGGCCATTCTTTAGGTGTCATGTTTTCTCATCACGATGACCAACACCAAGAGAAAACGGTTTCTTACATAAGCTGTACCCTTATGGACTATAAAACTAGACATACCCATGCCAAAAAATTCTACCTCACCTTAGTTTTCATCACCACCAAACTCTGCCATTACCTACTCAACCAAAAAACCTTCTTGTAATGCCTGCTTCAACTACCACTTGAGACCAAGGAACAAATTAGGAAAATTATGGAATAATTTTTTTTATAGGAAGATTCTACAACCAAGTTGCAAGACACTAGTTTGAAACTAAATAGGTTTTAGAATAAATTCTGATTAACAAAACACAAGATTTCCATTTTTATCTTATAACAAGTTTACAAGGTTCCAATTTGGAGGTTACAAGTTTTACTAAGGTTCAAGGAGAAATTTATCACTAGGCCTGCTCTCTATCAAGCCCTAAAATTCAACTAAATTTTTCACATACTTAGATTTATCAAAAATTTCCTAAACTAGGCTCATTTGATAGGAAATTTCCTCACCTTTCCAACCATATAAAGAAGTCCTCCTAAATCCTTGTAAAACTCAAGTTATGGTCGGGCGGAGTTTTAGGGAAAATTTTTCCCTTGGAGGTCCATGGGGTTAGGGAGAAAATTGGGAAAATTTTCCCAAATGCCACGTGTCATCACGTGATTGGTGTGGGTGAGCGAGTCGTGGGAAAAAAATTGAAATTTTTCCCAAAACCAAAGTCTCAATTTTCCAAAGGAAAATTTTCCTCTGTGCCTCCGCACTTGCTCAAATGGCCACGTGGCGCTTTGTGATTGGCCGCGGGCCGGTGCAGGAAATTTGGATTTTTCGCCCATGGGTTAAAAGATTAAAAGAATTGCATCGACCCGCGCACCACTGGGGACACATGTCATCACCCCATTGGCTATGGGGGTGTGGGGCCGTGGAGAAAAAAGTGAAATTTTTCCAAAAGTGTAAAATGTTAAGTCTTTAATTCTAAATCCTTAGGCCCTCTCTGCCATGTGTCAACACGTGATTGGTGTGGGGCCATGGGGTTGTGGGGAGAAAAGTGAAAATTTTCCAAAGTAAAAAATGGTTAAGTTTTCCATTTTGATTAGCGTACCCCCTGCCACGTGTCATCACGTGATTGGTTGGGATCCGCAGAGTTGCGGGGAAAATTGGGAAATTTTTCCCAAGGTAATTTTTTTTTTTTTTAAAGTTAAGTTTTTATCAAGGGTCCACCCCTCCAAGGTGCCACGTGGTGAATTATGATAGGATGAGAGGGTGGCAGGGCCACGGAAATTTTTAGAAATTTTTTCCAAAGTTCAAAATTTAAATTTTTCTAAGGTCGAATTATTTCATTTTTGGTTTGGGATGGCCATTTTGAAGTAAAACTTCAAATGGCCATAACTTTTGATAGGAAGCTCCATTTTAGGAAAACGAGGACTTTCCAGAAATCTCTCGGAGTCCTATTTGCACAGAAATCATCAATTTTAGAATTTGGTGAAGTTTTGAGGGTCAATTTTAAGAAATTGATCTGCAGGGTTTATAATTTTAAAACTGGCAGTTTTTCCAACTTGGGAGATTTGTTCAATGTTGATTTCTTTTCTTCTCAACATGTAAATTGAACATGAAAGGATGGTCTAGGATGAGTTTAAGATTGTTTTCAAGATTCAATTCATTGATTGCTTTCCCATTTTCATTTTTATATCTTTTGACAGAATTCTAATTACGCAAGTATAATTTCTAGTTTTGAAGGGGATCTTGTTGTTCATTTTAATTATTGAGTGCCACAAGGTTTCTTATACATTAGTACATCTTAATTTCATTGTCTCATTCCTTAATTTTAGTCATAACTCTAAACTATACATTAGTTGCATTATTTTTTTTAAAAAAAAAGCCAGAGTTACAAATTAAAACAGAGTTATTTCTTCCACAAGTTTACAATTTAATATGCAGATTTCAATTAAGGGAAAACATATCAATTTCCTCTCTCAGACATCCAATTGATTCAACACACACTTACATTCAAAATACAAAGTGGATTTCAATTCTAAGACTTAATTCAAAGTATCTAATTTCTGTCAGTTTCCTTTATACGTACTCTCTTTTCTAAGACAACATTTGCATGATATAACAACCCTTAAAATTTACAACACAACAATGCAATTGAACAAGGAACATGATTATTTCATTGATCTCCAATAAAAATGTACAATTCAACTCATTCTTTACATTCCAACTTGAATCTTACAAACTGTAAGATGTTCTTTAAAAAAAAAACAGAGGAAGGAAAGTAACTCTTCACATTTCAAAATACGACATATAGGATATCATTTTCATTTCTCAATTCATATACAACTTTCAATTACAATTTAAATACTTCTTATTTCCATATCAATACACTCATCCACTTAAAAGTGGGAAAGGTTACAATGACATTTGTTCAAGAACAGAAAATTGTCAAAAACTGATTTCTCCAAGCTCCAAACAGCAACATGTTGATTTCTCCATCTTTTCAACTTGATCACAACAATGAAGGGGGAGAGGCAATTCTCTCCACCCAACCAAGATACCCAATGGGAAAAGAGAAGCCATCTTTCCCGATTGGCCCCCGAGCCCCAACCATATTGAAATGGAGCATGATGATACAACTCATGGCAACATGGCTTCTTCACATACAAGCATAAATTCACAAACACAAAGAAACACAAAGCAAGAAGATGTAGTTCTCAACTACAACAATCAATTCCAAACAAAACAAAGGCTCCTTCTCCAAGCAAGCAGGCCAAGCAAGAGAAAGAACTATGGAGGTCTCCTTGTGCCTCCCAAGTTGAATTTTGGGCATCCACCAAAAGCAAACCACCAAAATCATAGCAATCCCATAAACCTTATCCCTCCTCAACCCCTCCTTATCCCTCCTCCAAATTTATCCCTTATACCTTCCCCAAAGTAGGAAATGCAAGCAATTTCCTTTCCTAGGTGGATCCCAAACCAACATTCCCTCCCAAGAACAAATAACAATGGAAAATCCCTTATCCCTCCTCTGATAAACCTCATAGTCTTCTCTCCACACCATGCCCTAAGCATTCTACCCATCCCTCAAGAATGTAACCACAAAAACCCATTCAATAATTTTCATGCAAGAAGGGGAAAGAAAAACAGCAAAATAAAGGGACAAGACCCTACCTCTCCATAATGGATATTTTCTTTCAAACAAAAAATTCCTTGTTGCACAAATCAGTCCCAAACAAAAAATGCAGAGCATGCAAAACAATCCAAGTTCCTTCCACAAGAACAAGCTCCCAATGCAAGAGAAAATTCCACCCCAAGAAGAAATAACAAACTTTCAACAACCTCAAATGAGGAAGCAATTCCCATTTTTAAAGGGAGAGGGTGGAAGAGGATGATGTGGATTCCAAGTGGGATGCCACATAATTTTTCCTCATCCAAAAATCAATCAACATCAAAACAATAAAATCACAATAAATGTGAATGACAAACCACTTACACACTTCATTTTTTCCCATCCTAAAAAAAGAATGCATTTAAAATTTGTAAGACAAGTGCAAACAAATCTTACAATAAATCATGTCAAAATGTAATAAAATAAATTATTTTGACTCCAAATTAATAAACATGGTTGGTGGAGGATTTTGAGAGGTGTGGGACAAGTTTAACTTGTCCCACAAGCCTCCAAATTTGTCCTCCAAGCTCAAATTCGAATTTCAAGAGAGAGATGGAGTGTCTGACCTTCCAAAATCTTCTTACAACCTCTTACAATTTCTTACACAATCTATCACTTCACTTACACAACCCATACTTGGTAACTTACACACTCTTCTAAAATGCATTTATTTCTATGACATTTATTTATTACAAACTTTAGACACAACCATATATTTAATTACCATATGGTTATAAAATATATAAATAAATTTCATTTTCAACCAAGACAATAACATTTAATTTCACCTTCCACATCCTATTTAATTTAATTAAATTTTAACTATATGACTCTCACATTATACTATCAATTTTAAATAATTAAAACAAAAGCACATTACAAATAAAATACACACAACAATAATTAAAAAGGGAACACATAATAAAAACACACATATGCCCCTATGGTCACAATAATGGAAATCCCCCCCCATGGGAAATCCTAACAACTAAACACACAAATCAAACACAGTTGCCATGGTGACCTTGTTGATTTCACACTGAATTCCAATATGGTTAGTCTCCAGTCCCCCAACATTGTTGTGATTTTAACCTGCAAAATGCAAAATACCTCCTTCGGCCTCGTGGCCATATCAAAACATCCAAATGATATATAAACATTAAATCCAATTCACAACAATATCAGGATTTTAACAATTTATCAATTAAAATTCAATTTGCAACTATATCATCATCAAATAGATCTCTACACTAGAGTTATTCATAATATCAATGTCACATGTTTACAATCAACATCAATAACCTGTCCATGTCAACTAGTATATCATCATCCACATAATAATAAAAATGTCTCAATGATCCTCAAGCATAATAACTAAATCCAGATCAATATTAATCCATAGTCTAACATCTAACCATCATGCTAATCAAAACATAATAATGTCCATAATAATCCATGAGCTAGTATATACACATCCTGCTACATCAAAATATAATAATATCCAAAATATGATCAATAGAGTCAGGATCAGTATCTAAATAGTGTCAAAGGGAAGTGGGCACTACATCCCCCTCCCCTTAAACTAGACTTCCTCCTGGAAGTCACTGGAACAAATGTGGAAACTACACTCGTAAAGTAGTAGCATCCTCCCAAGTGGCTGCAATCTCATCATATCTGTCCCACTGCACCCGTACTTGATCAATCTCTCTGCCTCAAAGGCCCAGGGTCCTACAATCAATGATACAGACAGGCTCCACCATCACCTACCCCTGATCCTGCACCTATAATGAAGTCCAATCCAGCACATGAGAAGGATCTGTGATGTATCTCCTAAGAAAAGAAACATGAAACACATCATGTACACAAGACAAGTTGGGTGGTAATGCTAGACGGTAAGCCAATGGGCCGATACGCTCTAGGATCTCAAAAGTTCCAATGAATCAAGGAGCTAACTTAGAACCTTTTCCATAATGGATCAGGATCTTATATGGCCTAACACGAAGGAAAACCTTCATGCCCACATCAAAATTATGCTCGTTTCTATGCTGATCAACGTACTTCTTCTGCCTATCCTGTGCCTCCTGCAATCTCTACCTAATCAACATTACCTGCTGCTCCATGTCTTGCAAAAGAGCTGGTCCTAAGGATACTCTATCCTCCAATCTATCCCAGCTAAGGGGTGTCCTACACTCCCTACCATACAAGGCCTGAAAAGGAGCCATGCCTATAGAACTCTGGAAACTATTATTGTAGGAAAATTCCACAAGATACAGATACTCCTCCCATCTCACCTGGTGATCCATCACGTACATCCTGAGCATGTCCTCCAAAATTTGATTCACCCTCTCAGTCTGTCCATCTGTCTCTAGGTGATAGGCTATGCTGAAGTTAATCTTCGTCCTGAGAACATACTGCATGGTGGTCCAGAAATGAGAAGTGTACAAAGGATCGTGGTCACAAATGATCTTCTACAGAATCCCGTGCAACCTGACAATCTCATCCAAGTAAACACGTGCCACTGCACTAGCTTTATAGGTGGTATTCACTGGGGAAAAGTGAGTTATTTTTTTCAATTTATCAACCGTGACCATGATGGCATCGTGGTGATATCTCGACATCGGTAATCCAACAATGAAATCCATGGAAATGGTGTCCCATTTCCACTCCGGTATAGCATGAGGATAGAGAAGGCCAGCTGGATGCTGATGCTCGGCCTTCACTTTCTAGCACTCTAAACAACGTGACACAAAATGAGCCACGTCCCTGCGAAGTCCTCTCCAGTGATATAACTGTCTCAAGGTGGCGTGCATCTTCTTCACCCCAGGATGGGCTGAATAGGGTGCACGATGTGCCTCTGTCAAGATGTCCTGCCTCAAGCCTCCGTCTCTAGGAACATAAATCCAACCTCTATGCCTAAGAAGACCATCTACCTCTAGTGAGAAACCATAAAATTTCTCCTCAAGGGGCCTCTGAGACTCAATATCTACTTGAGCTGTAATGTAAAAATTGTCAAGAGGAAGCTGCTGAAGAATCTTGTTCCATAAATCTGTGCTCACTAAAGTATCCATGCTCAAATGCCTCCATCTACTAAGGGCATCTACAACCACATTCTCCTTCCCCTTCACATGCTCTATCTCCATGTCATACTCATAAAGCAACTCCATCCAACGCCTCTGACGAGCGTTTAGATTGGGCTGCGTGAAGAGGTGGCAAAGACTCAAATGGTCTGTCCTGAGTGTGAATCTCCATCCAAGAAGAAAATGTCTCCATCTAACCAAAGCATGCACAACCACCATAAGCTCAAGATCATGGGTAGGATAATTAAGCTCATGATCCTTGAGTTTGTGAGACTCAAAAGCTACAACCTTGCCATCCTGCATTAACACACTTCCAAACCCTACTAAAGAAGCATCTGTGCAAACAAAGAACTCCCCCTATGGATCTGGAAATGCAAGAATGGGTGCTGTAGTGAGATATTCCTTCAGTTTCCTGAAGGCCTGCTCACACTTGTCTGACCAAATAAACTTCTTCCCTTTCCACTGAAGGGAAGTGATGGGGTGTACTATCCGAGAGAAGTCCTGCACAAATCTCCTATAGTAACCTGCTAACCCCATGAAGCTACGCACCTCTGTCACTGTAGTGGGTGCTGGCCAATCCATAATGGCTCTAATCTTGGAAGGATTGACTATGATACCTTCACCTGAGATGATATGACCCAAGTATTGAATCTCTGACTGAAAGAAAGCACACTTCTCCAAGTTCCCGTAAAGTTGCTGCTCACGAAGACACTGAAGAACCTGACGAAGGTGCCCCTCATGCTCCTCACGCGTATGTGAGTAAATCAAAATTTCATCAAGAAAGATGAGCATGAAGAAATCTAAAAAGGTCTTGAATACCCCATTCATCAAACTGATAAACACTGCAGGGGCATTTGTCAAACCAAAAGGCACCACTGTGAACTCATAGTGCCCATACCTCATACGAAAAGTAATCTTATGAATGTCTAACTCCGTAATCCTCAACTGATGGTACCCTGACTTGAGATAAATCTTAGAGAACACCATGGCCCCTTTCATTTGATCAAACAAGTCATCAATACGTGGTAGGGGATAACGATTCT
This sequence comes from Taxus chinensis, assembly GCA_019776745.2. NCBI lineage: Eukaryota > Viridiplantae > Streptophyta > Pinopsida > Cupressales > Taxaceae > Taxus > Taxus chinensis. The sequence continues at coordinate 71,939,243 of CM034147.1, forward strand.
TGATCGTTACCTTATTCAGCTGGAAATAGTCTATGCATAACCGTAAGGATCCATCCTTCTTCTTAACAAATATAACCAGTGCACCCCAAGGGGATACACTAGGATGGATAAGGCCTTTCTCTAGAAGGCCCTCCAACTGTAACTTGAGCTCACAGAGCTCTGGGGTGGTCATCCGATAAGGAGCTTGTGAGATAGGCTCTGCTCCTGGAACCAGATCAATATGGAAATCAATCTCACGTGGGGGTGGCATCCCTGGTAGCTCCCCTGGAAAAACATCTACATACTCTCTCAAAATGGGATGGTCATCTAGTGATGGCCCACTAGATCCATCCTCTACCCTAGTCACTGACTATGACTGCATACATCTGACAACCCTATCACACACACCACTTGAGCTGTATAGTGGAGATAGTGCAAATAGAAATAGGTCTCCTAACCTCAGAAATCACCGACTCATCTCCAAGATCATCTGCACAAGATATAGTCTTATGATAGCAATCTATCCTGGCCCTGTGTGCAGATAACCAATCCATGCCTAAAATGACTCCATATGAGCCCAAAGGAAGCACGCAGAGATCTGTAGAGGTGGTGAAAGGTCTCAAGTTAATAACACACTCCTTTACCAAGGAGTCTACAGAGACCTTGGCTCCCAAAGCCATCTCGACATCCCAACTATAAACCTATCTAATAGCCACCAACCTGCATCGCTCTACTAAGGATGGTGCAATAAATGAATAAGAAGAACCAGAGTCAAATAATATGGAGGTAGGAACACCTCCGATACTACCTGGGGTCTTAATGACAGTGCTCTAGTGCTCAGCCTGGTGGTTCTCAACCACTACGTAGATCTTGTGACTCTACCCCATGTCTCCGAATGTAGGCTCTAAGATGGGTGCCTTACCCTTATTAGGGTTTTGGGGGTAATCTCTCCAAAAGTGTCCCACTACTCCACACCCAAAGCAACCACTTGAAGTCCTCCAAACTGTAGCACCGCTAGAAGGTGCCCTAGAGGTAGGTGCTATGGACCTTGATGATCCAACCATAATCTGCTATGGCCTCTGTGGTCGAGCTCCTGCTAACTGAGCTCTATCTCTACCCTATGTCCTGGTGGGACCCCTAGGAGGCCCCATGCTCTGACCTCTTTGTACATCAACTCTTTGAGGAGGCCTAAAAGGTGGGTGTGACTGCTGTTGCTGCTGCTATGGCCTAAAAGATGAATATGAAGAATGCTGACCACCATGGGGAGGAGGAGCTAACCCCCTTGATCTGTTATCCTATAACTACTTAATACGGCTCCTGACTCGGTCTCTAGCCTACTGGGTTTTACCCCGAGTCTCCTCTGCAATGTGGGCCTTCTCAACAGCCTCTGCTAATGTCTATGGGAAGTGGATCTGAACTACACCTCCAATGTCTATATTAAGGTCCCGGATGAACCTGTGGATCCACACCTACTCATCCTACATGTAATCAATGTACTAAAGTAGGTCTAGGAGCCTACTCTCATACTCGGCCACTGTAAGGGAAACCTGTCGAAGGTCGTGGAACTCATTGATCCTCTACTGTATGAATCTCTGTGGCAAGTATCTACTCCTAAATCTCTCCTCAAATAGCTCCTAGGTGACTGTATCCGAGTCTATATGGAGCTTCTGCTCCACTGCCCTCTATCATACTCCAGCTCCATCCTTTAGTAGATGGATCGCAACATGAGCTTTTGTGTTGCTAGAACAAGGAAAAAGCTTGAAGCAACCACTCAAGCTAACCAACCAAGCCTTTGCTTGGAAACACCCTATGTCACCTGAATAATGTGATGGCCTAAGCTTCAGGATTTCCCTGATGTGATTTGCAGCTATGGTCTGATGGCCTCTGGGCCTCTCTATAAGCTCATCCCTAAGCCTAGGGCTCCGAGACCTCTCTCTATGCTCTAGAAATCTGTCACCCAACCTCCTAGGTGGTGATTCTGCTCTAACTGACTCTGTATGAAAATTATCTCCCCCATCCTCCTCACTAAGTTGAGGGGGTGCATGTCCCTCTATGGAAATATCTCTGTCATGTTTGCCTGAGTGCCCTCCTACTAATCCTCCACGTAGGGAAGCACTAACATCGTAGAGAGTCTGCAAAATCTATGGTAGGATAGATGCTAAACCATGATCTAGTGGTGATGGTGGTGGTAGTGGAGGTGGCTCTGAGTCTCTGTGAACATTCGTCTTACTCTGTCTAAGCTCCATACATAGACCAGAGTGGGAGTTACTTCATTACCTCGAGTTTCCTTCAGTTTTCTAAGTTTATTAACATGTTCAATTTTCAAACGGTTTTGTTTTCTAGATTATCAATTTGCTAGTTTTAGGTTTCAAGTCTCAATGTTTCTAGTGTGCCCAATGGTCCAAGCTTTTGAACCACTACTCTGATACCAAGTGTAATGCCTGCTTCAGCTACCACTTGAGACTAAGGAACAAATTAGGAAAATTATGGAATAATTTTTTTTATAGGAAGAGTCTACAACCAAGTTGCAAGACACTATTTTGAAGCTAAATAGGTTCCAAAACAAATTCTAATTAACCAAACACAATATTTTCATTTTTATCTTATAACAAGTTTACAAGGTTCCAATTTTGAGGTTACAAGTTTTACTAAGGTTCAGGGAGAAATTTATCGCCAGGCCTACTCTCTATCAAGCCTTGAACTTCAACTAAATTTTTCACACACTTAGAGTTATCAAAACTTTCCTAAACTAGACTCATTGGATAGGAAATTTCCTCACCTTTCCAACCATATAAATAAGTCCTCCTAACTCCTTGTAAAACTCAAGTTATGGCCAGGCAGAGTTTAAGGGGAAAATTTTTCCCTTGGAGGTCCGTGGGGTTAGGGAGAAAATTGGGAAAAAATTTCCAAATGCCATGTGTCATCACATGATTGGTGCGGGTGAGTGGGTCGCAGGGAAAAATTTGAAATTTTTCCAAAAACCAAATTCTCAATTTTCCAAAGGAAAATTTTCCTCCGTGTCTTTGCACATGCTCATATGGCCACGTGGCGCTTCGTGATTGGTCGCGGGCTGGCGGAGGAATTTTGAATTTTTCACCCATGGGTTAAAAGGTTAAAAGAATTACATGGACCTGCACACCCATGGGGACACATTTCATCACCCCATTGGCTACGGGAGTGTGGGGCTGCGGAGAAAAAAGTGAAATTTTTCCAAAACTGTAAAATGTTAAGTTTTCAATTCTAATCCTCAGGTCCTCTCTGCCACGTGTCAGCACGTGATTGGTGCGGGGCCACGGGGTTGCGGGGAGAAAAGTGAAAATTTTCCAAAGGAAAAAATGGTTAATTTTTTTTCATTTTGATCCATGCACCCCCTACCACGTGTCATCACGTGATTGGTTGGGATCCGTGGAGTTCAAGGGAAAATTGGGAAATTTATCCCAAGGCAATTTTTTTTTTTTAAAGTTAAGTTTTTATTAAGGGTCTACCCCTCCAAGGTGCCACGTGGTGAATTCTGATAGGATTAGAGGGTGGTGGGGCTGTGGAAATTTTTAGGAAATTTTTCCAAAGTTCAAAATTAAATTTTTTCTAAGGTCGAATTATTTCATTTTTGGTTTGGGATGGCCATTTTGAAGTAAAACTTCAAATGGCCATAACTTTTGATAGGAAGCACCATTTTAGGCAAACGAGGAATTTCTGGAAATCTCTCGGAGTCCTATTTTGACAGAAATCATAAATTTTAGAATTTGGTGATGTTTTGAGGGTCAATTTTAAGAAATTGATCTGCAGGGTTTATAATTTTAAAACTGGCAGTTTTTCCAACTTGGGAGATTTGTTCAATGTTGATTTCTTTTCTTCTCAACATGTAAATTGAACATGAAAGGATGGTCTAGGATGAGTTTAAGATTTTTTTCAAGATTCAATTCATTGATTGCTTTCCCATTTGCATTTTTATATCTTTTGACAGAGTTCTAATTACGCAAGTATAATTTTTTGTTTTGAAGAGGATCTTGTTGTTCATTTTAACTGCTGAGTGCCACAAGGTTTCTTATACATTAGTACATCTTAATTTCATTGTCTCATTCCTTAATTTTAGTCATAACTCTAAATTGTACATCAGTTGGCATTATTTTTTTAAAAAAAAAGCCAGAGTTACAAAATAAAACAGAGTTATTTCTTCCACAAGTTTACTATTTAATATGCAGATTTCAGTTAAGGGAAAACATATCAATTTCCTCTCTCAGACATCTAATTGATTCAACACACACTTTAATTCAAAATGAAAAGTGGATTTCAATTCTAATACTTAATTCAAAGTATCTAATTTCCGTCAATTTCCTTTATACGTACTCTCTTTTCTAAGACAACATTTGCATGATATAACAACCCTTAAAATTTATAACATAACAATGTAATTGAACATAGGAACATGTTTCTTTCATTTATCTCCAATAACAATGTACAATTCAACTCATTCTTTACATTCCAACTTGAATCTTACAAACTGTAAGATGTTCTTTTTTTAAAAAAAAAAACATAAGAAGGAAAGTAACCTCTTCACATTTCAAAATACGACATATAGGATATCATTTTAATTTCTCAATTCATATACAACTTTCAATTAAAATTTAAATACTTCTTATTTCCATATCAATACACTCATCCACTTAAAAGTGGGAAAGGTTACAATGACATTTGTTCAAGAACAAAAAATTGTCAAAAACTGATTTCTCCAAGCTCCAAACAGCAACATGCTGATTTCTCCATCTTTTCAACTTGATCACAATAATGAAGGGGGAGAGGAAATTCTCTCCACCCAACCAATATACCCAATGGGAAAAGAGAATCCATCTTTCCCGATTGGCCCCGGAGCCCCAACCATATTGAAATGGAGCATGATAATACAACTCATGGAAACATGGCTTCTTCACATACAAGCATAAAATTCACAACACATAAAGAAAACAAAGCAAGAAGATGTAGTTCTCAACTACAACAATTAAATTCCAAAACAAAACAAAGGCTCCTTCTCCAAGCAAGCAAGCCAAGCAAGAGAAAAAAACTATGGGAGGCGGTATCCTTGTGCCTCCCAAGTTGAATTTTGGGGCATCCACCAAAAGCAAACAGTCAAAATCATAGAAATCCCATTAAAACCTTATCCCTCCTCATCCCCTCCTTATCCCTCCTCAAAATTTATCCCTTATACCTTCCCCAAAGTAGGAAATGCAAGCAATTTCCTTTCCTAGGTGGATCCCAAACCAACATTCCCTCCCAAGAACAAATAACAATGGAAAATCCCTTATCCCTCCTCTGATAAACCTCATATTCTTCTCTCCACACTATGTCCTATGCATTCTACCCATCCCTCAATAATGTAACCACAAAAACCCATTCAATAATTTGCATGCAAGAAGGGGAAAGAAAAACAGCAAAATAAAGGGACAAGACCCTACCTCTACATAATGGAGATTTTCTTTCAAACAACAAATTCTTTGTTGCAAAAATCAGTCCCAAACAACAAATGCAGAGCATGAAAAATAGTCCAAGCTCCTTCCATAAGAAAAAGCTCCCAATGCAAGAGAAAATTCCACCCCAATAAGCAATAACAAACTTTCAACAACCTCAAATGAGGAAGCAATTCCCATTTTTAAAGGGAAAGGGTGGAAGAGGATGATGTGGAATCCAAGTGGGATGCCACATTATTTTTCCTCATCCAAAAGAAATCAACATCAAAACAATAAAATCACAATAAATGTGAATGAAAAACCACTTACACACTTAATTTTTGCCCATCCTAAAAAAAAAGAATGCATTTAAAGTTTGTAAGACAAGTGCAAACAAATATTACAATAAATCATGTCAAAATGCAATAAAATAAATTGATTTTGACTCCAAATTAATAAAAATGGTTGGTGGAGGATTTTGAGAGGTGTGGGACAAGTTTAACTTGTCCCACAAGCCTCCAAATTTGTCCTCCAAGCTCAAATTCGAATTTCAAGAGAGAGATGGAGTGTCTGACCTTCCAAAATCTTCTTACAACCTCTTACAATTCCTTACACAATCTATTATTTCACTTACACAACCCATACTTGGTAACTCACACACTCTTTTAAAATGCATTTATTTCTATGACATTTATTTATTACAAACTTTAGACACAACCATATATTTAATTACCATATGGTTATAAAATATATAAATAAATTTCATTTTCAACCAAGACAATAACATTTAATTTCACCTTCCACATCCTATTTAATTTAATTAAATTTTAACTATATGACTCTCACATTATACTATCACTTTTAAATAATTAAAACAAAATCACATTACAGATAAAATACACACAACACTAATTAAAAAGGGAACACATAATAAAAACAAACATATGCCCCTATGGTCACAATAATGGAAATTCCCCCCATGGGAAATCCTAACAACTAAACACACAAATCAAAAACAGTTGTCATGGTAACCTTGTTGATTTCACTCTGAATTCCAATATGGTTACTCTCCAGTCCCCCAACATTGTTGTGATTTAACATGTAAAATGCAAAATACCTCCTTTGGCCTCGTGGCCATATCAAAACATCCAAATGATATATAAACATTAAATCCATTTCACAATAATATCAGGATTTTAACAATTTATCAATTAAAATTCAATTTACAACTATATCATCATCAAATAGATCTCTACACTAGAGTTATTCATAATATCAATGTTACATGTTTACAATCAACATCAATAACCTTTCCATGTCAACTAGTATATCATCATCCACATAATAATAAAAATGTCTCAATGATCCTCAAGCATAATAACTGAATCTAGATCAATATTAATGCATAGTATAACATCTAACCATCATGCTAATCAAAACATAATAATGTCCATAATAATCCATGAGCTAGTATATACACATCCTGCTACATCAAAATATAATAATATCCAAAATATGATCAATAGAGTCAGGATCAGTATCTAAATAGTGTTAAAGAGAAGCGGGCACTACAATTTCCCTAGACAAACCCGTTTACCAAATGACACTCTTCTTTGATGGCTCCGAGTGTTAGTGTGGGGGTGGGGCTGGTGTTATCCTCATTCCTCTTGACGGTGAACTATGAATTTTTCTTTCAAACTTGATTTTAATTGTACAAACAATATTGCAGAATATGAAGCACTCGTATTGGGTCTATAAGTTGATTATGCCTTAGATGTTAAGACAATCAATATCTTTGGTGACTATTAGCTGGTCATAAACCAATTCAATGGTATATATCAGTGTCGTAATGAGATCCTTCAAATGTATAAGCATCATGTAGATATTTTTTTTACCACCTTTGAGTGTTACACACTTTAGACCACCCCACCTTCTACCAATAATTTTATAGATACCATGGCCTTGTTGGCTTCTTAGATACCTGCTTCTCCTACTGAATCAAAAATATTTGTCACCATACAAAGGCTACAATCACCCTCTTCTTTACCTCGTGAAGTTTATTCCATTAGAACCATTTCCCCTGACCCATGTGACCTCTTGTATAAGAAATATGTAGACTAACTTTCCCTTTCCATTTTACCCACTGATCTCACTTATAATGGAAAACATGCCTTTCTTAAAAGTTTCTCTCGTTATGTCATCATGGGTGGTCTTCTTTACAATCCCAGCTTTGACAAAATTCTCTTAAGATTCCTTGCGAGTTATGAAATTACCTACACCATTAAGGAAGTCCACGATGGAATTTGTGGAGGTCACTTTAGTGGTTTAGCCATTGCAAAATGCATCCTTCGCCTAGGCTATTATTGGCAAAACCTAAACGATGACTATTATGATTATGTCAAACATTGCATGAAATGACAACAACATGCTAATCTCCATCACATACCTAGTCATGCATTACAAGTAACATGAGACATTTGGCCTTTCTCTCAATGGAGTTTGGATTTTGTTGGTGATATTAACCCCCATTCTTCACAACACCACCAATGGATCATAACCGCTATCAAATATTACACTAAATGGGTAGAATCCATTCCCCTCATTTATAAAAAATACAAGAAGATATGTGAATTCATAAACCATCACATCATTTATCATTTTGTTTTTCCTCACCACCTTATCACTGATTGTCCTAATTGTTTTGTACCCTATATCATTACCCATGCTTATCGATTAGGTGCTTATCATTTGTCTTCACTCGAAGGTAAACCTGAACTTGAGCCCCTTAACACCTTACATCTTTGACCATTTTGTTGTTGCTATCGAGTCCTATATCACTTTCTGTTAGTTGATCGCTCATCCCTTGAGCATTGCTCACCTTCCATATTACCTTTTTTTGAGTATCCGCGACTCAAAAAGAATCATGTGATTCCCATCCCCTTTCATCCCTATCTTCAATGTGAGTACCACGACTCTACTCATAATATGATTATCATGGATACTTTTCATCTTCTTCAAGATGGAATCCATGGTCATTCATCACTCAAAACCACCTCTTTCATAGTTAATATTTTTTTGCTATGGTCTTGTCATCTAAACAAGAACCTAATCTTCCTCTATAGTATTTTCCATAACTTAGACATCCAAAAAAAAAAGGGATACAACTCCTTAAGTCAAACTTCCAGCAAAAGATGACTCCCCCAAAAGGGACATCTCTTCATTCTAATTCCACCACTATAAATAGACTACTCCCTTGAAGGACAGCTATACAAGGTCATTATAAAATGTAATAAATATCAAGAAGCTTCCCACATTGATCAACTTCACAAAGACCTCAAGGAGATAATATATTCATCCCATATAGACTTCCCGCATCAATCAATCTATTATAAAAAAAAAAAATGAAGCAAATGATGAAACATTTGTCATGGACTTGCATATTCTTGATCCTAGGTCTCTTATTCTGAAAGACACGCTGTCATACACTAAGTTGCGCTCAATCACCCATTCTCACCTCCTTGAATTTTTTCCTAATTTCCTCTTTACTCAAGGGACTTGCTGTAAATGTGACATTTCGTGATAATGTGACTTTTTTCACCCTTAAAATAGTCCATTATGCAATGCCTTTAGGATCTTTTGTTCATGATCCCCTCTTAGGCATGATCGACTCATTGGGGTTCTTATCAATTAAGTGGATCTTTTACCACCTCTTACAATTTGCCTTCCTCATTTCTTATTGCTTATCCTATATAGGACTAGCTCATCGATACCTATATTTAACATCCAATCGATCATGCCTGTGACCTAAACTTAACCATGCATGTGACCTAAACTCAACCATGCCTATGACCTATATTCAAAAATTCCTAACACTTGCCAACCCATTCTTCTACTTCATCATAATCTTCCCTAGCTTATGGGAGAACTACATTAGCCTAAGGTCCCTTTTCATCGGGACTACATAGGTAGCACTCTGAGGGCATGGGGCCCTTGGAGGTTAGCTCAGCCACTCTCTACCCTAACTAATTCACCCTTTTCCATTCCTATTCACATTCTACCCTAGTTAATTTCTTTTATATATTAATAACTAGAAATTAAACCAAACAAACACCAATTAACAAACATCACTATCAACCATTTTTCCACACATCATCATAAAATTCACCAATTTTCACACTTCACAAATATTCAGAAATTTCAAAAAAAACATGCACATCCATCATCATTTGTTTCCTTTGTTACCAATAACATGGAACTTAAAACCAAAACCAAAACTTGACTCCACCCTACCTAGGACTTGACTCGATCCATGCCTAAACCAACCTAACTCCAACTATGCCTATGACCTGACTTGATCCATGCCTAGGACCTGATTTGATCCATGCCTAAACCAACCTAACTCAATCCATGCCTATGACCTGACTCCAACCATGCTGATGACCTGACATGATCCATGCCTCTAACCTGACTCCATCCATACCTATGACCTGACTCTATCATGTGTAACTTACCTAGTTCCCATCACATGTACAACATCATCATCATAATTACATATACACATCACACCATAAACATCATCATTGCCATATATATATATATATATCATCAACATCTCTACTTGTATACTCAAATATTTCCAATATGTAATGTCTCCAAAACAAATGTCTCAACATCATCAGCATGCAGGCTGGTCCATATCACAGATAATCGCTACACTATCCAAAATGGTGATATCCCTCATCTTCCCCTTGAATCTCTAAGTCGGTCTCTACCGAATCCTCTGCCACTCCTATGTGGTGCCTTGTACCCACCTCATCATCTGTTGTGGGCCTCGATCTAGCAGTCGATGGCCCCTCACCTCGATCTAGCCTCTATACACTAGTGGCCTCACTGTGCTCCTACCTCTAGGATCACCAGCCCCTTGTGCTCTCCACACTATGAGTGCAAGATCAGATTCTCTAACTTGAGGCCTGTTGTGCTTGGTAATTTGCATATGAAGGGAAACATATCTTTGCTGCTACCAAATGATCATAATAATACCTCACCTCACCCAAGGTGTCCCTAAATCTTATTATGGGCACTATCTGAGGAGGTTCCACGGGTATCACCGTAACCTATGTACTCTACCCTGTCAATAAGGGTCTTTGACTCTGTACCTATACATGTACCATGTGACCCTATACCTGAGCCTATCCTACTGCTTGTGCCAGTGTCAATGCCTATATAGTAATATGGGCCTGTAAGGCCATAATTTGTGCCTGTGTAGTGGCCAACTGACCCTACAACCCTATCACCTATGTTTGTAGGGTGGCCACATGCTCCCAATCTCCAGCCCCACCCTGTGTGTGTACCTGCCTCTATAATGTTATGACCTGAGCCTGAAGGGCCACCACATATGACTATAACATGGTCACCTCTACCTATGACCCTATCAGCTATCCATATAAACCTATAACTTGGCCTTGTAAGGTGGTCACCTGTCCCTGTAACATGTCCCTCTTGACTGTGAGGGTGGCCACATCTGGATGTCCTAGTCTAGGTGGCATTTCTCGCAGATGAGCTACCCACCACAGTTTGTATCTATCAGTGCAACCGACATCATCAATTTGTTGGTCCATTGGTGCCTCCTCTTACTCTATCAACATAGTAGGTTGTGGAGTGGACATCGGCCTCTCCATGTCATCCCTCCTTATACTATGGGAAGGGAGGTCGTACATCCTACAATAGCTAAAATTGTCGTCTAACACTGTCTATGGGTATGAGCTCATACTCTCTCGCGTTATGCCCCACTATCCATTGAACCAGCTACATCTCATCTAACTTTGTGACCATCTACCCATATGATGGAAAACCCACATAGGGCCTCTAAATAATGTCCATACTGGAAAACTCCTCTAACAAATGTCTATAATAGGTTACATTATGTGTAGCCCTAGAACCTATGCACACTCGAGTCACCAGAACCTAGTGCCTGTAACCCACTCGAACCAAAACGACACCAAATGCATCAGCCTAGGATATACCTAGTGGCCTCATACATATAATGTGCTCATATGTCCAGCAGTGGAGAAGAAAGGTGCAACATAGGCTAAACCATCGGAATCTCCTATATCCCCAGAACTCCCTGTACAACTACACCAAGTATCTTGACACCCAAGCAAAGTAGGTCCTCTCCTCCATCATGTCGTGGAGGACCCCCATCAATGCCCATGGGAATCTCCCACCCTCTACATCTGGTAGTGTGAAGCAACATACTACCTCCATAATCAAAAATACTAGCCTCATCTCCTCTGGATGGGCTACATACATCTCACCATTACTCAGACTAGCACTGTAACACCCATGACAGTTGTTATTTTCCTCCTTTGCATTCAAGTGTTGACATGTGATTTTTCTTATAAGGATATGTTCTTCTGATTATTGGAAATCATGATTGATATGGATAATTCTTTTCTTCTCTTATGATCCTTTGATTGAATTGGAATGGCTTCCCTGAACCCATTTTTCACTTCTTGTACGTGATTTGCAATCTGGTTTAAGAGTTGTAAACTTATCTATTTATCTGAAGCATCCTTGGATCAATTTCAGTGATCCAAGGAATGTTTTAAATCTACTCTATTGAACAAATGGTAAACTTGACATTCCATGAGTTAAGATACACATTGGACTAAACTTTGTAGTTGCAAGTTCTTTTATTTCTATGTGAACGTAATTCCATTCAGTGGGTTGTTTTGCTTAGGTCTTTAGAGATCGACCATGATAGGTCATTGCTGATGAAAATGGAAATGCAGCCTATTCACGGCATAAGAGAGATCCAGGATCCTATATAGGACTAAACTATGGGATCCTAATCTAGGTAAAAAAATAATATTTCTACCTAAGCTATGTCACTTGATAGAATTTTGATTCTAACCTAAAGCTCCTTATTCTGTTATGATTGGTTGATTTATAGCCTAAACTAAGCTTAGTGCTAATGGAATTGGAAAGGTTACTAGGTGTATTAACCTAGATCCTAAATACTACAAGGTATTATTATAATCTAACCTAATGCCTAAAACTATTATGTTTTGAATTAATTTGCCTATGTGGAAATTTTCTAAACCTATTTGCTAGGGCCTATGGTGGGGGTTAGTTGTTGTATAAATTTTAATTCTACCTAAGATCTAACCTAAGCAATCTAATCTATCTTAAACTAATGGATATGAATGGGGAATTAAGTGGTCACATGCACTTAGGTGACAGTTCCTAAGGCATTTATGTTATTGATAAGGTTGGAAAATGCATACGGACTACCAGTTTTGGTAGGGGCTAGATGACTTGGCAAAGGCTTAGGTGGAAGTTTCACTAAAACAGAAATACATGTTATTTTTGAATTGGAGTTTACCAGACTTAGTAGGTGGTGGCAAGGAAGATTAGGCAGGAGATTTGGAATTAATGGAATTTATTACTTTCAGTTTTTTTGCTCAAACTGTGTTGGTAGGCATGCAAGCAGATTTTTCTTGGGTTGTTTCACTTTACATATTTCCCAATTTTTACTCTGCATGCTCTCTAGTTTTTCAAACCAGCATATTGAACTCCACTTCATGGCTATTTTTGAAGTTTCAAATCTATTTTCATTTCATGGAATGTATAAGAGGCACTGTGGAAGAGGTATCTAGTTTTTGTATCTTTCGTGGAGAAGAGGAGAAGAAGTGAGCTTGGCTGGAGGTCTTCTTCGATTTGATAGTGACACTATCAGGCATGATAGGCTCTAACTATTAAAATCTCTTGCTTTCCTCTAAGTGTTTTCATTAAAGCAACTCTTCTCGGTTGATTTTTGTGCATTGCATGCTCTATCTGGTTAATTGGTTGATGGGTTTAGTAAATCTTGCATTCTGGGTTTCGAATCCATGGTATATGTGATTCTATTGGAAAATTATGTTGTATTTTCTTAGCACAAAGAACTATGCATGCAAGAAAAAAGTTGGTAACTCTGTTTGGCATTTTCGGTTGTTGGAAATTGTTTGTTTTGGTTTCGACTACTTTCATGGCCAATAAATTACTAGCTGAGTTTTTATGGAAACTATTAGTTCCACCTGTGTATATTGAGATCAGTATTTTGTGAACTCAATGTGTTTTGTGATCTTGAGCTGGTAAAGAACTCGTGTTCTTATAAAAACTTTTATGCAAGTTCGATCTTTCTGTTGGAAACTTGTTTTGGTAGGAGAGAACTGTTGTTGGAGATTCTTGGTTCTTTGGTGCTTGTGTTTTATTTCATAAATAAATGGGACTATGGATAAAACTATATATGGCTCGGTTCTTGTATTTCATCTTACAAAAACTTTGATTGTTGTTAAAACCTGCATCTAACTTAGAACCTGTGTTTTATTATCTTAGATAAATTAGACTGTTTATTGAAGCCCGCATATGGCATGGTGCTTGTGATTTATTGTCCTTATGACCATATAAACTGTTATTGAAGGTTCATTATGAACACGGATTTCATGTTTTGTTGTCATCTAGTCTGAGCTCTGTTAAGCATCTTACATTCCGTTTAAGTTGGGAAACAGGGTTTGACAGGATGTTAACTGAAAATGGAAGCACTTTTCTTATTTTGAACTATTTTTAAAGTAATTTCATTATATTCAGTCTAAGATTACGATGCTGGTGTATAAATGAACTCGTGATTGAGATATTGTGATGTAACACTATACAATCAATTTGTTACTCAGTGTTTTTAAAAATTGTAACCTGAACGACATATTGGTTCAGATCTTATAGTCTTTTTGGTTTCTTTGACTATTTTATAAACTAAAAAGGGAGCATGTTGTTTCCCAAACTTTTTTATAATCACTTGAATGATCTTGATCCTTTGAGGGAGCTTATGCTTTACATTGTGCTCAGATTTGTAATTCGAGTCTTAGACAACGTATTTTAATATGTTGTTTTTATCTTGTCATTTAAATTGAATTTATTACTAGATTGAATGGTTGTAAATTTAGAATTATTTTGAAACAAAGCACATGTGTAAGGAGAAAACTTGAAGCATGGTTTATAAGGTTGTTGAGTAAACTCTTCGAGATCTTGATTGGAATTAGCTTGTTGGTTTGTAATTTTATTAGAATCTCAATCTGTAGTTCTTATAGTGATGTGTTGAAATACTATGAATATAGTTTTTCCTTGACTGAACTATTAAGAAATTTTGAGTGTTAGCATCTACTCAGATTTCATACTTCTTGTTGGGTCCAATGAAAGAATGTTAAGTCTTTGAAAGATAAAATGTGATTCTTTAGTGTCCATGGGCTGTGTATGAACTTCATTGTTATAATGTTTCGAATGGAAAGTGAAATTCATGCATTATAATGGGAAGATTTTGAAAGGAAGGTAGCATTAAGTTTTCTCTTTCCTTGAAATTGTTCTTGTTATCTTTCTTGGGAACTCTTGTATGAACTTAAACTGTATGTATAAGAAAAGGTAAAACTGTTAATTAAGTTGAAAGAAATGATTATAGATTGGGATCATATTCTGTTAGGACTCCTTTTCTAATGTAGTTGGGTTAAGTTTATTGGTTCAGAACCTTTTGTTAATTATTCTTATGGGAAAAAGAGAATCATTACTTAATTAGTCTTCTTATACTTGTCATTTTACTGGAATGAAGTAGAAAGAGATTGATGATTGGTTGGTAAAAAGGAAATGCAAACTTGTTGTTTGACTGTTAATCCATCATTCCTTATTGGATTTCTTTTATGTGAATATGTTCTAATGAATACTGTAAAATGTTGAATTTTAAAGTAGATGTGCTTTAAAGGAAACAATTTAAGTCATAATATGCACCTATTTCTACTTTGCGGGTGTTATGTACTTTGGCATAATGGAAATGGTTTCTCTTCTTATTTACTTGAAATTTAGATGAAACATCCTAGTGAGAATATGTTGTAAACACTTCCTATATCTTATATTTTGGTAGGATTGGAAACAATGAGATGTTATAATCTGTTGTTTGGTAAAGATAATTGATAGGATCAATTATACTTTAATTTATAAGACATATATTATAGATTATATTTTGTTCTTCTTTTTGTGAATTCTGGTTCATTAATGTTCTTCTTTATATTGTTATTACTTATGCTTAGAGTATGAAATACTAATTGTTCATTAAAGCAGGGTTGTTTTTATTGGAACAGTTAGTGGAATGCACTTCATTTTAAGGCTTAGTGCTTATCATGCTCAGTTCATTGAACTGATCCGTGCTAGCAATTTTTTGCAGATGGACTTTGTAAGTGATAAAAGAAGGCAAAAACTTATATGATGCATTGGCTAATCTAAGTTTGATTCTTGTGAAGAATTCTAATTTGTTCTTAAGTTGTATTAAAAAAGAAAAGTTACATTCTTTTGAATGAAGGTTGTTGTCATGTAGTATGCCTAAAATGCATAAGTTTGTAAATGTACAAGTTTTGAAAATGAATTAAAGGATGAGAATTTACTTGCATGGGTTGTGTAAATTATCTTGTACCTTTGTAAAAGAAATGGAATCCTATCCTATTGATATTCTTCATGTTATTTATATGTTTAAATGAGTATTCTTGGATAAGTAGGAAAAAGGGAATTAGAGTAATTTCCTTATATGTGATGTAGCTAAATAAGTTGTAGAATTCAATGTTCTTATCTAAACAATGCATATTATTAAGGTAACATGTAATGAACTTACAATGAAAACTATAGAATTTGTAAATAACATAAAGGGTTTGTTAAACCCTAGAACTTAACCTTGAAGAGGAAGACCCTTCCTCTCTTATGAAAAAGTAAACAAAAAGGAAGATATGATTTATAATCATTAGACTTCATTTAATAAAGTCTATTAAGTTACAACCTAGGTGGTTGTTACACTTCCTTGAATGGTTAAGTCACATTAAATGGAACTTATGAGGTTGTTGTCCTTTCTTCTTGGTAGTTGCTAGTTAAGAAAAAATTAACGAACATCATAAGAAATCTTAAGTTAAGGAAGTTATTCAAGGATTAATGGAACCTGATTTGGAAAAGAACTTAGGGAGAGTTGGATTAGGATTTGGGAAGGGTTGTTGAAATCTACTTTTAAGTATCCAAATTAATTAAATATTAATAATCTCCTAGAGGTATGTACATCTCGAAGAGGTTGTTCTGTAGGATGCTGGCACATGCCAACTATAGGGCTATACCTTCGAGAAGATTGAGATCTTCTCAAGGATACAACATTACAGTCGACATGTGGCAACACCCTTTTACATTGATCGTCTAGATCTACACACTTAGGGAATTGAACTTATTTTTTCTCTAGGACTGGGTAGTAGCATAGTTATGATATGAAGTAGCCCTCTAGGAATCAAGGTATCTTGGCACACAGGGTTAACCTAGGTTGACCCAGTATGCCAATATATCCTAATTCTTTGTGAGCCCCTTCCTATCATAACCTAAGTTATTAACCAGAACTAGGGTAAAACCTTGGGCAAGAGGACTAACGGAAGTCAGTAAAAGACATTCTAGATAAAAATAGAGTGGGGGTGAAGGACGTATTCTATATTGATGAGTATGCCGTCAAGGAATAAGTAATACAAACAGTATGTTAGAAATCTTTGGCCAAAGTATCGCAAGCTGCTGATTATGTTGTCCTATGTTGCCTAGTCTAAGGATCATGATGTAGATGAATATTGGTACAAACTATTCAATTAGGTTCCTTAGACAAACTACTCAATACCCAGAACAGGGTAAGAGAACCAATTATACGTAGTATATAGAAAAGTAATCAATACTTAGTGTTAAACATGAATAGATCGGTAGTTCACCGAGTCATGAAATGAATAGATCAGTAGCTTACCAAGTCATCACAGATGCATATGGTTATCTATTATAAGAATGGTTTTTATGGAATGTGTGTTCTAAATTACATATTTAGAAAAGAGACATTACTCAAAAAAAAAATTCCCTTGTTTCTAAAGTCTTAAAATAGGAATGTTACAGGCGCTATGGAACCTCATCTCTTCCATACTCTCACCAAAACCTATCAGCATCAAATCCTTGGAGGCCTCTAAGGAGATAGAATACACCTAGTGTCCCACTATCAGAAGATGCAGGATTTGATAGATATCTTCTAGGGTGACTGTCAGCTCACTCGTCAGAAAATAGAATTCGTTGATCGTTGTATCCCATCTATCGATGAGTGTGATAATAAGGCTAGGCTCCCGTAATATATGCTTGTAACATCTCATGAATATCAAGACAATGTCTGTTACATGCCTCCACTCATCGGTGGTGACACTCAATTGTATCAACAACAATAAAGGAGGTACACGATCCCTCATTCATAGGTACTCTCTGGCATGCATCCACCACATTACAAATATTATTCAACTTTCATTTAACCAACTTTTACCTCCACCCCCACCTAACCCCATCAACCACACCCTCAACACCTTGAACCTAAAACCCTTCAACCTACACCCTAAATTCACTAACTAGTTCCAATCACTCCTGACCGACACCGGTCCATGTTAAACCAACATCAATTCTTTAATCCTGATCGATATTAGTATATATAGACCTACATTAGCCATACCTCAACCGGTGTCAGTCACTGTTACTGCACCCAAACCCGAACCCCCTGATTTTCTTCTCCACATTTCTCCTAGAAACCTACCCAAACTTCCCCCAAATCCCTCCCCAACCCTATTCAACCTACCTATGCCTTTTCCCACCCCTCCTCTCACCCATTTTAACCACAAAATTTAAACATCTCTACCCTACCCACACCCCCCTAACCCATATTCCCTTCTACATTTAACTACAATACATAGAAAATCTTATCTCTTACCTCATCTCGATGTCACCTCCATGGTGGCAAGTCCGGCTGCTGTGTTGGTGGTCCACTTGACCCCTCTCCTGCCTCTGCCATGTTACACCTCTACCTCCAACCTCTCCACCAATCCACTCACTCTTCCTGATCTCATGGGCCTATCCACTTAAATCATCTCCCCACCCGGATCTCTCCACCTCACCTTGGTATAGTCCCGTGTATTTATCTCATGACAAAGCACAACTTGTTTAGCACTTTGTCATTTTTCAAAAGTCACAAATGTACAAATGAATCCATATTATGTGGATTTTTCATTTTTATATACCCACATCGACCTGACCAAAGTTAGTTATACCTAGAATGACATTGGTTTTGTGCCCTAGTAAACCATGGTCAATTGTACCTAAATCAACATCGGTCTTGTGCCCTAACAAACTATGATCAGTTTACCTAAACGGTCACTAGTTAAGTATGACCAACATCAGTTAACTTTCATACTATTCTCAATACCCTTTCCCCATTTTGACCAACATTTACCCTTCTCGCAACCTACCTCTAATCCTACATTACCTATCCCTGTCCTTAATTACGTTTAGGGACTTGTTATTTTACTCATACCATGACCTAGCTACCTAGACCCAAAACATTGTTAGTGACCTGTGAAATCATGTGCTTGGTATACCTTACGACACTGTTACCCATGTTGTTTGACCTAATGACATTACCTTGCCTATCCCCGTGTTGTTTATCCTGATCCAACCTTTGGTGTACCAGAACATATCTAAACGTTCCTGCACCTAATCTATGTTGTGTTTCCACACCATATCCTATGTCTTGGATACCAGAATCACTTCAACCTTGTTCAGATAAACCTATTGACCTTGGATGATGTAGATTTTGAAATCTCTTCAACCTAGAGTCGTGTCACAATTTACAACGTATGTGTGTGTTTGACTACCACTACCTTTGACCCTAACCAATTTACCTGTTTGCCTATTTTTGACCTCTACCCTCTCCCAAAGTCACCCACATTTATGTTCCTTTTCACCACATCCACCTTTTATCAAACCACTCACCACTTTTGTCTTCCACCTCACCAGCTCCTGGTTTGAGGGGGATCACCTTCTCCCACACATGGGGCACCCACTTCTTATTTTTGTTAGAATCACTTACCAATATAAGATACGTGACAAAAATGGGAAAATGTAGACACCTAAATTTGGTTACATTCCCCATAGCCCTTGATCGGATAACCAACTTAAACATGGGAACCTAACCATGGCCTCCTTTCACCCCACATTAATAATTAATTTAATTATTTTTAATTTAAGTAAATACCCATCCTCAAAATATCCATTATTTTATTACCTTAATTGACCTAATTTCCACCTCACCTAGACACCTCATCCAACCACTTCACCCTAGACCTATTCTTGGCATGTTTCCATAACTAACAATAACTAAGTCTTACTTGCCTTAATGAGCTAACATTTGGTCTAACCCTACAATCAATGCCCAAGATTTCTCTAACCACATTCCCGCTCATAAGAAGGGAAGCTTCCATTTTGATCCATAAAAACAAACCAACTTGGACCAAGAAATTAGAAATATCTACCCATTTTAGTAAACCTAGGGAGTCTCACCTTAACTAACACTGGTTAGACCTAAACTGATGCCAGTTAAGATGTAACTATCATCAGTTACTATGTATTAACCTTAGTAACCTTGTTTAAGAGGTTGGTAGATTTGAGACTAGACAAGAATGAGATCAGATCTACATGCAAGAAGAACCAACATCTTTCTGTGTATCCAAACATCTATAACCATCATCCAAGAAGATCTAGGAGCATTGCACCTGTGGTAGCATTCTGGTAGACATTGCCACGACACCAAAAACCATTCCTTTGATCAACTGTCACCTCCATCCAGTTTTCAATCCTGCATCACATTAAGTATCTTGTTAACCATATTCTTCTATTTTTGTTCTAGCAGGCTTTGTTACTTCTATTATTAGTTTGTACTTGAACTCTCACTTCCCCACCATTTATCTCCATACAAGTTTGATCATTCCTTCACCCACACCAAAAAATCACCCATACTTGACCGATAGACATCTCTGAGTATTTCCAACACCTCCCTAGACTTACACCCACTCCTCGCCATCCCTGAATTAGTCTTTGACAAATCTCTAAACCATGAAATATTGAGTTATTGAAAATTTGTAGTAATCATCGTCGATTATCACTAAACCATATTCGGTCATACGAGAACGATGTCAGTCTCTATGGTTTATACCTTTCCTAAAAACAAAATCAAATAACCTCCTACCAATTGACCTAAACAACCCAGAATCAGACGCTAACCAGTCCCAATACCTTGACATTTACCCCATCCTTTAGATCCAACTATAGCCCATCGTGTTGTGATTGGATTTGCTTATTGTACTTGAATGAGATACCTATATCATATCAACTACAATAGGAATTTACTTCTTTTTCACATTAATTTGTTTTAAATAGTGGATTGACAACCATCTAGGAAGTATCACACTTCCTAGAACTAGCATACGCTATGTAGTCCACTATCATATATCATTTAACTTCTCTTTTTTGGTCTTGTTTTCTATTGCAGGTAGTTCCTTCTAGCCAAAAGGAAGCTATCACAATTAACACTATATATAGAGAAGTTAGAACACATGAAAAAACCATCAACCAACGCATTTAATAGGTATTCCTCATAGCCCTTAACCCTATCTATTTCATCATTCAAAAATGTAAAGAAAATGGTGAAACGGTAACCTTTGAACGAAATATCCATGGCACATTGAAATGTGGTGCATGTGCTTGACAGACCGAAGGGCATCTTTTGATATGTATATTTTCCCCACTTAGTTGTAAAGATTGTTTTAAATTGATCCACTTCCTTGACCAGGATCTGATTGAAACCTGAATACCCATCTAACATTTCGAATCTTTACGTGTCAACCACATTTTACAGAATATTCTCTATTGAAGGCAAAGGATAATGATCCTTTAGAGATGGCTTATTCAAATCTCTGAAATCAACATAGATTCTAATTTCACTATTATTCTTATGCACTAGAACTAGATTCATGACCCAAGTAGAGTACTTGATGGGAAAATTAATTTTTGACTCAATGAGTTTTGATAATTTCTTTCTCATGAGGGGCTCTATCTTTGGATTGACTGGCAGCTACTTTTTTCTAATGGGCTTGATACGAGGATCAAGATCAATGAAGTGTTGAGAAAAAATTAGATCAAAACCTTTGAGGTATTCATACTCCCATGAAAATATATCACTATATTTTTGAAAGAGAGAGATGAAGGCTTGTTTTTCATCATGTGCACAAGTCATACTAAACAGTAACTCTTTCCCTCATGCAATAGTGACTAGGGAGTAGTATTCTTGCATGGTGTGCATATATATTTCTTCACCCTTGAACTCATCATCAGGGATAAATATTTATTCTAAGGTGACCAAACCTTTAGAAAGTTTGTTTGACTTCAGTTGAATCTTTGGTCACCATAGTTGTCATGCAAGTCATCTTGCATGCTTTATGAGAATTCAACTTCATTCTGGATGATCTCCACATCACTATCAAACACTTGGAATCTGGTGTTGCTATTTGGAATGGATGACCTTATCACCATCTTGATGTGATGAGTGTTTCCTTTGAAAAATTCCTCAATAGGAGAGAATTGTGAACCAGGTACATCCATTTGGTCAGCTTCCTTGTTTATTTTTCATGGCACCACTTGCAGATTTAGAGCATCAAATATCTCAAGGAGGTCAAAAATTCTATGTTTATAAGCTTTGATAAGCTTATTATTTTCCTAGAACTTGTTGGTAACCTATTGAATAACCAATTCTATGTCCCCAAATATCTGCAGTGCCTTAATCTTCTTCTTATCATCAATGAGAAGGCCATGCACCAATGCTTCATACTCTGCCATGTTTTTAGAACAAGTAAACTACAATCTATGAGAAAAGAATCATTTCTCATCCTTAGGATAAATGAGAATAACCCCTGCTCTCACACTATTTATTCTTCTACATCCATCAAAGTATAACTTCCATAGACTAGTGTTCTCTTCATTTTGTTTGAGCACATGTGGCAACACAACTTCTTCTTCAAGAATGTAGTAAGTACCAAGCCCAATTTCACAGGCTTCTAGTTCTTTAGTAGATGGGTCAAATTTATGGTGCCTCTCTAGCCACTCATCAAGTACTAGATCACGAATAAAAGGTGGAAGAGGATGCTCTTTAGGAACTGAAACTTGTTCTTCGATTAAACAGTTGACTTGGAGAGGGGATGGGACATATGACTCTACATGATAGTAAAATATTGGATCATCTATATGGTAAATTGGGTACATACCTTGTCTTGACTAACACATGAGACCAATCAAAAGACAAGTAACCACCCACTTTTACAGTAAATTCTCTTAATAGACATAGGGAAAACAAGTGAGGTAAGTCAATGATATGTATATCTTGAGTTATGATGAGGCTTGGACACACATGAAGGGTTAAGTCAAGATCCTTGTTGATTCCTAAGGTAGTAATAGTTGAGCCATCAAGTCATAGGACTCCATAGGAAAAGGGGATATACCTAAGACCTAGGACATCAACTATCTTCTCAGGCATAACATAGGTACTAGCGCCCAATTTTTTCATGCAATTATGCACTAGGTGTTTACATATGATCAAGGACGTATAAAAGGGTGGAAGTTTAACAACTTTACTTACTTGTTTCTCCTCATCTTGGAAGATTTTGATAGAAGCGCACATCTTGTGAATAGTTGGATCAGTGTGCCGAAGTTGTGACAGAGCCTCATGTAGATCTCGTTGAGATGGAATGGCAAGAGAATCCCACATTGTGACATTTATATTCATCTTCTTCATCTGGTCCACAAAGATGAATGGAATACCTTATGACTTACGAATTTGAGGAACAACATCCCTTCTTGGCTGTTCAGGTGCGGAAGCAAGAACCTTAGCTGGTGCAGAGGCTTAACCTACCAAAGGATGGGCATGTGCCACTTTTAAAGGAGATTTTTGTGGGGCCTCTTATAGAGAAACTTGAGTAATTTTACCATTGGATGCCTTGGTTGCATCCTTTTGTTTTTGTTTTTCCACTTATGTTACTATAATTGGGACCTACTTGCCAGACTCTAGCAATCTCTTCTTGTATCTTATGTTGTCTGTAACTTAGGCATGCAGTCTACCTGTATCATATGATGTTTGGTTTATTACACAAAAGTATTCAATGTGAAAGAACATTATATTTGAATCAGGAGGAACCTCTATCCTTTCTTGGTTTTTTACTTTAGGGAAACTTTTTGAATGCTCACAGGTTAAAACATTATGGATCATGTAGGCTTGGGTGGACACAACATTGGCACAATGATATTGACTGTGAGGCATGTTACAAGGGAAGCACCACTCTGACTCCTACACCAATTTTTTTTGAACTAGAACAAGTTCCTAACTTGTTGCATTGGTTCCTGGATGAGAGGGCATGGGAGGAACAACTTGTAAGGTATGATGTGCACTAGCATGCCATCTATCATTATGTTGGTTGTGCATGTACCTTAGGTTTCCATATTGATTCTACCAAGGATGATTACTTTGGCTATATTCCTTATTAGAAATACTTCTATAGGATTGTGCCTATTATTTCTCTAATGGTATGAATTTATTTGACAAATTTCTAATCAGGGTCTTTAATTCTTCATCCTCCTTTTTTTGCGCTGGAGAGTAGGATGTTGATGCAATAGGTTACAAACTTTTCTCAAGAGTAGGAATAGGTGCCAAAGAGGGTTGGGGTGCTTGTGACATTTCTAGGAACAATTGGATAGGCGGTATAGGAGCTAGTTTTCCCTCTTGAATAAGACTATTTTCTTCCATTACTACAATATTATAAGCAACTGGTAAATTCCTACCTCCCATGGATTGAATCGTGACTAAGATATCATTGTTTAGTGCCTTTAGATAATACATTAAAAAATGTTGGGCTATATGTCTTACCATAAGAGGGACTCTGTCCCAAGTCTTCTTAAATATGACAGTAAAATTAGTCATCTACTTGTTTGGTGCCCTCCTTGTTATTTTTAGTTTCTCCAGCAGAGATAGGTGATCTGACTTATCTTCAAAATAATTGCAAAGAGCTCTTCTCAACTCATCCTAGGTGGAAATGGATCCAAGTCTCAAACCTCGATACCATTGAAGTACTTTTCTTTTGAAATAGGTTGCAAGTAGTCTGATTGTTACATTGTCATGTGTGATCAAATAAAGTGAAAATACATTTTCTACATCCTATATATGCTCTTGAGGGGTGAATTGATTCTAACCACTAAATTATGGAATAATTTTGAGTGCACCATTTGGCATGTCATGTTACATAGCTAGAACCAAGGGAAATCCTCCAATGAAATTAGAAAATTTCCTTCGTAGAGGGGGTGTTTGATGTGTTATTATAGGGTGTGTTGATTGTCTATTCTGAGGAGTATTTGAATAGGTGTAGCATGCCAAAGATTGAGATGCATGTGTGGACTTTCTGGAATGAATTATTCTTGGGGATAGCTAGAGGTACTCGAAAGAATATTCAGCTGATGCACTTTTTCTTGTATGTAATCTTCTCATGAAATGAACTCAGGAAAGCTAAAACAGAGATCTGCAAATGTTGGGAGTCACCAGATGTGTTGAAATGATCCTCCAAAGTCTAGAATACTAAGTCCACACACCTAAAATTAGTAATATGAAATTTAAGCTTTCGTTGTTGGTCCCACTCGGAGTGTCAGAAACTATTTTTTGTCAAACTTGTACCCATGTCTTGGATCTATAAGAACTGAGTCATTTGAGATCATAATGGAACCATATCCAAGTTGTGGGACCTTACGTGATTGAGATGGATCTCGAGAGAAGGTCATTTCCTCTATATATTTATGCTACTACTACTACTCCTAGTGCTGAAAGGGAAAACTAAGCTAATGATGCCAAGGTACGAAGGATAGGAGGATAACATGAAAGGAAACTACACTAAAAGGTGATAGCACAAGAAAAAGAGGGATGAAAACTATTTGTTTTGGGAAAGATGAAAGGAAATGCATGAAAGAAGGCTATGCATGTGTAGAAAAACTTAAAATGTATTTACCATATCATACTTATGGAACAAAACTGAATAAGGAACTGTAAGGGATGTAAAATGGCACAACGAACAGACAATGCAAAAGAAAAGGAAAGGGGAAGGAATGTAAACATGTTAGGATAGGAAATAGTCATAAAACAATGCTTCTATTACTTCCATAAATGCACAGAGCTGTTATAATGGAGAAAGTGGTTGATATCCACATGTAAGAATCGGATCCAAATGTCTGTAACTCAAAATATATAAAATATAAAGTCCTTAGCAAAAAATGGGTAAGGATTCAAAGTATCCAACATTAAAAATGAGCCCATATCTTACATTTATAGATGAATCCATGGAAGAAAAAGAGGAGGGAAATCCCAAATTTGAAATGTAACCACCAATAAGAAGTATTCAATGCCTGTAAATCCACCTAAGAATCTATCAAATGGACTTCCCCAAGTCTATTTTCATGTTGAAGAAGGAAGGAGGGTGAATCAGATCATATCAGGTCGTTGAAGCAATTAGATATTCCCATTTAATGCTCAAAAATACATTTTCCCATTTCTCACCTAACAGATTCAACAAGAATTTGAATTTGAATATTCAGCATTGTAGCCTACATCAACAGTTATTGGACAAGTCTAGGTGTACACTGATTGGAGCTCTATAGAAAAATATATGGATGTCAAAAATTTGTTACAGTCGTCAATGCATGTAAAATATGTGTCGTGCGTGAATTGGCTGAAAAGAAGTCCAACTATGCAAATGTTCATGTTTTTTCTACCATATGTCACTCACTGATTCATTGCAAGGATTCGGTTCCCTGTTAGCATACTTTGATTGGTTACACATGGAACACTTACGAATGTTAGAATGATGTAGCACAAAATAACATAGGGTAGGGCAAAAAGGATATGCAGGTAGAATAAAAGGGCATGGGAAGAAGGCAGAAGGAAGGTGTGTGCAACGCGCATGGGGAAATGAGGAAAACTAGTGAATGGAGAACACATGGTCAAGGTGCTACTATTACAAAGTAATATGTGGGGCTCACGAGAGGGCCTGGGAGTTAGCTAATTAAAGAAAGTGTGAGGCATGTGCGTAGGAAAAAATATCTGCTAAGAAGAAGGAGAATGCACAGAAGACGTGCACAAGGGGGGGATGGAACAAAGATGAAAAGGAAAGGAAGGGAAGAAGGGGAAGATCATAAGGGAGTGTGAGGAAAATAATGGAATGTGCGAAGGGAAATTAAGCACACATAATATTGTAATGAAGAGCTCAAATCTAGAAGATGTATACAAGTTGTCCAAATGACTAGGATATTTATTTGGATAACAATAACCACTATGACAACTCAGTTATGTAAAACTTCATTTCATATAGCCTAGGATGCAACCATGGTTTTATAATGAAACTGAAAATTAAATATGTTGGTTAAATGATTGTATAACACATTGACCCATCATTTTTGGCATCATTTCTGGTGACACCATAAGCACAACATGTGATTCTATTCACCTTACATGTTATGGGTGTTAGTGAAGTTAATCTATGAAACTAGTAGAAGTCCTTAGCCTTGTTTACATGACCAACATTGATGCATAGGCCATGTGACACTCAAGGGAGATTTATACCTCGTAATATTCAAATAATATCTCTAAACAAATACCAAGTAAGGAACACTAAAATTGACACTAAATATAATACAATGCCTAGAAGTAATTTTGAATAGTCAATATCATCTTATTTAGAACCAGAAAAACTTTCATAAATTGGAGACAATGGGAATGATGAGGACCAACCTTTGGGTAGAACCTTTACTTATCTCATTTTCCTAAATAAGGATAAGGATGCACCCATGAAAAACATATCTCCATCCATTCTCCCTTTCTTTCGATGAATTTCCACTGAAGACCTAGGCCAGTTTCTATTTGAATTCAAAGTTCTTTGCTAGATATATGACTACAAAATAGACAACCAAAAACTCAAACATTTTCCTTCCACCCTCAAAGAGTTTGTCATGAAGTTGTTCATGGGATCTCCCTCCAACTCCATTTATTTATGGGAGGACATGGAGACATTATTTTTGGACAAATATTAAGACTACTGCCAAGGAAGAGATAAGAGAGAAGAGTTCTTCCAGATAAAGAAAAAAGAAGATGAAAACTTAGAAGATTATCTGGATAGATTTATCTTTCTCCATAGGAGTGATTATGATTTAAATGCATAAATAACTAAGACAATTTTCCTTAAAATACTTGATGATGAAACCAAAGAATATCTCCATCTCATGGGAGGGGGTGATGTACAAAAACTCACCATGGCACAAATTACTGAGTTATGTAAGAGTTTCTCTAGAACAAGAGGAGGTATAAGGAAAAGGAAAACATCAAAGAATTCCCTAGCTACATTATAACTTCTAAAATAAATGGATAACATGAAAATATACATCCTGTCACAGTTAGCTTCAACCATAGATGGGCTGAAAGCTAAGAAAAATGCTACAAAGGAACCTTTAGATATATACTATCCTAAATGTAGAAAGAGAAATCCTTTTAGAGAATTTCCTTTCGATGTCACAGAAATGTTCTTGATCTGTGATGTCTCTAACTATGATACCAATAATTGTAATCTCCTACCTTAGCTAAAAGAGATATTAAATGCCATAACTCAATAAACTGTAGAGGTAAACTTCACGCAATAATTAAATAATGAGTATTTTTATGCCCCTAGACCTACTCATAACCCATAGATGATGTCATGGCCCAATCAAAATCCTCTACCAACATGGGGAAAACCTAACTAGAAACTACCAAAATGGATGGCTTACCCACAACCACCACCATCGGTGTCTCCATACAATCAACAAGGTTGGGCACTACCATCCAATATAACACTATGGAAAAATCAACAATGGGAACCTTAGCAAAATTTTCTGGGGTGTGGAGCTTGGTTTTGGTCTTCTCAAATTATTATTGAAGTGTGGAGTTTGAATTGGGAAGATGAAATGTCATGACCCTTTCTTTTCTAACCATGGGAAGATTAAATTTCATGATAGTTTATTTTCTAGCCATGGGAAGATGAAAGGTCGTGACTTTCAAACTTATAGGGTTGGCTTTTGGACTTCTTAAAGGATTATAATATTATAAATAGAGGTGTTAGGGTTTCTTGAAAATATCTTGTGTGTTTAAGAGGTCTTGATTCTTAGTGATCAAGAGGTGATCAAGAGTGATCAAGGTTAAGCAATTTGGTATTAATTGTGGTTTAGATGTGGTTTAACATCTTTGAAATTTTACTGTGAGTTCATAACTAAGAGAAGATTGTTGGAGTTATTTTACTCTTGTTGCTAATAAAATATGAGAATTTTCTTGTTAGACGTAGCCCACATTGGGTGAACCACATTAAATCTTATCTTGTTTTCTTTTGTGCATTATTTATTTATGTTGTTATATTTTTACATGTATAATTCTACTATATAGTTTCCTCCTGCTATAGTTTGAGGAATTGTTTCCACATATTTGTTCTCTAATTCCTAACAACTTATATCAGAGATTTGGTGATTTTTTTCTGAAGTGGTAAATCACAGGGAAATTTTAGCTTGAGTGGGAGCTATGGAAAATGAGGGAAGATCAAGGGTTGAGAAGTTAAATGGGTAGAACTTTGGTTTGTGGAAGACACACATGGAGGATTACTTATATCAAAAGGACCTCCATGTTCCTTTGGCTCGAAAAGAAAATAAACCTATAGCCATGCCGGATGAGAATTGGGAGTTTCTGTATAGAAATACACTCATGGAAATTTGGTTATGCCTTTCATCTTCAGTTTCTTTCAACATATCATAGGAGAAGACCACGAAATATCTCATGAGTGTGTTGGGGAAGCCATATGAAAAATACTCTACCTATAATAAAATATTTTTGATGAAAAAGTTATTTAATATGAATATGTTTGAGAATGGTTCTATTTTTGTTCTTTTGAATTAATTTAATATGGTTTTGAGTATGTTAAACTCGGTAAAAATTTAATTTGATGATGAGGTCAAGGATTTGTTGATTTTATGCTCCTTACCAGATAACTGGGATAGCTTGGTTATGTCTGTAAGTAATTCAGTCTCTAATTTTTCAAAGCTGAAGTTTGAGGATGTAATAGGTGTGATCCTAAGTGAGGAAATGCAAAGGAAGAGAACCGAATATTCGTATACTTCTAGAAATTCTTTGATGGTGGAGAGTAGAGGGAGACAAAAGAATAGAGGGAAAGGTAACTATGGGAAGTCGAATGATCGCAGAAGGTCAAATTCCAAGAGTAAGTTAGAATGTTGGAACTGTGGGAAGGTCAGTCATGCTAAGAAAGATTTTTGGGCTCTTTGGGATAAGAAGAACAAGGAGGAAACTAAATAGGTAAATGTGGCAGCAGGTGATGTTTGTCAGGATGCCTTAATTCTTTCTTTAGATAATATTGTTGAGTCTTAGGTGATAGATTAAGGGGCTTCTTTCCATGCCACCCCACATAGACATTACTTTACTGATTTTGTTCAAGGAGATTTTGGACATGTATATCTTTGTGATGATGAACCATGCAACATAGTAGGGAAAGGTTGTGTTTGGGTGAAAATGTAGAATGAGAACACATGGCTACTTAAGGATGTTAAGAATGTGCCTAAGTTGAGGTGGAACTTGATATAAGTGGTTTAGTTGGACAGTGATGGTTGTATAATCAGTTTTACAGTGGATTCTTGGAAGGTTACCAAGGGAGCTCTTGTGGTTGCAAGAGGTAAGAAATGTGGTACTTTGTATTTAACCAGTGGTGCTGATTATAGCAATTTAGTTATTGCAGATGGAGATGTAATTTTATGGCACTAGAGACTTGGTCATATGAGTCAAAAGGGCATGGAGATTATAAATTATAGGTTTCCCAAATTAAAGGAGTTAGATTTAGACTTTTGTGAGGACTGTGTTTATGGAAAATAGAAGCAGGTGAGATTCCTCAAGGTTAGACCTACCAGGAAGGAGGGTAGGTTGGATTTAGTGCATAAATATGTATGGGGGCAGCTAAGGTAAACTCTATTGGTGGTTCATGTTATTATATCACTTTCATTAATGATGCAACTAGAAAATTTTTGGTATATTACATTAAAAATAAATTTTATGTGTTTGAAACCTTCAACAGATGGAAAGCCTTGGTTGGCAATGAAATAGGTCTCAAGTTGAAATGTCTTAGGTCAGATAATGGAGGAGAGTATTGCAGCAATGAATTTCTTGATTATTGTTTAGTAAATGAGATCTGCAGGAAAAGAATGGTTCCAAATACTTCACAAGAAAATGGAGTGTCAAAGAGAATGAATAGGACAATCATGGAGCGTGATAGGTGCATGAGGTTACATATAGGGCTATCACTCATGTTTTGGGTGGAAGTGGTGAGAAAATTTATTTATTTGATTAACAGAGAACCCTCTATGGCTTTGGATGGAGGTAAACCTGAGGAGGCTTGGTTTGGTAAGAAAATTGATTACTCATTTCTTAGAGTATTTGGATGTGAGGTATTTGTTCACATCGATAAAGATGATAGGACCAAGTTATAGGCTAAGTCTGAGAAATGCACCCTTGTTGGATATGGTGAGGATGAATTTGGTTTCCGTGTTTGGAGTCTTAAGGACAAGAAAATATTTCAGTCTAGAGATATTGTCTTTAATGAAAAATCATGTATAAAGATCAATTGCAAGAATAGAAAGAGGAATCAAAGAAATAATACATAGTGTTAGAGGACATTGCAGACAACAAGGTGTCCAAGGGGCTGGTTTAGGTGTAGTATGTTACGACACAACTAGCTCAAGAACCTAATCATCAGGAACCCCAAAATCTTGAGGTGAGAAGGTATTCTAGGGTAAGAAGGTAACCTGAATGATTTAATTCATCTTTGAATTATTTATTGATCACTGACAGTGGAGAGCTAGAGTGCTTTGAGGAAGTAGTGTAGGTGGATGCCATGAAGAAGTGGGAGTAGGCCATAGATGAAGAGAATAGATCTCTTATGGAAAACTAGACTTGGGATCTGGTGGAGCTACCTGAGGGAAAGAGAGCATTACAGAACAAGTGGGTGTATATAATCAAAGAGGAAGATGGAGGAAGGAAACGATACAAGGCCCAGTTGGTGGTTAAGGTATTTGTATAGAAGAATGGTATAGAATTTGATAAAAAAAAATCTCATGTTGTTAAAATGACTTCTATTAGAATTGTTCTTGGTTTAGTAGTAGTAGAAGACTTGCAATTAGAGCAGTTGGATGTGAAGACTCCACTCCTTCATGATGAGTTGGAGGAGGAATTGTATATGCAGTAGCCATAGGGTTATGAGGTCAAAAGGAAGGAGAGATTAGTGTGCAAGTTGAAGAAGAGCTTGTATGTCCTGAAACAAGCTCCATGGAAATGGTACAAAAAGTTTGACAGTTTTATGCATAGGAGCAGGGTTACTCCAGGTGTCACTCATACCATTGCGTGTACATCAAGAATTTTCTTGATGGTAGATATATTATTTCTGTGTTTGTATGTGGATGATATGCTTCTTGTATGGAAGAACATGTAGAGAAATAAAGGTACTCAAAAAACAACTAGGTGACTCCCTTGCTATGAAGGATTTTGGGGTAGCAAAAAAGTAACCTTGGTATTAGAATAACTCAGAACAGGACGGACATGAATCTTGTATTATCTCAATAAGAGTACATAAAGAAGGTATTGCAGAGGTTTAGTATGTAAGGATGCTAAACCGGTTAGTACTCCTTTGGTAAGTCACTTTAAATTATCAAAGGAGCCAGAGTCCCAAGACTAAGGACGATAGAATCCATAGATGTCCAGGGTACCATACTCATTAGTGGTTGGTATCTTGATGTATGATCTGGTATGCACTAGGCCTGATATTTCCCATGCAGTGGGAGTAGTGAGAAGGTTTATGAGAGATCTAGGTAGAGAACATTAGCAGGTAGTGAAGTGGATCCTTCGGTATTTGACAGGGACCATGGGAGACAACATTGTGTTTCAGTGGATCGGACACTACATTGTGTGGCTATGTAGATTCAGATGATGGCAAGATATTTGGAGAGTAGGAGGATCACGATAGGTTATGTATTTATGGTTGGTGATAAAGCGGTGAGTTGGATTTCATGGTTACAAAAGGTTGTTTCTTTGTCAACCACTGAGGCTGAGTATGTTGTTGTCACATAGAGGCAAGCAAGGAGATGATTTGGCTAAAATAGTTGCTTGATGAATTGGGGCATAAGAAAAAAGTTAGGAGACTACACAGTGATAGTCAGATGCACTATTCATTTAGCGCTAACTCCACTTTCCACTCTAGGATGAAGCACATTCAGATGAGATGTCATTTCATCAGGAAAACTTTGGAAGAAGATAATTTTAAGCTGGAAAAGATTCATACCAGTCATAATCATGTGGATATGATGACCAAGGAGGTCACAAGGGATAATTTGAAGTTGTGTTCAACTTTGGTTGGTCTTCATGAATGCTAATGAAGGGTTGAGAACTTTTCTCAGTAGGAAATAGTATCCAAGTGGGAGATTATTTGGGTTTGGAGCCTTTTTTTGGTCTTTTGGAATCAACATTGAAGTGTTGGAGTTCGAATTGGTTAAGTTTACAGACTTCAGGATCATTCTACAGTCATGTGTTGTTTTCATGTTGCGTATTTGCTGCATTTTTTTGTTAATTGGAGGTTAATTGATGGTCATGTCATAGTGAAATATTTTCCAGTCGATGATAATATGGAAAGGTCATGAACTTTTAAACTTGTAGGGTTAGATTTATAGAACTTCCTAAAAGAATTGTAATCTTATAAATAGAGGCGTTAGGGGCATCCTGAATGATATCTTGAGTGATGCAAGAGATCTTAAGTCTTAGAACATCAAGAGGTGATAAAGAGTGATCAAGGTTGAGAAATTGGGTGTCAAATGTGGTATTAGATGTGGTTTAGCATCTTTGGGTATTTTTATTGTGATTTCATGAGTGATTCTTGTGCAACTGTAACTAAGAGAATACTGTGAAAGCTGTTTTACTCTATATTTGCGTCAATAAAATCTAAGCATATATCTTGGATTGATTTTAGCCTATGCATATATGTGATCGGCACGTTAAATCTATTTCTTGCATACACCAGTGGATGGTTAGGCCTATAAAATTATGTTGAATCAACCTATTTCCACATGTACACATCTATGGCTACCTAGTTAATCCTATGGCACAATGAATTTGATGCAATAGTTATCTGCATGCCTTTAATCTCTGGGTTCCTAGTCAAACATTCTACATCCCAACCAATGAATGGTCGTTTAAAAAAACATCCAGCTTTACATAGCCTCAACACATTTCAAAATGTATCAGCAACAAAAGTAGAAAAAATTCAAAGCCCTAAAATCCTAGGTGAGTCACTAATTACCCCAAAAATCATCAAATAGCTTCAATTACATGGTAAGCAATGCATAGGGCCACATTATGCCCATGAATTCCCCGCATGACTGTACAACTGATGTCTGGCCCAACATTGGTTGAATAAACCTGTACTATAGCTTGGTCACAGAAAATGACCTTTCAAAGAACAATGCATAGCTTAGATAGCCTCATTGAATGAGCTTGATAGAGTACCTGTAGTCCAACAAAAGGAAATTGACACAGTGTGGCCATAAGCCATGAGCTACATAGGCCTAAGCAACCAATAAATTTTTAGGAATGCAAATGCAACTTCCTTTCCCACGAGATCAATGTAAGAGATTTCAAAAAATGAGAAAGAAACAACACTTATTTAGTGAGTCTGACCAAAAGATAGAACATTGAGGCTCGACCACTTATGAGACCTTCACTACCCAGAGACATGTACCCAAGCTAAGCTCACCATGAGGATCCATCGACAGTGGTAACACTATGAAGCTCGCAATATTTTATTAACACAGAGTTGCAAACTATGGAACAAGTAGCTAGGGGCAGAATCTAGAAGATCTCATAGCTAGAAAGATTTTTTCACCAATATATGGGGATCCTGGGAATCCAGGCCTGGGTACTATTTTAGATAAATTGTTTAGTCAATTTCATGAAGATTCCAGATATATAATTGGTGTTTCTATGTAGTGTTATAACAAATCTCCATGTTTAATATGGTGTCTTTAATGGGATTACAGTTATAGGGGGATCATTCTTCAATGTGGAAGATCACTGTAGGATTGTACCACGGATCGACTGATTGAGGATGTTATGGTCATGGTTAAATATTGGTAGTATCCTATAGATTTTATGGTCTTGTACCCTAAATCTCAAAAGTTAGGATACACATTCATCTTAGCACAGCCCTGGTTAGCCATTGTTGTTGCATACATTGATTATAGGTTAGGAAAAATGACTATTTCGAATGGCCAAAATGTAATGAATATTTCATTGTATCCTCATGCCCATCCATATGTGGATGTATTTGAATGTGTATGGGTAGATTTTCAAATACAAACAATATGAGTTCTTCTTATATGACTACCATTGCAGTGAGAAATCATATGGAAGAAATTGTTGAGCCATAAAAAATGTCTGATGAAAAGGTTACCATGGCTACAAAAACTAGAACTGTGGCTATGGAAATTAAAATTGAAGCTACCGAAACAACTATTTTGAACTTAGAGTATAACATCACCTTATTAAGTGACATTTCTATTATAAATTGTGAAGAAATCAATGATTCTCATGAAGAACATACAGTCACTTTATTTCACGAATAAGTTTTATGCTTTCTAGGATGAAATAGATAGAAGGTAAATGGTTAAGGAGGAATACCTACAAGGAAAAGGTAGAAGGTATAATGCACATGTTAATGACTTTTGATCCAATTTAATCATGAAGATATTCCCTTTGGCTAGGGGGAATAACCTGTAAGAAACAAAACAAGACCACAAGATAGTATTAATAATAGAGGTTATTGGACTACCTAGAAAATGCGAGATCTGAGAAGTGAGGTGCTTCCTAGAAGGATTTCAATCCACTTTCAAATAAAAATTAATGTAGAAAGTATCATGAAATAAGGAAATCCTATTGTAGTTATATGAGTTAGGTATCTCATGAAAATATAATAAGTAAATCTAATCTAACAGGAAAATTTATGATCAGATCCAGACATTTGGAAGGTTATTATGGGTTTTACAAGTTTGATAGAGGTCTGGTAAAGGGTCTGGGAATGATTGGGTGAGGTATGGGTTGATTTTGGTTTATTGGAAGGATTACTAGTCTAAAGGAATACAATGACATAGAAACCAATATAGGTCAGATAACCGATGTCGGTTCAGGGATGAAACCAATGGTGGTAGCGTAAACTGACTTTGGTAGGGGAAATTAGCAATAACTTAATAAAAATGGTTGTTTGGATTCTCTTTGGTTGCACAAAGAGTGAGGAGGGGTTAGGTTCATAATATAACTGAGAAGACTGAGGAATATAGATGGAGAGGCCACAAAGGGTGAAAGGGTGTGAACTGGTTGCATTGGTGGATTGGTGAAAAGATGGAGATATCCAGATAACAGTAAAAATTGAAAAATAATGAAGGAGGAAATAGATCTTTAATAAAGTAAGAAAAAATTATTAAGATCACTTTACTTACTTTATACTATAAAGATATCGTGACTAGATGGAATTTAGTGATTTATTGGTGAGGTGGTATTTGGTTCACTGTTAGGGCAGTATGACTTGTGTGTTCCCATGAATGCTCCAATGATCTAGAAGGGAATCCTTGACCTGTGCTACTCTTTGGTGGTGTGTAGACATTGTTTGGATGAAGCAATGGCTCTAAGATATTCTCTTGATTGTAATATCAATCTCAAAACTCAAAAATGACTGACCTAGGTAAAAGGTTTAAAAGTTGTATATAAAGGAACCGATGGCGGTTTAGGTAATTGATGTAGGCCTAAGAAAAATGGCATCGGTTAGGGAGAAATAGTCCTATTTACCAAAAATATACAGATATTCCCATATTTGGTGTGCTTTCCTCATTGATTACACTTAAGAAAGTGGATTTCACATAAGAAAATGTAGGAAGAACTTAGGAGGGGTCCAGTTAGGTTTAGGAAAAATTATTAGTTAGTTAGGTCAAGTTAATTAATTAGCACTAGGAGTAATGACTTAATGTTGAAGGTGATGACTCAGTCAATGTGATTTAAATTCCCCTAGAATGGGTCTAGGGTGAGGTGTTATGATGAGGTGGAGGTGTGAGGGTGAAATTAATTTTATTAAAATAATTAAACTAAATAATAATGTGAGGGTGAATATTAATATGGGGTAAAGGGGCCATGGTTAGTTAAATACATTACATTAACTAATTGAAATGGGACCAAAGAGAGTGTGACCCAAATTTGGTGTCTACATTTGACCATTTTTGCCACGTAGATTATATTGGTAAGCGAAACTAACAAACATAGGAAGTTGGTGCTCTAGGTATGAGTGGAGGTGATCCTCCTCAAACCAAGAATTGAGGAGGTGGGAAAAAAAGTTGGTGAGTGGTTTGATAAATAATTAAATGATGAAAGCAAGATTAGGTGGGGTGTAGGTAATGGTAATGTTGAGTCAGGTAATAGGTAATGGTATTCTAATGCATGCACATGTATAGATTATGATAAGGTACCATGTTGAAGAGCTTGTAAACTCTACGTTGTAAAAAGTTGATAGGTTTATCTAAACAAGGTTGAAGTGGTTCAGGTATCCAAGGTATATGATATGGTCTTGAAACAACACTAGGACAAGTGTAGGAACGGGAAATAGTTTTTTTCCTAGGGCACCAAAGGTATGGTTGGGATAAACAACATCACATGAGGTAAGGTAACGTCGTTAGGTGGAATAAAACGAGTATCACATCACGAGGTATAACGAGTACATGAATTCAAGTGTCACAAAAGGTGAGTGTCGGTTGGGTGGTTTAGTAAAGGCCGTAGGTAAGGTCACATGATGGGAATAAACATTCCCAAAGTGATGGTGAGGCTGGGTGAGAAGTAATAAGGTCACGAGGGTGAGGTGTAAGGTCAGGGTCAACTTTAGGTTAGGCAAAAAAGATTTCGAGAAAGTAGATGTAATGGAATATGGTGCAATGGGGTTAAAAAAGGTTAAACAAGATCAGCTATGTCCAACTAACGTCAGTCAAGGGAAACCAAGTGTGGTGCACTAGGGCACAAGATTGATGTTGGTCATGGTTAACCAATGTCAGTTAGGTCAGAGGTGGTTAAAAAATAAAAAATCCATGTTTTACAAATTCATTATAATCTTTCTGTGTATAGAAAATGAAAGTGGAGACAAATTTCATCTCTCTCTGAGGGAGAAAAGGACAAGGTTATTTGTCAGGATGAGTTGGAGATGGCTGAGTGGCTGGAGGAGCAAGGTAGACTGGTCTATGAGATCACTACGAGAAATTTGATTAGATGGAGGATTGAGAGGGTGATTTAGGGATGGATGAGGTAGGAGAGGGTGCTAGAGGACAACCCATGTAGAGACTAGGGGTTCCACCTAGGAGGTGCTGCCGGGTTGAGGTAGGAATCAATCTCTAGTCATTATGGGGGTAAATGAATTGGGGTGGGTTATAGGTGGGATTGGGGTAGAATTTAGGGTGTTTTAGTATTTTTTTTAAAATGTGGGGTATGGGGATTCATCCCTAGGGCCGAACCAGAGATCGGTCCACTAGTTTGGATTCAACTAATGTCGATTGATATACCAGTGTCGGTGGCTAGAAAGGGGACCGGTACTAGTTATTAGTGACTGGTGTTAGTTGAATGTAACCGACATCGGTAATTGCTAAAAGTGACTAAATTCGAAAAAAGGGTAAAGTAGGGGAAATTGGGTGTAGAAAACTAGGAGTTAGTTAAATGCAAACATATAAGATGTAGGTATAAGTGGATTTAGGTGAGATATACCTAGGAAAAGGTGGGTATGGGTATGGGTGAAGATAAAATGGATGATAGATGAGGTAAAACAGCTAGGGACTAGATATTCAGTCAGGTCAATGTAGGTATGGGGTAATGTTGGGGATGGGGTAATTAGGTTTGAATAAATAAGAAAATTAGTATAGTACTTGACATTGTTAAGTTTTATGGATGTAAGCATGGTATCAGTTGATGATGTGGGATAGGGTCCCACCATTATTAGGGCATATGTTTCCTAGTGTTATTGAGGATGAGTGGATGCACATGTGAGACGTCAAATTGGTGGATATTAAGTTCTACAAGTAGATTCAATGGGATAATAGTATTGTGGTTTCTCTCATTGATAAATGGGATGAAGTGACCAACACATTCCATCTACCCAAAAATATTTCACCAATAATCTTTACGCTTTCTACGACAAAATATCTAGAAGGTAAATGGTTAAGGAGGAATACCTTTGAGGTAAAGGTGGAAGGTAGAATGCACATGTTAATGAATTTTGATCTAAGTTAATTGTGAAGATATTCCCTTTGGCTAGGCGGGATGACCTATAAAAAACACAACAAGACCACAAGATAGCATTAATAATATAGGTTATTGGACTACCTAGAAAATGCTAGATCCAGGAAGTAAGGTGATTCCTTGGAGGATGTCAATCTACTTTAAAATATAAATTAATGTAACAAGTACCATGATATAAAGAAATCCTACTCTAGTTATACGATTTAGGTATGTCTTGAACACACAAAAAGTAAATCTAATCTAACATACAAAGTTATTATCAAATTTGGAGATTTGGTAGGTTATTTTGGGTTTTACATGTCTGACAGAGGTCTAGGAATGATTAGGTGAGCTCTGGTTTGATTTTGGTTGATTGGAAGGCTTACTCGTCTGAAGGTATAAAATGACATAGAAACTGGTATTGGTCAGGTGACCGATGTCAGTTCAAGGATGAAACCAAAGGTGGTAGGGTAAATTGACATTGGTAAGGGTAATTGGCAATAACTTAATAAAATGGTTTTTGGGCTTCTTTTTTATTACACAGAGAGTGAGGAGGGTGTGGTTAGGTTCGTAACATAACTGAGAAGACTCAGGAATATAGAGGGAGAGGTCACAAAGGGTGAAAGGGCTTGAACTAGATGGGTTGGTGGATTGGTGAGAAGATGGAAATATCTGGATAATAGTAAAAACTAAAAATAATGGAGGAAAGATATCTCCAACAAAGTAACCACACATGATTAAGATAACATTACATACTTTTTTGTATGAAGATATCATGATTGGATGGAGGTTGTTGATTGATTGGTGAGGTGGTAGCTGTTCAATGATGCGACAATATGACCTGTGTGTTCTTGTTAATTATTTAACGATATCGAAGGGAATCCTTGGCCTGTGTTGCTCTCTAGTGGTGTGTAAACCTCTTTTGGATGAAGAAATGGCATTGAGATATTTGCTTGATTACAATAGCACTCTCAAAACTCAAAAATGAAAAACTTGGGTAATAGGTTATAAAGTTTTATATAAAAGAACCGATGGTGGTTTAGGTAACTTACGTTGGATGAGGAAAAACCAGCATCGATTAGGGTGAAATAGTCCTATTTAACAAAAATAGGTAGATCTTCCTAGATTTTACATGCTTTTCTCATTAAGTAGGATTAGGAAAGCAGAGTTCACATGAGATAAAGAAGGAAGAACTTAGGAGAGGTCCAGTTAGGTTTAGGAAATAGTCTTATTTAGTTAGGTCAATTTAGTGACTCAACACTAGGAGTAATGACTCAGTGTTAAAGTTGATGACTCAGTCATTGTGAGTTAAATGCCTCTGGAATGGGTCTAGGGTGAGGTGTGATGATGAAGTGGATATGTGAGGGTGAAATTAATTTAATTAAAATAATTAAACTAATTAATAATTTGAGCGTGAATATTAATATGGGGTAAAGGGGTCATGGTTATTTAAATGCATTATGTTAATTAATTGAAAGGGGACCAAAGAGACTGTGACCCAAATTTTGTGTCTACACACTAATTTGCATTGTCCTTTAGCCAAGGTTATGTACCTTGAAAACATGACTATTTTTCACATGCTACAACCTCATGTTTGTCCCTTGAATTCTTTGATTGCTAATGTAGAGTTGTCTATTCTAAAGGACACTAAACTAGTGACTGTTGAAATAGGGAAATATATGACCATTGGTAACAATTTGGAAGC
Source organism: Taxus chinensis (assembly GCA_019776745.2). Classification (NCBI taxonomy): domain Eukaryota; kingdom Viridiplantae; phylum Streptophyta; class Pinopsida; order Cupressales; family Taxaceae; genus Taxus; species Taxus chinensis. The sequence goes on from CM034147.1 coordinate 71,979,750, forward strand.
CATCCAAGAGACTAGGGTTGTAGATACCTTGAGGGATAATTAAAAATCCTTTTTTGGGGACTATACTAACATGAAAGGAATTCATCTAATCATCTTCACTCACCATATTTATAGTGAGGATTTTAAACTTGTTAGGCAGCCATAATGAAGATTTAATCCAACACTTAAAGACATTGTCAAGAATGTGATATAAAAACTATTGAACATAGGATTCATCTATCCTTTATCTGACAGTTAGTGGGAATCGCCACTAGTTATAGTTCCCAAGAAAAATGGTAAGTGGAGAGTTTGTATAGAATATAAGGAGCTTAATAAAGCCACCAAGAAAGATTACTTTCCCCTACCCTTTTATTGATCAAGTTTTGGACAATCTCACAGGTAAGAAATATTTCTCCTTCTTGGATGAGTTTAGTGGATATAACCAAATCATTATAGCACCTGCTAACCGAGATAAGACCACCTTCACTTGTCCCTGGGGTAAATTTACAAATAGATTTCTACCATTTGGAATTTGTAACACACATGTCACCTTTCAAAGAGTAGTTTTAGCTATATTTCCAGACATTACAAATAACTATGTTGAAGTTTATATAATGATTTTACCATCCACGGGTCAAGTTTTGAAGAATCTTTGAATAATATTGAAAAAGTGTTAACTAGATGTGAGCAACACCAGCTTTCCTTAAGTCATGATTTTTTTTTTATAATGGTTGATCAAGGAATTGTCTTGGGTTATCTTATTTATACCAAAGGTATACAAGTTGATCCTAAAAAGATAGAAGTAATTAAACTTCCTACACCAAAAAATTATACTGACATCAAGAGTTTCCTTCAACATGCAGGGTATTATAAGTGGTTCATAAAGGATTTTAGTAAAATTATTGCACCCATGTTTTCCTTGTTGGAAAAATATTGTGTTTTTGAATGGTCTCCTTAATGTCAATAGGATTTTGAAGTTATCAAAGAGAAATTAACCACTGCTCCAGTTTTTAGAAGATCCAATTGGGTAAAACCTTTCCATATTCAACGATGCTTCTAACACAACCATGTGATTTGTTTTTGGGAAAAAGGATAAGGAAGACCAGATGTATACCATCTATTTCATCAACAAAAATCTAACCCCCACAGAGTGGAATTACACCACTACAAAAAATGAGTTTTTATTTGTTTTTTACTCTCTAAATAAATTCATACATTACATTATTGGATATAAAATATTTATGTACACTGACCATTCAGCCATAATATATTTGATGAATAAACCAGTAGTAGGGGTAGAATTATTAGATGGTTATTTATTTTGTAATAATATAACTTGACTATTATTGATAAGCCTAGAAAGGAAAATGTTGTTGTTGACTTCCTTTCTAGATTGAATTTTTTGAGAGAAAAGGAGGAAGTTCAAGATCAATTTCTAGATGAGCTCTTGTTTTTAGTATTAACAAAACCTCCATGGTTTGCTGATCTTGCTAACTACCTAACTAAAAGGAATTTTTTGGCTTACTTTACCAGTAAATAATGGATAATATTAGTTAAAAATAGTGCTACATATAAATGGTGTAATGGAATTTTATTTAAATGTTTTCCTAATATGGTTCTTTATAGGTGTGTTTGAGAGGATGAAGTGTATGACATACTGCGATATTTTCATGATGAGCATGGAGGAGGACATTACTTAGTGAAGAGGAAAATTCACAAGGTCCTTGGAGCTAGGTACTATTTACCCTCTCTTCACAAATATGTCAAGAAGTACGTGTGGTAGTGTGATGCATGTCAGAGAATGGGGAATCCTATGTTGTCCATTGAAATTCCCCTCAATCCTTAGCTGGTCTTAGGACTATTTAAGAAATGGGGAATTGATTTTTTGTTACCGTTTGATCCCCTATCCTATGGGAAAGATTACCTGCTGGTGTGCACTTATTATATCACAAAATGGGCCAAGGTTCAAGCATTGGCATCTGCCAATTAAAATGTTGTAGCTGAATTTTTATACAAAAAGATTATGCATAGATTTTATGCCCCTGAAGCCATTGTATTTAATTAGGGACCCCAATTCATGTCTAACATGATTGAATCCTTCCTATAGATCTACAAAATCAAGCATAAGAAATCATCACCATACCACCCCCAATCTAATGGGTAGGTGGAAGTCAAAAACAGAAAAATGGAGAGTATTTTAACTAAAGTTGTGTTGTTGCAGACTCACAGCACCCCTGGATGCAGATCAGGCTTCTAGGTTGATCACTCTAGCATCCAGTGTGATTGCACAACGTGGAAACCTCTCTGCAAGCGTGGGGACTTGTGAAACTGAGAGAGGAATCTCCAGATTAGAGGCTGGTTACTCAAACTCCTATGATTTAGATCTATATTTTGCAAAACTACAGAGGTTTAGATCCTAATCCTACTCTAACTTGCAAGGAGACAGGGGGTAGAAGTGCAAAAATTGAAACTAACTAAAGATGGTGATGCACCAAAAGGAGTGGTGAAACATATTTGTCATGAAAATAGACACAGACCAAAGTTCACAACATAAAACATACACAGACTGATAATGTATAATTTAGTATCTGAAATCAAGCAAATAATACAAACAGAGGATTGAAAACCCATTCACAGAGCTTGCATTATCATTTCAATGTCAAAACACGCATTACACACCCTCAGAGAGGTAAAAGAAAATTGTTACAATCCTTGGAGAGGTCTGATCCTTCATCAATCACTTGCTGGAGGTGAAATAAGAAGTCTGCTATGCCCAAAAAATGTTCCCCCATTTGAAATGAGCCCAAAACTGGCTTTTACAGTGCAAGGTTCGAGCCCAGGAGACAGAAAATGTACAAAGGCATGGGAGCCCATTATTTCTTGACTGCAGGTGCATTAAAACGGCATGGGGGACCTTACAAACCCATACCCTATCACTTTTACTGGAGTATAGGAGAATGCGACCCATTCTGCATTAAATCTGGTCGCTGGAATGTCATTTCTGGCCATGAACACGCGTCAGATCTGTTTCTCAATTTTCTCCCTCTAGACTACTCCAAAATGCAATATTGACCCTGGAATCGTGTAGATAATTTCACCAGCTTTCCGTTGATATAAAGAACGTGTGAATCCGAGCTTTGGATCGAAAGTTATGGCGATCTGAAGATTTAGGGCACAAAATAGGCAAAAACGTGTTTTGAAAACCTTCCCGCGCTCTACCACCTGGATGACACGTGGCATGTGCTGATTGGATGAGCAATTCTCTCTCCTCTGCATTTCACAGGCTTTCCTTTTGAAATTTGCTTGTGGGCCCTAGCTAGGACACGTGGCACTATCCCATTGGTTCAGGCCAGTGCTCAAAACTTCGCCCTTTGACTTTTTGAATTTTTCCCCATGACACGTGTCATGATTTCATTGGTGCTTGGCCCTGCCCGGCTGTTTCATGCCCTTCGCATCTTTATGTCCCTGGATGTCCCAGTGCCTCGTGGGAAAAATTCTTCCGGTTCGCCCCGATTCGGCCGATTCGCGTCCTCGCGGCCCAGATGTCCCAAACTGTTTCCGGACTGTTTGTTCCCATTTCGCCCGGTTCGGCCGGTTTGTGCCCTTTTGTCCCAATTGTCCCACTTTGTTTCGGACTGTTTGTTCCCATTTCGGTCGAACCGGCCGGATCGGGTATCTTTGTCCCAGATGTCCCAAAGCAGTTAGTGTGAAAGTTCTCTTTTTCGGCCGGATTGGCTTCTCCACACCCGCCGTGTACTTCTGTCCCAGATGTCCCTGTTGCTATTTGGGCCGCTTGGAGGATTTTCGGCTGATCCGCGCCTTGACGTCCCAAATGTCCCATTTGCTCCCTTGAGCAGGAATTAGCCGATTTTCACCATTTTTTCTGGATCAACCTTCTTGCCTTCTGCAACCTTTTCTCCACATTTTCTCAGAGCTTTTTCTTTTCAGCCTGAATAGAAGAGTTAGAAAATTTCCTGAAGGGGACCCTAGAAACCTGATTTTTGCTCTGAATCAATCAACTTGCTTGGGATTTGAATATTCTGATGCATGTTATCAAAATTTACCCTGGGGGGTGAATTTTGGATAACAAGTTGTCAATGAAGATAGGAAGAAATAGGTACCAAAACTACCAAAAGCATTTTGGCCCTACAATACAACCTGGAAGACCACTACTAGTTTCTCCCCATATGAACTAGTGTATGATAAAAATCCATTATTACTAGTTGAGTTTTAATCATAGACTTTGAGGACAACAATGAAATTTAGAATTGAGAGAGTAATGTAACTGAATGAACTCGATGAAATGAGGATGGAAGCACAACAACAAAATAAAATTCTTCAACACCAAAGAAAATCCTGGAATAATGCTCGTATCAAGCATAAAATTTTTAATGAAGGATATTGGGTCTTACTTTTTAACTCAAAGTACCAACAATTCAAAGGAAATTTTAGAACAAGATGGTTAGGAACCTATTGGATTGAAAAGGTTTATGATAACGGCTCTGTGAGATTACTTTTGGTCATTGGAGATAGGAGAAATCTTCTTGTGAATGGACATAGATTAAGGATGTATCAGCATCTTATGAATAAGGATACTTTCACCAAAGATATGTTGCTTTACAAAGAAATGGATTCAGTGGAAGAGTTTGGCTCTTCCCACTAACAATAGTTGTTTTTGAATTCAAATAAAGGGAGATGATCATGTTTTTGATCCTCTTCCCCTTAGATTATAGTTTTTTTTTATTTCATGATGTTGAGCCCATAAAATGACTAAGTCCCAGAGCATAGAATGATCACATGCAAAAGGAAATATAGGTAGAAGGCACATGGAGAAGAGCAAGCAAGAAGAACTAAGTGCACACAAATAGTCTGAATAGTTTAGTTTGAGTGAAGGGCTTGAGTAAACATGGAGAGTGCAGAGATTAGCACATTGAAGAAAAAGAGAATTCTTGGACTTAGCCACATTATGAAATATGGTGTTTTATGGAAAACACGTGAGGAGGAAAGAAGGTGTGATGAGTGGATAAGGTTAGAACTTGGATTATTATAGCTCAAGGAAAGAATATTCCAATAAAGGAATATTCCAGGATGTAATCATTATAGTTAGTGAAAGCTGATCAAGGTTTTGATAAGCTGGAATAGGCACTCGATTATGGAGAAGCATGTATCCATCTGGCATGTGGCCTACTCATGAGTAAAGTTGAGGGGTAGAGGAGATATTTTGATTCTATTTAAGAAGGTGTTCTGGTCCAAAACAAGGGGGTATATGTGTGTAAGCATATGTTACTATATATAGGGACAAGTAGAGACATAGGTAGGAATGAGAGATGATGCAGGAGGAAGAAGATGTGTGATGCAAGGTAATGGGTATTCTAGGTACATAGAAGAGAGCATGGATAGAACCCTTTGAGAAGAGCCAGTTGGTAGAGCTAGAGTTTTATTTCATAATGTATTTGGTCAGCTATGACCCTTTTGATGTAATCTAGCTACTGTAAACATTTGTGAATCAATGAATATGATGGGTTGTTTTATATATATATATATATATATATATATATATATATTTGTGGGTTCAAAGACTACTATTCTTTATTTTTCCTATGGTTCAGATCTGATTCCCTTGTGATGTTAATAATGCTTATATTATTTTCATGGTGCATCTATGCTTAGATCTAGTGTCTTTATTTCTGTTCTAGAATGAATGCATGTATTTCTATATCTACACGTATTCCTCCATTAATGGTGAAGAATTCTTACAAATCTCACTTAAAGGAGGGGCTTGGTGCTCATGCACACCTTGAGTGAGTGCCTAGTCAAGGTTGGGTGATATGCCAATGCACGTGGGGTTTAAAGGGAGTAGGGAAAGGTGAATACACATGCTTTCAATAAAGGTTAGGGATGTTAATTATTAAACTGTACATTAATCACATTTATTTCTTGAACACGGGATATGGAGTTCAATGGTTATTGGGGAGATGATCTGCCAAGGTTAAGTGCATTCTTCCTTGCTAAGGATATTAGCATTTTAGGACTCCCCCATTGCATCTATTTAATATGATTAAATCAAAAAACAATTCTTGATACATTTATTGATGTCATAAATCAAAATACAATGCCAAAAAGTGGGAGTAATGAATAATAATGAGAAAATAAACTACATGTGTAAAAATTTTATGAAAAGGAAAAGTGGCATTATTATTCATGATGATATGATGCGATTCATGTGATGAATTAAACCTTTCTAAGACCTATCAACATTTTTCACAGCCAAAATTGCACTGAATCAATGTAAATAAGAGGTTAAAGTATATTTCAAACTCCAATTACTGATATTTCATAACATTTTTCTGTGTTCTTTGCATGAAACTTTGGCCACTTTGATGTAACAACATACATATTTGTTTATGTCATGGGGTAGAAGAAATAGTTAGAACCTAAATCTGTAGAGCTCCTCATGTGAAATGTTATTATCTCGCAAGTGTTCCATAACTCAGATTGGCTAGAATTCATTGGGAATTTTGAAGTTTTTAACAAAAAACTGGTTGATGAATTCTTGTTAAATTTTTAAGTGACATGTTCAAAAATAGGGGGTAAAAAAGTTGAGATAAACAGTCATATTGTTGCTACCATATCTGGCCTCCCAGATTTTGGGCTAATTTTTTGTACAAATGTCCCTGCTGAAAGATTTGATACTTATTTCATGATCAAAGGGAATTTATACCAGAGATAATATTCACTCCCCAAGTTATTCAAAAAGGGAATAAATAGGAGAGTTCACCAGGTCATTAGAAAGAAGTAGTTAAATGGGTTAATAGATATTTTATCTATGACATGAAGCCATCAGTACTCGGAGGTGATACATTGAATATCTTAACTCATCTAAAGAAGGGTCACATAAACCTTGAACGTAGGGTTAATCTACCAGAATATGTTATTCCAGTTGTTATAAAATTGGGTCAAAAATACAAGAATGGGGCTGGTAAAGCCACCCTCAAAAACACCCAGGACTCATACATTTGATATGTGCACATCAGGTCTTTTATAGGCCTAAGAGGAAGATATAAAAATGAGTGCAAGGGAAAGTTCATAGTAAAAGAGAATTAAAAATTCTTTTACCCCAGTCTCTTTAGCACCACCTCTAAGTACCCAGCCTAAATTGGATTCAACTCCTAAGAATTTGAATAAGGTATGGGAAGAATCCACAAGCCAGGCCGCGCAATCTTCTGACCCTCAATTTCCAATAAAAAGGCTACCCCACCTACATCTGTTGTTACTTCATCCAGACTGAGAAGGTTTTGTGCTTCTAAGAAACCTATAGTTCCTCAGTCTACACCATCTCCTGTGGATTCTAGCCCACATATAAAAGAGATTGTTGAAACTTATATTCCTCCTAGCTTGGAAAATCAACCAAGTATTGATGAGTTTACAACAACAATTTTAGAGGAAAAGATTCCACATGATGATATGCTAAATGTTCTTGCAGCTCCACATGATGATATTCCAAATGTTCTTGCAATTCTGAAAAACTGAGTCTGAAGCTCCAAAAATGCCTGCAGCACCAAAAGTACAAACCATAGCTCTAGAAGTTATTGCAATGGAGATTAGTTTTTAGGAACCACATGGAGATGATGTACTAAGGAATTATCAAGATGAAATTTCCTCTTTGAAAGAAAAGTTGAAAGGTATGGAAGATACTAATTTGTCTTTACAAACTGAATTTGTACAAAGAACTATGGAGAAGGTTAAGGAAATTACTAATCTAAAGGTGGAAGTTGGTAGTCTCAAAATATAAAGCAATATTGGTCTCAAAGCATGAAACAATTTATCTACTCATTTTGGAAAATTATATCTTCAAAATAAAGAATTGGTAAAAGAAAATAAGAAACTTAGGGAATAGATTGAGGCTAGTTCAAGTGATAGAAAGAAATTAGAATCTATCATAGACTATGTTTGTCCTACGGCCTGCAAACTTCTAGCTTATAGGAAATCCTCCTCTTTTTATAGTATGTCTATTCAAGAACAATTTTATGCCTAGTAATTGATGATGATGTGTAGTAAAGAACCCTATGAGGTCCTAGATGGAAAAAAATTCTTAGAAATATATCAAAAGAGTACCCATGAGATTCAGAATCTGTTGTGTGAATTTTACTTTCACAATATGTTGGGGACTCATGTTCTTGATTTATTCATTAACTTTTCTATGGGGGAATTTCATTTAAAGTCTTTTCATTAATTACTTAAAAACCAAATTTTATGGGGTGAGCAAACATAAATTTTCAATCAAACAACTCAAACTATAGGTTTCTACATCTGGCCTACCCATCACAACAATGTGTCTATGAAGAAATATTTCAGGTCTCTTTACTACCAGACAGGTAGAGGAACAAATACTTCAAAGGTTTTAGAAAAATGTGTTCAATATTTTAAGGTTTACAGTCGACAACATTTTGGTGAAGCACTCCAAGCTTGTGATAAACGATGGGATACATTGATCCGACCATTGAAAATAAGAGAAGTTATCTCTCCCTAAAACCTCATTTGGAGCATGAGGAGGGAGTGCATTTGTTGAAATCATCTGACAGTTTTTAGAGAAAGGTGAGAAAGAGTACAGTGATGAGTGGGTTGGAATAGAGGTGAGACCACCCCTTATCCTTAGTCCAATGAATACCTGGTAGAATAATGTTTTTCAATCTCATGATATCTTTATAGCATGGGAAAATATTATCTTGGGTACTAAGGGGTGTAAGGAAACAAAGAAACAATATGAAAATCAATTAATTCACAGAATATGATATGCCAGAGTAGTTGGGACAAAGAGCAGGGAAGAGATGAGTTTTCCTAAGGACATGCAAAAGGTAAGTGCAAGGGAGATGATGAGTGCATTAATTCCTAAAAAAATAATTTTTGCATGGGGAATGTTCTATATAGTTATATCCCAAGTAAGATTGATGCATTTCTCTTGTTTTTTTTCATGTAAACTCTTGACCGTAGAAATTCCTACTAACTACTTATGTGAGTAATATGATGATGGGTACAGGATAATAATGTACATCTACTTCTAATTTTTGGAAGTTATAATCAATAATGTCGAGTATTTTTCTCATGGAGGATTTTTCTATAACAAGCCTACAAACATGAGTCTTATTTTCAGCTATATCATAGGATTTCAATGAGTTTTAATGAGGTTTTTATTGGTTGGAATTGGTGCCTATAATCATTAAATGTTTTGTAACTAATTAGGTCTATAAATGTACCTTCTTAAAAACAATTTAGTAGTACTTGATGATAGTAATTTACAGTACAATTTTATATTTGTTAGTGTTTACTTTCATTCTCATATTGAAATATGTTTTGGAATCCATTTGAGTCAATATAGTGGTTGTTGTTTTGAATATATTTTTATGTTAAGAGTACATGTTATCCAAAATAAGCCCCTACTTATTTTTGGCTAACTTTCCTTCATTCCTTCCTTCCTTGTGCCTTAGTCAATTTTTTTCACTATTTAGGCACTCAAAATTTTCCTTCTAACTCTTTGTATTTTGCAAGTTATGGCTCAGTGGAGTTTTTGGGGGAAATTTTCTCTGGGAAGGCCCACAACCAATAGGATGATGACACATGTCATGATGGAGTAGTGATTGTCGGAGGTATGTTCAAAACATTGCAAAGGGAGTTGGTAGAGGTGCAAAGAAAATTTTTGGCCTGAAAGCTTGTAAGGAGATAATAAGGTGCCACCTGGAAGTGTGGGTCAGGCCAGCATAATGAAACTGAAGAATTTTTCAAAGGGTGCAAATGGCGCAAAGGTGAAGTTTTGCCTGTGGGCCTGTGGAGAAGAAGGAAAATTTTGGCACGAAATCCCACCAAGCAATAAAATGCCGCCATGTGTCCTGTCGGAAGCAAGGGTCAAAGTGGCAGAGGGACCTTGGAATTTTTTCCAAAGTGGTCGATGGTGCAAAGGTTAAAAATGAAGTGAAAGCCCACAAGGAGCTAGGTGGTGACACGTGTCCTGGAGTGTAAGAGGCGTGGAATAATTTTTGAAAAATTTTCAAATTCAAAAAAGAAGTAAAATGACTGTTTGAGCCCACAGAGAAACCAAAATGCACCTCGTGTTAGCGGAGGTTGGGGTGGCGGAGATTTTTGGGGATTTTTTCCCAAAAGTCAAAAGGGGGAAAATTTTCAAAGTTTTGGCTCGCGAATCCATTTTTTTACCCTAACTTTGCCATTTTTTGCCTAAATCTTCAGAGCGGCATAACTTTTCATCCAAAGATCATTTTTTTGCATTCTTGGTGTCATTGGAAAGTTTGTAAAACCCTATACATGATGGACTATTCAATTTTGTTTTATGGTGGAGTTTGGTGAGAGAAAATTGAAAAAATGCCTTTGGCATGTGTTATGCAAATTCACCCCCCAGGGTTAATTTGATAACATGCATTAGAATTCTCAAGTCCCAGGAAAATGGATTGATTCAGGGTAAAGATCATGTTTCTAGGGTCCCCTCAGAATTTTTTCTAACTCCCCTGGCCAAAGAAGGAATGAGAAAGCTCTCAGAAAATGCAAAAAATTTGTAGAGAGTAAGCTTGGGCTAGAAAAAATTGTGAAAATTGGCTAAGTCCTAGTCCTCGCAGCAGTCGGGAGATGAGGGATGTCTAGGCGCGAATCGGCCGAAAGGCCGCCAGGCAATCTGCAGGGCAAAGGAACATTTGGGCCGTCGGGACACGTGAGATGTGGAAAGCCAGTTTGGCCGAAGGAGAAGAAAATTGACTAGCTACTCTGGGACATTTGGGACATGAAGACACGAAGGGTGCGAACCACCTGGTTCAGCCGAAACGGAGAACTTTCGCACTAAGCATTTGGGACATCTGGGCTGCGAGGATGCGAAGGACGTGAAAAGGTGAAGTGGCCAGGAGTAAGGGAAGCCCATTTCGAGTGGTTAGGAAGAATTTGTCCCAGACAGTCTGGGACAGTTGGAACAAATGGACGTGAAGGACGCGAACCAAACGGTTCGGCCGAAACGGGGAACTTCAGCACTGGGACAATTGTGACAAAGGGACGCGTGGGACGCGGATAGCCGAAGGAGCCAAAAGCCAATCAAGCAACACCATGTGTCATCGGCTGAATGAGGGACAAGGAAGCCCATTTCAGGTGGATTGGGAGTTTCTATCCCAAACATTTTGGGACAGAGGGACGCGAAGGGCGTGAAAAGCCGACAAACCCGCGGACCAATCAAATCACGGCACGTGTCACAAGGGAGAAAGTCCAAAAGTCAAAGGGCGAGGTTTCAAGCACTGACCTGAGCCAATAAAAAGAGGACGCGTGTCCAATGAAGTAAGGAAGGAGAGAGAATTATGCATCCAATCATCACTTGACACGTGTCATCTAGGTAGCAGAGCGCGGGAAAGATGTTCAAAACACGTTTTCACCTGTTTTATGCCCTAAATCTTTAGATCGACATATCTTTCGATCCAGAGCTCAGATTTGCACGTTCTTTATATCAACGAAAAGATTATGAAATTATCTACGTGATTCTGGGTTAATATTGAATTTTGGTGTAGTTTGGAGAGAGAAAATTGAGAAACGGCTCTGACACGTGTTCATGGCCAGAAGTGACATTTCAGCGACCAGATTTAATGCAGAATGGGTCGCATTCTCCTGTAATTCAGTCAAAGTGACAGGGTATGGGTTTGTAAGGTCCCCCATGCCATTTTAATGCATCTGTAGTTGAGGAGGGATGGGCTCTCATGTTTTGTACGTTTTCTGTCCCCTGGGCTCGACCCTTGCACTGTAAAAGCCAGATTTGGCTCATTTCAAAAGGGGAACATTTTTTGGGCATAGCAGACTTCTTCTTTCACCTCTAGTAAGTGATTGATGCAAGGATCAGACCTCTCCAAATATTGTAACAGTTTTCTTTTACCTCTCTGAGGGTGTAATGTGAGTTTTTGACACTGAAATGATAATGCAAGCTCTGTGAATGGGTTTCAATCCTCTATTTGTATTATTTGCTTCATTTCAGATACTAAATTATACCTTATCAGTCTGTGTATGTTTTATGTTGTGAACTTTGGTCTGTGTCTATTTGCATGACAAATATGTTTCATCACTCCTTTTGGTGCATCACCATCTTTAGTTAGTTTCATTTTTACACTTCTACCCCTGTCTCCTTGTAAGTTAGAGTAGGATTAGGATCTGAACCTCTGTAGTTTTGCAAAATATAGATCTAAATTAGAGGAGTTTGAGGAACTAGCCTCTAATCTGGAGATTCCTCTCTCAACTTCACAAGTCCCCACACTTGTAGAGAGGTTTCCATGTTGTGCAATCACAGTGGATGCTAGAGTGATCAACCTAGAAGCCTGATCTACATCCAGGGGTGCTGTGAGTCTGCAACAATAGTTTTGGCACGCCCGGTGGGACAAGAGGTCTCATTTTTATTACAGCAGGGTTGATGTGCATCTGCTACATTTTTCTTTCTTAAAAAGAGCTATCATTTGCATATCTGGCGACTCCAAGGGGAAGAATCAACTGGTTCCAAGTTTAGGCCTGAAAACTCATGAGAAGAATCACCACAAGGTCAAGAGTTGGAGAAGAAGAAGTGATGTTTGAATACCTGCAATTATCTCCAAGAAGAAGGTAAAGAGGAAGAAGGATTCAAAGGTCTCCATCTCCACCAAATAGAACTCTCTCAACTCCTCCACCTGACAAGCCTTTCATTCAGTCAACAAGGGTTTTAAGACCAATTAGAATGGCTCAAAACAACCCCTACGTTAACTTCATAGGCAGCAGCCCACTTACTCTCAATGCACAACATCCAGTTCCTATTGCAGCCTTGAAGAACATTCCCTAATTCACCGGAGAAAATCAGACTACTCTAGGTGATCATGTTAAAGATATTGCCAACCTTTGTGCAATCCATGAAATCAATGAAATGCAAGTGGCTGTCAAGTTACTGGCGTCTTCATTCAAGGGTAAAGCATTGCAATGGTTTAGGAGCCTTGGAGCTGGTTCTATTATAAACTGGAATCAGCTGTGTATTGCACTTCACGAGTAATTTGGAGAGAAGGGAGACAACTTGTCTCTTTTGGAACAGCTGACAACTATCAAGAGAGCCCCCAACGAGCAGCTGACTGACTTCAACTTCAGATTTCAAAGGTCTTGGGATAGGATTCCAGTGGCATTCAGGCAAACAGCAGAAGGTACTTTTCTATATTACCTTAAATCTTTGAATTCTGATATTTCTATGTTAATTCAATCTATGGGAGGCACAACCTTACCTGCTACTTATAGCATTGCCATTAGAGCCGAAAAATGTCTTATTCAAGCTGGTAAACTGGCTCCTAGGCCTCCCATGCCCTTGTATCCAAACTTAGAAAATCCAAGCACTAGTCAAGTACCCACTGTGGCTCCTGTTCCCACCCCTAGAAATCAAAGTTCAAGTGAAACTTCTACTTCATCCTCTAGTGCTTCAAATTAACTCCAAGAGGTCATGAAACAGTTGCAAAACCTAGGCAATGAGCTAGTTACTCTCAAGAGGCAACAAGCCTAAGGTTTCAGACCTTCTTATCAACCCTAAGCTCAACCTAATAGGCAGCCATACCAACCATAAAGACCACCAAATCAGGCTACAAATCAAAATCAAATCCAAGTAAGGCCTCCTGCCAATAGACCATTCCAGCCCTATAATCCAAATGCCATATCTGCCTCTAAGGCATTAGTGCCAACACAGAACAACATTGCTCAAGAATATGATTGGTGCTTTCCATGCAACAAGCCTCATAACCAATCCATGTGCTTCAATGGTGCTCTCAATCAAGCATTGATGGTGACAACTACTGGTGTGGAGGGTGAGGGTAGTCAAGGAAACAACCAACAACAAGAAACATTCCAACATCAATCAGCCCCAAATGACACCACATTGGTAAACTGGCAAGCAGAGGATTTCTGTGGCATGAATCAGGTAGTTTCTCAAGGTGTTGCAGCCAACACAAGGTCAAAGAGAAATTTGGGTGAAGAACAGCTATTAGCCCCAGCCAATCCACAACCTTCCACGACTCCAGAAATGATTGGCAAGTAAAGTCCAGTTTCAAATGCACAAGGGCAGCCAAGAACAGCCCCTAGGCCAACTCAAATGCCAGCTGTTGCTGCCCACGTGCAAGGGGTGAATGTGCAAACCAAGGGACAACAAAAGGATACTTCATCCCCATTCAGTATCATTGAACAGATGAAGAAGACTAACATCAATATATCAATGTGGGAATCCCTATCCATCCCAGGACAAAGAGATCTGTTGCAAGATGCCATGAAGGACTGGCTAATTTCAAATCAGTGGGTTCAGATGTAAGAAAAAGTTCTTACAAACGTTGCCCAACCTGGGGGAAATCATGGAGGACAGCAAGGTAAGATGTTGAAGCCCCCTCCTTTCTATGTTTCGTTGATCATTGGAAATCAGCTAGTACATAATTACATGATTGATTCTGGGGCAAGTAGTTCTATCATGCCCAAACAAATAGTTGATCAGCTAGGGCTCCAGTATGAAATAACATCTAAAGGAGTAGTGCAGCTAGATGGGACAGCAATAGCAATAGTTGGAGTGATTAAAAACTTGAGTCTTACCTTGCATGTATGTCCAAATGTTGTTGTCTTACAAGATGTATCAGTCATAGACCTTCCACCACTCTTTGCCCTATGTTTTTCAAGGGACTTCATAGCCAAGATTCGAGGGTATTTGTTTTTTGATTGGTCACACATGCTATTCAGAACAAGATATAGAACTAAGGCCACAATCAGATCCGAACCAATTGCAAACTTTCATATTGACCGTCATACTCCAAGCCAAATCAATGCCAACTGTTCAGCATTTGATCAAGAAGATTATCAAAGCACAGATGAAGCTGACACCAAAATTGGAAGCATCCCAGATTTAACTCTTGATGAATGGGCGAGCAAGGTACATTCTTTTGATCCCTACCAAGAAGTAGAAGAATCTGAGCTAGGAGTCTATTGCATACATAAAGGAAACCAACATATTCCTAGCATCACCAAACCAGACCATAAGGATGACAATGAGGTATGGCAATTATTTTTCGATGGATCAAGGAGTAGGAAAGGCACAGGAGGAGGAGCTATGCTTGTTTGACCTCAAGGCATCAAATATTATTCAGCTTTTCATTTCCAGTTTTCTTGTTCAAACAACACAGCTGAATATGAGGCCTTGATTCATGGACTTCATTGGGCTAGGAAAAAGGGCATAAATAACTTGTAGGTGTTCGGGGATAGTGAGTTGATCGTCAATCAAGTCAGGGGACAACATGCTACAAAGAATGACTTGCTGAAGAACTACAAAAATAGGGTATGGGACCTCATTGAGGATTTCGAAGCTTTCAACATTGTGTCCATACCCAGGAAGAAAAATGAAGCCGCAGATAGGCTCGCAGCAGTTGGAGCAACGTTTGATGTGGTCGACAACATCAAAAGGGAAAAAACACAGCCACATATCCATGTGATTGTGAGGCCAGCAGTTCCAGATAATAATATAAGCTGGCATGTGTTTGAGAACGATCAACAGATCGTCAATTTTTTACAAGAAGAGGCTGAATTCTCAGCTAGGAATCAAGACAGACTAGAGCAGTAGTATGGGGATCAAGTAGTGCAGCTGTGGACAAACAAGCTTTCCAAGGGATTAGTAATGTTGGAGTCTATCTTCAACCCTAACGACCAGTTCCATAAGGAAAAGGCTAACATATAGGTCAAGAGAGAAGATTCAGAGCCAATTCCAGTTGGGGAAGGCAAAACACTTCAAATTGGTAAAGTGGCCACTGATCAGGAGAAAATACATTTCATACAGCTTTGCCAAGAATTTCCAGATGTCTTCACTTGGAGCTATGAAGACTTGAGAGGATTCAATCCGAATTTGGCACAACATACCATAGAATTGGATCCAGATGCTAAGCCCATCAGGCAGAAGCAGAGACCTGTTAACCCTCACATTGAGCCTCTAATGAAGGAAGAGCTAAATAATCTAATAGAGGCAAGCATTATATTCCCGATCAAGCACTCAAGCTGGGTTGCTAACTTGGTTTTGGTTAGGAAGAAGAGCGGAGAAATCAGGTTGTGTGTGGACTTCTAAGACCTCAATAAGGCATCTCTCAAAGATCATTACCCGCTTCCTTCAATGGAACAAATATTACAAGTAGTATTAGGTTCAGAGAGATTCTCTCTCCTAGATGGCTACTCAGGGTATAATCAGGTGATGGTAAAATAAGATGACCAGTTCAAGATGGCTTTCACCACCAAATGGGGGACCTATGCCTACAAGAAGATGCCATTTGGGCTATCAAATGCTGGGGCCACTTTCCAAAGGGCAATGGATATGGCATTCAAGGGGTTGATCAATAAAATAGTTTTGATATATCTTGATGACATCACTGTATTCTCCAAAAATGCAGTGGATCACCTTTCTCATATGAGGCAGGTATTTTAGAGGTGTAGAAGATTTGGGGTATCATTGAATCCCAAAAAATGCATATTCCTGGCTCACGAGGGGAAACTTCTAGGCCATATTGTCTTGAAAGAGGGACTGGCAATTGATCCAGAGAGAGTTGAAGCCATAAGAGAACTACCATTGCCAAGTCACAAGAAGGCTCTTCAAAGCTTCTTGGGAAGGATCAATTTTGTCCACAGGTTTATCCCAGATTTTACAGCCCTTGTCAAGCCCATCACCAAAATGTTAAAGAAGAGCATGGCTTTTAAGTGGATAGCAAAAGGTAAGGAGAGTTTTGAGGAAATCAAAGAAGCTATCTCTCAAGCACCAACCCTCATCAACCCAGACTTCTCCAAGGATTTCATCCTCTATGCATTTGGAGGTGATGACACTATTTCTGCCTTTTTAGTACAGCAGAACAAAGATAATGATGAGCAGCCGATTGCCTTTTTCAGCTAGAGCCTAGATGACTGCGAGGTGAGGTACTCTTTTTATTGAAAAGTATGTACTTGTAGTAATCAGAAGCTTGAAGAAATTCAAGCATTTAGTCTCAAACAACAAGGTCCAGTTGTTGGTCTCACATGCTGGAGTTAAGGACTTCCTCCTCAACAAGGATTTGAATGAGAAAAGGGCAGGTTGGATCACCTGTGTCATGGAGTATAACATTGAGATCAAGATCACCAAGATGGTAAGAGGGAAAGGATTGTGTGAGCAGCTGGTTTTGGGGAAGCAAAAAGAAGTGTGCAACAAAGAAGAAACTATTTTGACAGTCCAAAACAACCAAGAACCGAGTGGCAGGCAAGAAGAAGACAATGCTGCCCTGACTCCTTACTGGACCCAAGGTATTATGCACTTCCTAGACACACGCCTATGCCCTCTAGATATGAACAAGACCCAAAGGAGACATTTCAGATTGCAGGCTGTCCCGTATGCCATAGTTGATGGAGTTTTGTTCAAGAAAGATGTAAATGGAGTGCTACTGAGATGCATTAGCACAGGTCAGATTCAAAGGGTGTTGGAATAGTTTCATGGTGGACTAGTTGGTGGTCATTTTGCACCAAGAGTGACAGCTCTAAAAATCATGAAGGCTAGTTATTATTGGCCTAAAATCTTCAGTGATTGCTATGCATGGATCAAGGGGTGTAAGAATTGTGCATTCTTCACAGGAAAAGAGAAGTTTGCTTCCCTTCCATTGCATCCAATCTTAGTTGATCAGCCATTCATGGAATGGGGTTTGGACTTCATTGGAGTCATTAACCCCAATTCAAGCCAAGGGCACAAATGGATTTTGATAGCCACAGACTACTTCACCAAATGGACAGAAGCAGTAGCACTCAAAGAGGCAAATGAATCTAGCATCTTAGACTTTTATGAGGGAATAACGACCTAATTTGGTGTACCTGCTACAATAATCTCTAATAATGCATTGGCATTCATTGGATCTAGGGTAAATGAGTGGGCTGTCAAGAACGGTATTTACCTAAGCACTTCATCGAACTATTACCCTCAGGGAATGGCCAGGCTGAGTCTACAAACAAGAACTTGTTGAGGATCATTAGGAGGACTCTTGATGAGAATCAGAGGTCTTGGCATACCAAACTGAAATCATCCTTATGGGCTGATAGGATAACTCCGAAAAGATCCACAGGTAACTCTCCATTTAGGCTTGTCTATAGAAGAGAGGCAATCTTTCCCATGTCACTTGAGTTGCCAACATTGGAACTCATGAAGCAGCTGGAGTTGCTTGAATTTGAGCCCATGGAGGTGAGGTATGCAGAGTTGATGGAGCTGCAAGAGATCAGAAATCAGGCATCCCAAGCAATGGAAAAGGATCAAGCTTTGATCAAGAAGACCTTTGATAGAAAGGCCAAGGATAGATCTTTTCAAGTTGGAGATCTAGTGTTGAAATGGGATGTGGACAAACCAAAACCGGGAAGGCATTCAAAATTTGATGCCATTTGGAGTGGCCCATACATGGTCACAAAGTGTAAGAACAACAATGCTTTCCAATTGGCCTCACTGGAGGGTGAAGAACTGCAGATTCCAGTCAATGGAATCTATCTCAAGCGTTGCTTCTAGAGGGAAGTTCACTACCTCTATAAATATTAGATTATATTTTATTTCCTCCAAGTGCTTGTGCACATTGTTTTGTTGTAGTTTAGTTTTTTTTTCCCTAAGTGCTTTGGCACAACTTACTATCCATGGAGATGTTTAGCAGTCCTTGCTTTCATCAGGTGTCATTCCATCTTCCTCCTTGCACATTATGAGTCAGTTGAGGTTCTAAATAGAATATTTGATGACTCCATACCCAATGGACTACTTAAGGCAACTGGTATCTTCTACCTAGTAGGCAGGTAACCCCGCTGGGTCACCAAATAGTTATCCAAATTCACCCCCAGGGTTAATTTGATAACATGCATCAGAATTCTCAAGTCCCAGGCAAATAGATTGATTCCAGGTAAATGGATCATGTTTCTAGGGTCACCTAAGAATTTTTTCTAACTCCCCTGGACAAAGAAGGAAAGAGCAAGCTTTGAGAAAATGTGAAAAAGTTGCAGAGAATAAGCTTGGGCCAGAAAAAATTGTGAAAATTGGCTAAGTCCTAGTCCTCGCAGCAGTCGGGACATGAGGGATGTCTAGGCGTGAATCGGTCGAAAGGCCGCCAGGTAGTCAGCAGGGCAAAGGAACATCCAGGCCGTCGGGACACCTGGGACACAGAAAGCCGGTTCGGCTGAAGGAGAAGAAAATTGACTAACTGATCTGGGACATTTGGGACATGAAGACGTGAAGGGCGCGAACCACCCGGTTTGGCCGAAACAGAGAACTTTCGCACTAAGCATTTGGGACATCTGGGCCGCGAGGACGCGAAGGACGTGAAAAGGCAAAGTGGCCGGGAGCAAGGGAAGCCTATTTTGGGTGGTTCGGAAGAATTTGTCCCAGACAGTCTAGGATAGTTGGAACAAATGGACGTGAAGGACGCGAACCGGCCGGTTCGGCCGAAACGGGGAACTTTAGCACTGGGACAGTTGGGACAAAGGGACGCGTGGGACGCGGATAGCCAAAGGAGCCAAAAGCCAATCAAGAAATGCCACGTGTCATCGCCCGAATGATGGATAAGGAAGCCCATTTCAGGTGGATCGGGAGTTTCTGTCCCAAACAGTTTGGGACATCCGGGACAGAGGTACACGAAGGGCGCGAAAAGATGGCACACCCGCGGACCAATCAAATCACGACATGTGTCATAAGGGAGAAATTCCAAAAGTCAAAGGATGAGGTTTCAAGCATTGACCCGAGCCAATAAAAAGAGGACATGTGTCTAATGAAGTAAGGAAGGAGAGAGAATTATGTATCCAATCAATGCTTGACACGTGTCATCTAGGTAGCAGAGTGCGGGAAAGATGTTCAAAACACGTTTTCACTTGTTTTGTGCCCTAAATCTTCAGATCGACATATCTTTCGATCTTGAGCTTGGATTTGCACATTCTTTATATCAATGGAAAGCTTATTAAATTCTCTACGTGATTCTAGGGTTAATCTTGAATTTTGGTGTAGTCTAGAGAGAGAAAATTGAGAAACGGATCTGACACGTGTTCATGGCCAGAAGTGACATTTCAGCGACCAGATTTAATGCAGAATGGGTCACATTCTCTTGTAATTCGGTCAAAGTGATAGGGTATGGGTTTGTAAGGTCCCCCATGCCATTTTAATGC
This sequence comes from Taxus chinensis, assembly GCA_019776745.2. Taxonomy (NCBI): domain Eukaryota; kingdom Viridiplantae; phylum Streptophyta; class Pinopsida; order Cupressales; family Taxaceae; genus Taxus; species Taxus chinensis. The sequence goes on from CM034147.1 coordinate 71,999,907, forward strand.
ATCTGCAGTTGAGGAGGGATGGGCTCTCATGTTTTGTACATTTTCTGTCCCTTGGGCTCAACCCTTTCACTGTAAAAGCCAGATTTGGCTCATTTCAAAAGGGGAACATTTTTTGGGCATAGAAGACTTCTTCTTTCACCTCCAACAAGTGATTTATGCAAGGATCAGACCTCTCCAAATATTTTAATAGTTTTCTTTTACCTCTCTGAGGGTGTAATGCGAGTTTTTGACACTGAAATGATAATGCAAGCTCTGTGAATGGGTTTCAATCCTCTATTTGTATTATTTGCTTCATTTCAGATACTAAATTATACCTTATCAATTTGTGTATGTTTTATGTTGTGAACTTTGGTCTGTGTCTATTTGCATGACAAATATGTTTCACCACTCCTTTTGGTGCATCACCATCTTTAGTTAGTTTCATTTTTACACTTTTACCCCTGTCTCCTTACAAGTTAGAGTAGGATTAGAAGCTGAACCTCTGTAGTTTTGAAAAATATAGATCTAAATCAGAGGAGTTTGAGGAACCATCCTCTAATATGGAGATTCCTCTCTCAGCTTCACAAGTCCCCACACTTGGAGAGAGGTTTCCATGTTGTGCAATCACACTAGATGCCAGAGTGATCAACCTAGAAGCTTGATCTGCATCCAGGGGTGCTGTGAGTCTGCAACAATAGCATGGGAAAAAGAGTAGAACCGATATTCAACCTCCAATTTTAATGCAGTATGGCTTCCATTCTTCTCCAGCATGGTCAAAAATCTTAGGGAATGGAATTTTAAGGGTACCCATGTCATTTTGTTGAATTTTATTAGTGGTTGAACATTTTTTTGAACTTTCCCACATTTCTCCTTCCTGGACTCTATTTTTCATCGTTAAAAGCTAGATTCGGCTCATTTGTAAAGGGTTGAATGTTTTGTTTCTTGCAGACTCCCCTCTTTCCCTTGACACGTGAATTTGAGGAGTTCAGACCTTCCATGGAACTTGTGTCATGTTTTTTTCCTTTCTTCCAGTGTAATGCATGTTTTGTGAATGATTTCTTTCAATCCTCTCATTCATATATTATTGTTTTCTAGTCTTTCATTACATTTTGGCAATCTATGCATGCTTGGTGTTACATCTCTATGATTTGTGTTTATTTTCAAGACAAAATTTCATCACTCCTTCAGTATATCACCCTTTTTACTCAGTTGTATTTACTTTTACATCTATTAACTCTGCCTCCTTGGAATTTAGAATAGGAATCGTATTGAACCTATATAAATTCATGCATACACCTAAACAAAGGAGTAAGAACCTGATTTCTCTGGAGAGTTTTATCACTTGCAAGATCCCACACCTTAGAGAAAATTCAATGTTGTGCGATCACACTAAATGACCCAATTCTGAACTGCAGATCTAAAAGTCATTTAGGTGGTGCTATAGATTTACACTAATAGTTCTTGCATGCTCAGTGGGACCTTAGTGGTTTTCATCTTCAATACAAAAAGTTTTATGTGCATTTTTTGTAAGTTTCTTTCTTGAAAAGAGCCTTGATTTGCACATCTGGCGACTCCAAAAGGATAAAATCAACTAGTTTCAGCAGTCCAGGTTTAAAGATTCATGAGAAGAATCCAAAAAAAGTCAAGGGCAAAAGAAGAGGGATTTTTTTGAGTATCTGCAATTATCCCTGGGAATAAGAGAGAGGGGAAGGAGGATTCAAAGGTCTCCATCTCCACCAAGCAGAACTCTATCAACTCCTCCACCTAGTAGACCTTTCACCTAATCAACAAGGGTTCTCGAGCCAATCATAATGGCACAACCCAATCCTTATGTCAAATTTTTTGGTAGCAGACCACTTTCTCTCAATGCAAAAAACCCAGTTCCAATTGTAGCATTGAAGAATATTCCATACTTTACTCGGGAAAATCAAACCAATCCTGGTGATCATGTCAAAGAAATTGCTAATATTTGTGTAATCCATGAGATTGTTGAGATGCAAATTGCTGTCAAATTAATAACATCTTCATTCAAAGGAAAATCCTTGCAATGGTTCAGGAGGCTTGAGGAAAGCTCTATTCAAAATTGGAACTAGTTGTGCATAGCTCTCCACAACCAGTTTGGAGAAAATGAGGACAACTTGTCTCTACTAGATCAACTGAAAACTATCAAGAGAGCTCCCAATGAGTAGCTAATAGACTTCAATTTCAGATTTCAAAGGACCTTGGATAGAATCCTAGTGACAGTGAGTCTAACAGCTCAAGGTGCTTTCTTATACTTTCTTAAGGCCTTAACTTCTGACATTTCTATGTTAATTCAATCCATGGGAGGTGTAAATGTACCTACAGCTTATAGCATCACCATTAGGGCTAAGAATTTTTTGATCCAAGCTGGTAAAATTGCACCTAGGCCTCCTATGCCCTTATATCCAGACTTGGAAAGCCCAAGTACTAGTCAAGACCCTAATCTAGCTCCTCTTCCCACTCCTAATTAGAGTTCAAATGAAACTTCTACTTCATCCTCTAGTGCCTCAAATGAGCTTCATGAAGTTATGAAACAATTAAAAAAATTAGGCAATGAGTTGGTTACACTCAGGAGACAACAAGCTCAAAGTTTTAGGCCTTCTTATCAATCTCAAACTCAGCCTAATAGACAACCATATCATCCTAATAGGCCACCTAACCTAGCTGCAAATCAAAATCAAGCAAGACCTCTTGCCAACAGGCCATTTCAGCCCTATAATCCCAATGTTGCATCTACTTCTAAAGCCTTAGTGCTAGTGTAAAATAATTTATCTCAAGAGTATGACTGGTGTATCCCATGTAGTGAACCTCACAACTAGTCTATGTGCTTCAATGGTGATTTGAACTAAGCTCTAATGGTAACAAAAACTAGTATAGAGAGTGAAGTGAATCAAGAAAAAAACAAACAACAAGGAACATCTCAGCAAGATACAACTCTAAATGAGACTACACTTGTGAATTAGCAAGCTGAAGATTTTTGTGGTGTGAATCAAACACCTACTCAGAGTGTAGCAGCTAAAACATGGTCAAAGAAGAGGAACATTGGTGAAGGGCAATCATTAGCCCCAGGTGATCCACAACCTTCCATCACTCCACAAGGTGTTAGCAAGCAAAATGTAATTCCAAATATGCAAGGACATCCCAAGCCACCTTCTAGACCAGCTCAAATACTGGTTGTTGCAACCCATGTACAAGAGAATAATGTGCAAACTAAGGGGCAAAAAAGAGATGTTTCATCCCCATTTAACATCATTGAGAAAATGAAGAAGAAAAATGTGAACATATCTCTGTGGGAGTCACTATCCATGCTAGGCCAAAGGGATTTACTACACGCTGTCATGAAGATTTAGTCAACTTCAAACCAACAAGCTCACATGCAAGAGAAGGTAATCACAAATGCTACTTAGCCTGAGAGAAATCTTGGAGCATAGCAAGGTAATTTTTTGAAGCCCCCTCCATTCTATATTTCATTGATCATTGGGGATAAACAAGTACATAATTACATGATTGATTCTGGGGCAAGCAGTTCTATGATGCCCAAGAAAATAGCTGATCAATTGAGCTTCCAATATGAAGTCATATACAAGGGGGTGGTGCAATTAGATTGGACAATAGTAGCCACAGTTGGAGTAATTAAAGATTTGAGCCTCACTCTACATGAATGCCCTAATGTCACTATTTTTCAAGATGGGTCAGTGATAGATTTACCACCACTCTTTGCCATATGTTTGTTAAGGGATTTCACAGCTAAATTTTGGGGCTACTTGTTTTTCAATTGGTCACACATGTTGTTTAGGACAAGATATGGAGCTAAGGCCACAATCAGGTCCGAACCAATTGCAAACTTTCACATTGAGCCTCATACTCCAAGCCCAATCAATGCCAACTATTCATCATTTGATAAAGAGGATTATCCAAACACACATGAAGCTGATACCAAAGTTGGAAGTATCCCATATTTTACTCTCAATGAATGGGCAAGAAAGATACATGATTTTGATCCCTACAAGGAAATAGAGGAATCTGAACTAGGTTTTTATTACATGCATGAAGAAAATTAGCTTATTCCTAGCATCACCAAGCCAGACCATAAATATGATAATGAGGTATGGAAACTATTCTTTAATGGATCAAGAAGTAGACAAGGTGTACGAGGAGTTATGTTTGTTTCACCTCAAGGAATTAAGTATTATTCAACCTTTAGATTTTAGTTTGCATGTTCTAACAACACTACTGAATATGAAGCCTTGATACATGGGTTGCATTGGTCAAGGAAAAGAAGCTTCAAGAAATTACAAGTCTTTGGTGATAGTGAGCTAATTGTTAATCAATTTAAATGACAACATGCTACCAAGAATGACTTGCTCAAGAGTTATAAGAATAGGGTGTGGGAACTCATTGAGGATTTTGAGGGCTTTGGCATCAACTCCATCCCTAGGAAAGAAAACCAAGCTGCTAATAGGAATGCAGCAGTTGGAGTAACTTTTGATGTTGTAGAGAGTATCAAAAGGGATATAATGTAGCCAAACATCCATGTGATTGTGAGGCCATCAGTACCAGACAATAATGTAAGTTGGCAAGTGTTTGAGAGTGACCAAAAAATCATCAATTTCTTGCAAAAAGAAGCTAAGTTCTCAGCCAAAAATCAGAAAAAATTAGAACAGCAGTATGGTGATCAAGTGGTACAGTTGAGAACCAACAAACTGCCAAAAGGAGTTTTCACTTTGGAGTCTATCTTTAATCCTAATTATCAAATTAGGAAAGAGAAATAAAAAATCCAAGTCAAGGGAGAGGATTCAGAGCCCATGTTAGTTGGAGAAGGAAAATCACTTCAAATTGGTAAAGTAGTAACCGAGAAAGAATGGTATGAATTCATGAAACTTTTCCAAGAGTTCCCGGATGTATTTGCTTGGAGCTATGAAGACTTGAAAGGTTTCAATCCCAAGATAGCTCAACACACAATTGAGTTAGATCTAAGTGCTAAACCCATCAGGTAAAAATAAATACCAGTCAATCCACACATTGAGCCTCTCATGAAAAAGGAATTGAATAAGTTAATAGAGGCAAGTATCATATTCCCCATCAAGAATTTGAGTTGGGTTGCAAACTTGGTTCCAATTAGAAAGAAGAGTGGAGAAATTAGGTTGTGTGTAGTCTTTATAGAGTTGAATAGAGCATCCCTCAAGGATCACTACCCACTTCCTTCTATGGAGTAGAATTTTCAAGTTGTTGCTATCTCTGAGAGGTTTTCATTGCTAGATAGTTATTTGGGGTATAATCAGATCATGGTAAAGGAAGACGATCAATTCAAAATAGCCTTCACCACCAAATATGGAACCTATGCATATATAAAAATGCCATTTGGGTTGTGTAACACCAGAGATACTTTCCAAAGGGAAATGAATATGGCATTCAAAGGATTGATCAATAAAATGGTTCTGATATACCTAGATGATATTACTTTATTTTTTAAAAGTGCAACAGATCATCTCTTTCATTTGAGACAAGTGTTCCAAAGATGTAGAAGATTTGGGGCATCCTTGAATCCCAAAAAATGCATTTTCTTAGCTCATGAAGGCAAGCTCCTAGGCCACATTGTTTCCAAAGAGGGTTTAGTGATTGATCCAGAGAGGGTTGAACTAATAAGAGCGCTGCCATTACCAAGACATAAGAAGGATCTTCAATTTTTCTTGGGAATAATCAATTTTGTTTGAAGGTTTGTTCCAAACTTTGTAACCCTTTTCAAGCCAATAACTATGATGTTGAAGAAAATTATAGCATTCAAATGGACAACTAAAGGTAAGGAAATTTTTGAGGAAATCAAAGAAGCTATATCACAAGCTCCAACTCTCATTAACCTAGATTTCTCTAAAGACTTCATCCTTTATGTATTTTGCGGTGATGATACAATTTCAGCAATTTTAGTATAGCAGAATGAAGAAAATGTAGAGTAGTCAATTGCCTTCTTTAGCTAAAGCTTGGAGGACTATGAAGTAAGGTATTTCTTCATTGAGAAGCATGTTCTTGTAGTGATTAGGAGCTTGAAGAAATTTAAGCATCTAGTTTCAAACAACAAGTTTCAACTATTGGTTTCTCATTTGGGAGTTAAAGACTTTCTCCTCAACAAAGATCTAAATGAAAAATGCGTAGGGTGGATTACTCATTTCATGGAGTATGATATTGAGATCAAAGTCACCAAGTTGTTTCAAGGAAATGGATTGTGTGAGAAATTGGCCTTGAACCAATCAATTGAAGTAAGAAAAGAGAAGAATGTTGTTTTGGTGTTACAAGATAGCCAAGAACAAAGAGATGTTCAAGAATAAAATGGTGGTATACTCACTCCTTGATGGACCCAAGATGTAATGAACTTCTTAAAAATAGGCCTATGCCCTCTAGAGATGAACAAATCCAAAAGAAGACACTTCAGATTGCAGGCCATTCCATATGCATTTGTTGATGGCATCTTGTTCAAAAAGGATATCAATGGAGTGTTGTTGAGATGCATTGAGACAAATCAGATTGAGAGAATGATAGAAGAGTTCCATGGTGGATCATCTGGGGGGAATTTTTCTCCAAGAGTGACAACTCTCAAGATCATGAAGGTTGGTTATTATTGGTCCAAAATGTTTAGTGATTATTATGTATGGATCAAGAGGTGTGAGAATTGTGCATTTTTCACAGCCAAAGAGAGGTTAGCAGCACTTCCATTACACCCAATCTCATTTGACCAGCCATTCATGCAATGGGGTTTGGACTTCATTAGATTCGTTACTACAAACTCAAGCCAAGGACACAAGTGGATTCTAACTGCAATAGACTACTTCACAAAATGTACTGAGGTGGTGGCACTCAAAGAGGCAAATGAATCTAGCATTCTAGACTTCTATGAGGGGATAGCAACTAGATTTCATATACCTGCCACTATAATATAAGATATTGCATTGGAATTCATAGGATCAAGGGTAACTAAATGGGCTGTTAGAAATAGGATCTATTTGATCACTTCATCAAATTATTACCCTCAAGGTAATGTCCAAGATGAATCTACAAACATGAATCTATTAAGGATCATCAAGAGGACTCTTGATGAGAATGAAGTAATGTTCTACTCTCACAATCTTCATTCTACATATATTCTAATGGATTGAGAGTAACAAGTAGTTAAGTTCATGACTCCATTGCCTAATGGATTACTTCAAGAAGCTGGTCACTTCATCCAATAGGCAGATGACCCCTCTGAGTTGCTAAAATTGCTATCCAAAATAAGACCCTACTTATTTTTGGCTAACTTTCCTTCATTCCTTCCTTCCTTGTGCCTTAGTCAATTTTTTTCACTTTTTAGGCACTCAAAATTATCTAGAAATGGCTTCATCACATAGAGAATGTTCTCACATTTCCAGAAAGGTAAAATTTTCCTTCTAACTCCTTGTATTTTACAAGTTATGGCTCAGTAGAGTTTTTGGGGGAAATTGTCCCTGGGAAGCCCTACAACCAATAGGACAATGACACGTATCATGGCGGAGCAACAGACATCGGAGGTAAGTTTTAAAAATTTCCAAGAGATTTGGTGGAGGCACAAAGAAATTTTTTGGCTTGAAATCCTGCAAGAAGACAATAAGGCACCATGTGGTAGTGTGGGTCAGGTTAGTGGAGTGAAAATGAAGAATTTTTCAAAGGGTGTAAAGGGCACAAAGGTGAAGTTTTGCCCGCGGGCCCACGGAGGAGAAGGAAAATTTTGGCATGAAAGTCAGCCGAGCAATAAAATGCCACCATGTGTCCTTTTAAAAGCAAGGGTTGGAGTGGCAGAGGGACCTTGGAATTTTTTCCAAAGTGGTCAATGGTGTAAAGGTAAAAAATGAAGCGAAATCCTGTGAGCATCTAGGTGGTGACACGTGTCCCGAAGCAGTGGAGGCATAGAGTAATTTTGGAAAGTTTTCCAAATTCAAAAAAGAAGTAAAATGACTATTTAAGCTTATGGAGCAACCAGAACATGCCACATGTCAACGGAGGTTGGGGTGGCAGAGAGTTTTGGGGATTTTTCCCAAAAGTCAAAAGGGGGAAAAATTTCAAATTTTTGGCCCGTGAATCCATTTTTTGCCCTAATTTTTCCAGTTTTTACCTAAATCTTTAGAGGGGCATAAATTTTTATCCAAATCTTAGTTTTTTTGTGTTCTTGGTGTCATTGGAAAGCTTTTGAAACCCTCTACACGATGGACTATTCAATTTTGTTTATTGGTGGAGTTTGGTGAGAGAAAATCAAAAAAATGTCTTTGGCATGGGAAAAAGAGCAGAACCAACATTCAACCACTAATTTTAATGCAGTATGGCTTCCATTCTTCTCCAGCATGGTCAAAAATATTGGGGAATAGAATTTTAAGGGTGCCCATGCCATTTTGATGAATTTTTTCAGTGGTTGAACATTTTTTTCAACTTTCCCATGTTTCTCCTTCCTGGACTTTGTTTTTCATCATTAAAAGCCATATTCAGCTGATTTGTAAAGGGTTGAATGTTTTGTTTCTTGCAGACTCGCCTCTTCCCCTTGGCACGTGAATTTTAGGAGTTTCAGACCTTCTATGGAACCTACGACACGTTTTTTTCCTTTCTGCCAGTGTAATGCATTGTATCAAATTTGGGAATGGTAATGCATGTTTTGTTAATGATTTCTTTCAATCCTCTCATCCATATATTATTTTTTTCTGGTCTTTGATTACATTATAGAAATTTGTGCATGCTTAGTGTTATATCTCTATGATTTGTGTTTATTTGCAAGACAAAATTTCATCACTCCTTCGGTGTGTCACCATTTTTAGTCAATTTTATTTCCTTTTGCATCTCTTAACTCTTCCTCCTTGGAATTTAGAATAGGAATCAGCATTGAACCTTTGCAAATTCATGCATACACCTAAACAAAGGAGTAAGAACCAGCTTTCTCTGGAGAATTTTCTCACTTGCAAGATCCCACACCTTAGAGAAAATTCAATGTTGTGCAATCACACTAGATGACCCAATTCTAAACTGTAGATTTGAAAGTCATTTAGGGGGTGCTATAGATTTACACTAACAGTACCTAAATCCCAAGGGAGAGAAAGGGCCCACTCAACTAAGGTGATTGGAGGATTTATGTTTCATGCATGCTTGTTATCTTTGATAAGTTCAATTTTAAATGTTTGGAGTTGAATGATTATCTGAATGCAATTGTTTATTTCCTTACTTCTTATATTTCCTACTGCCATTTCAATTTTAGGTGTGTTATTTAAATTTTTCTATTTCAATTTGGTGTGTGTATTTCAAATTCTATTAGAGTATTTCCTTTGAAAGAATTTTTATTACAAAAACTTTATTTCAGTAGCTTACATGTATTTCATTTCAAGATTTTATACTTGCATTTCATTTCCGTAGAATAGAGGGAAACAATGAGAATCACATAAACCAAAACCCCTCATAGAGAACCGCCATGAAAATTGAGTTGCATAAAACTTCGTTACATACAACCTAGGATATAGCCCTTGTTTTATAATGACACTAAAAATTGAATCTGTTGGTTAAATGATTAGAGAATAGAGAGACCCATCATAGGAGACTACTCTTGGTATCCTAATCCAAAATTTTCATGAGGTCTGTCACATTGATCAATAATAAGGCCATGTGGCCCATGCTCGTAATGACCCATGTCAAATCCTTTCCATGTGCAGTGATGGAGGTAGGTGTGGAAAAAAGATGGGTTGTTAAGGAATTTAAAACCATCGGTATATGGTTTAATATATGGAATATCATATGTGGGAAGAGGGGGTATCAAAACCACCATTAATAATATTAGTGAAAAGATGAGGTGGACTGAAGGGAATAACTTCCCCAACATTTGGCTAGTACATATGCACCTTATCAAGTCTAAAAATAGGGTGAGGAGTGGGAATGGTGTTTAGTGTCAGGAGATGATACTCTCCCATCATAAGTTTTTTCATGAGGTTATCTAGAGATTCATTGTTAGGAATCTTAGAAGAAGGTATGGATGAGCTAGTGGATGGTGTAGCTAGATCATTCTTGGGAACAAGTAGATAATTTGTTCTATAGGTCATGTTGCATCCTTAGAATGGAGTAGTGTCCCCGGGAAGTGTCAAAATTTTCCCCTCATGTTCATACTTAAGGGAACAATGGAGTGTAGAGGGGACACAACACATGACATGAATCCACATTTATCCAAGGAGAACATTATATTAAAATTCCCCCTTAATGATGTAGAATATCTCATGGATGATATTCTCACCAACATGAATGGGAAGAACAACCATTCCTAAGGTGGGAGTAATGACATCATTAAAATAACAAAGAATCGTGGGTGTTTGAGTGAAAAATTCCTTTGGGATCTTGATTTGATCAAAATTATGCAATGAAATTATATTAATGCTCACCCCACTATCGATCATAGATCACCGAATGAATGTATCATTGATCCTGACAGTAATAAAGAGGGGAATTTCATGTTCTTCTAGTGGTATATTTAGAATTTTAGCATCACCAAATGATATGGTAGTAGTAGAATCCGTAAGAACTCCTACGAGTGATGCTAAGGTCTGAGCCTCATAAGTGGATGTCAGAACACTCTGTAAGGATTCATTAAGAGCCTATCTATGATATGGAAAGCTTTAGATGAGCTCGTAAAGAGACATATTGACTGGGGCCTGATGAAGTTATCTAATGATACTTTGTTCAATAAGCCTAAGAGCTATTAAAACGAAGACCTTTGGTTTCAAAAATGTAGTTAAATCTTTAGGAGGAGTTATGGTGATGGAGGTATTTTATTCTAGTTTAGAGGTTGGTTTGGGCTCATGTGGGCCAGATTGAGTGGTTACCAGAATAACATTAATGAACAAAGGGGGACCATCTTTGGAAGAATCATCCTCCGAAGACAAGATGGAAGATATTCAACTAGATATGGAGGGAAGGGATTGACTTGGTCTAATAATAAGTCTTTAGTCTTCAATGAGATTATGGATAATGGCACATAGCACTCTATAATGTTTAGTATCATGCCTAAAGGTGTGATGAAAGGTGCACATAAGGTTGGAATTAAACCATAAATTTTTCTTTCCTTTTCGGTCAAAGGCCTTGATAGGCAGAAGCGTGATTGCAGAGGTTTGCAGTAAGTGCTGGAATATTTCCATATATGATCTAGCTAAAGTGCTAGAATATTCCTTGTGAGATATTTTGGATGTTTGGGGTAAAACCTAAGTATATTTATGTTTTTATGACTTGAATTCAGTTTCACTTTTGATTAGTGTTTTAGTGTTAAGAGGTTTCATATTAGTGGGTTGAAATATCCGTGGTCTTAAAACAAATGATTTTTTATTAGATGGTTTAACTCTAGGAGGGATTATATATTTTGTATGTGAAAATGAATCCTTGGGAGGAGTGATGACAACCTTAACTGGGGGTTGAGATGGTAATGTTATGGTTGGTTTGGGTACATGAAACAACATTTATCTAAGGTAATCTATGGAGGGTGGAGTTTGATGGGATTGTATTGATGACATGGAAGGAACCTTAAAGGTCATTGCAAGGTCAAGTGCTTTTCAAAATTCCTCAAATGATGGAATTGGCATGAATGAATAAGGTGGTGTGGATGTGACCAAAAAATTTGATGAGGTAAAAGAGCAGGAGGAGAATGTATAGATTCTACATATGGTAGTATAAGAAAGGGTGGAATGGATATAGGTGAGGGTGTTAAACCTACTAGAATGAATGAAGTAGATGATGAGGTGGATATGATAGGATAGGTATTTGATGAAGGACCAACATTATATGTGGAAATAGGTTGGAATGGTTTCTTCATAAATGTTTCAAGGGGTATAAATCATATATTTTCAAATTGGATTTTAGTAGTCATAGATATCAGAGTGGAAGTTGAGATAAATGTAGGTACAATAGATGTAGGAAGGATATAAAAAGGGATGGATGTGATTGATGGTGAAGGAGAGGAGGTTTTCCCTTGGATAAGCTCCTAATCAGTAGTGTCCATGGTGTTTATAGTGTGAGCGTTAGGTGTTTGGGTTGTAGTAGAAGTGGTGGCTTGGCTCATAGGTGTATAATTTGGGAAAGGTTGTTTAAATATGTCAAGTTGTTTATTGGGTGAAGCATTTGGATTGGAGACTTGAAAATCACCATGATCGATGAAAGTTAAAAATATCTCTATGTCATGTCCTCAGACTTGGTGGTAATAGTAGTAATGGTCTTCACAATACCAAATAGGTTTTGGTCTTGACTCATCAACTGGTCAGATGGGGGGAAGTTTGATAAGTTTTACTACCATCAACTTGTCAAATATTGTACTATATGACTCCCCAAGGGGAGTGTAGTTAGGCATTGGTCAAGTGATTTTTTTTTTAGTCCACATACTAGATGTAGATGTGGGAGATGATTTAACAACCACAAAATTGGACGTTGTGTTTGAATTGTCTAAAAAAAATTAATAAAATATAAAAGATGAGTTTTTTATGAAATCAATTTATACAACTCATCACACCCCTAGACTTAAGATCTTGAATGTACTCATTCAATGGCTTCATATCTTATTTTTTGGAAGTTTTATTCTTTCATGAAATCAATGGGTGTATTTGTTCCCTCTTCTTTTGATAAGAAATACCCACCATTCCTCATGAATCTATGCCAAACTCTGTCTTGGATCCTATGATTGATCGATAAGTTTACTATCCATGGTGGTATTGGAGAATGAAATATTGGTAGATGATAACCTATATGAAACCACTCATCATTACATTCATTAACTATTTCAATGTACTTATTCACTCTTTAGAAAGTTGGAAGTATGTTTAGATATCAATACATATCCTTCCTTTGGAATGTAGGGGATAACTCATTCCACCTTATCTTGCATTCATGTACATCTTGAATTCCATGTTCCCTCATCATGTTCCTTACTTTATCATGGGCTTCCAATCTCATTTTCAAAACTTTATTTTATATTACATCCTATTCCATATAATTATCATATTGTTCAACAATTTCATCTATGTTTGTCACTTCAACCTTAACATATAATGGTGTAACATTTTCCAGATGTCTGCATTCCTCTATTTTCTTATCTCTCTCTAATTCATTTGAGAAATAAGTACATAATTCTTTCACTTGTACATCTCCAATATACATAATTGGGATATTATTTTTATCATATGGAATGACATAGTTATGCAAATAAAGTTCACACATCAAATTTTGGAGCTCATTTATATTTTTCTGATACAAAGTATTTAATTTTCTTACTGAACTAGTATCATAGACCATGTCAGAATTGATCCAAATAAACTTATGATGCAACATCCTTTCTTTTAAATATATTGCATAGACACTTGATGGAGGCCTGCATTTCAACATTTATAATTTTACCTACACTTTGTTTTATTATTTTTCTAGAATCTTAATATCTTTTTCATTGTTCTCCATTTCTTTCTTATGTTGGGATATGAGGTATTCTTTATAATTTTCCCATTTCCTTTTAATCATTTCAATATAGGATTCTAATTGTAACATTAGATTGTCAATATTTTTCCCCATTGTCTATGTTGCCATCTCACTGCAGGATGGTTTCTCAGGTACCCTGATTATTTCATGAATAACAACTTGGGGATGCATTTATTCTACATCTTGTTCTAGAATACTATCATGTTGTGCTATCTCAACAACTTGCTCAATGCCTTATTTAACAAGTGCATGAATTTTTAAGTGTTTAATTCCTCCTTCTAATATCTCCTCTTCTTACCCCTCTTCATGTATTTCCACTTCATGTACCATTTATTCATTTTGAGTTGGTTCCTCTTGTTATTCTATGGGTTGTTCATGGTATTCTAGCTCATGAACAATAGTATTATTATCTCTAAGCTTTTTCTCTAATTTTTTAGGCTCAAATGTTTCCTCTATGGCTTCCAAATCACTATCTAGTGAGATGGGTTGTGATTGTGTTGGACTGGATATTTTTGGCCTCTTTTTCCTAAGCCTATGAGAGTGCCTAGGGTTTTGTTATCCTGTAAAATTGATAAGGGAAATTTTGCAGGTAACCATACCATAATTTTAATTTTGGTCCCCCATTGAGGTCTCCTAATGTTCAGAATGACATAAAATCCCTTTCCATAAAATTTAGTTTTTAGAACCTGGTCATTTTCACCTTCTTGGGTTGGGCGCAGTTTTCTTGCATTTTATTGAGTGTCAACATTCTAAATGTTGTGCCTCTTAATGTTGCACCTATAAATGTTGCGCCTCTTAATGTTACGCCTATAAATGTTGTGCCTCTTAATGTTACACCTATAAAGGTGTGCCAAGCCGCATGTGCCAACTTGTCAACACTCCAAATGTTGCACCCCTCAATGGTGCGCCAAGGTGCTGAAAATGCAGTGTCGACACTTCAAAAGCTATGCCATGGTGCAAATATTTTTGTGTCGACATCTCCCTAAGTGCACCATAGAAAAATTTGGTGGTGCATTTATTACACCTTTTGCTATAAATATACGCATCTGACCTGTCATTTTCACAATTCAAAAAACGTGAAAAATTTATTCCTCTATACTTGTCAGCATTTCTGTCAGCCCTACGTGTTACCATTTTTCATGTTCGTGGATCCCACATCATCTCCTTTATCGTTATATATTCTTGGTAAGTGGTCCTTTCTTTTCTTATGGCTTTTTTGTGGTTTTTCTTTTGGTTTATGTGATTAGGATTGTTAAAAATAATAATGGACCTAAGAAGATCACTTCACTCCCAATACATATTGCAAACCCACCTTCAAACCATTTTTACGCCCCTTCCATATCTACTAACCTAGAAGGCCCTGCCTCAGAATAGACCCTCGTCTCTTTTTCCTCCATTCCCCTTGCTATCAAAATCTGAGTTGAAAGAGTCAAAAACCACAAATCCTACCAAAAGAGTGAAAATCATAAAGTTTTTTGTAAAACATCCATTGTCTTTTCTTTAGCATAGGTATCATCATTGTTTCATCAAGAACAGTCACACCATTGGCGCACTATCCCTACGTGTGGCATAAGCCTTCTCCACACCTTGTAAAAACTCCAAAGAATTCCTAAAGCACAAGTGTAGGTGCAAGCACACATACAGCTATAACAACATCTAAATGTTGTGTAAACCCTTCTCATGCCGCACAAGCTAAGCCCTTGGTGCACCTCACCTTAATGTTACATATACCACATATGCGCCAATGGTGCACCCTGAGACCTTGCCACACTAAAAAAAAATATATGCCCAGTTAAAACCCTTCATATTGTGTAAGTGCACATCCATTGACACCAATATCTGAATGTTGTGTGTAGTCTTTCCATGCCCCGCACCCCTTTTGGCATTGTTTCCTCCCAGGCAACACGTTCCTAAAGTTCACCTTGTTTTTCTGAGACCCTGCAGCCTGCAGTAGAGCTACGCATTGTGCCCAGAGACTCATATATTACTAACTTTTCATTCTGTAAGCTTTCATGGATGACTTAATAGCTAACATGGCTCTCCTATGATGAACTTTCCTGATTATTCTTATAGATCAACAACTGAACTCAGATTCACACATGTCTTCATCAAGTAAGAATCTAACCAAGTCCAAGGGTAAAGCCAAGCTAACAGAAGAAGAAATGAAATACAAATAGCAAAGGGTCAGGATGCCTAAATCCCTACAAGAGTGTGACCTGGATATCAGAGATTCAAAACTCGGTCACATTGACATGGAAGACTTCTGGGCTATAACCAAGAAGGTCATAGGCAGCCCATGGATGGATAAATTGGTTGGCAGTGGTCTACACTTTACTGCAGGGATTCCTGTGAGTGCAATCAATAACGAGTTCATGATGTTGGTGGGTCGCTATTACAATAAATACACAAGATGTGTCAAAAATGAGAAGGGCGAGGTTATAATCAACCTCACTACCCAGCACTTTGAGATCATGTTGGGTATCCCTCACCACCGACATTTTCTAGTGGTAAGCCAAGAGGACTACATGAAGACGTGGAATGAAAATGAAGACAAATGCATGTAGCTGATGAATGAGGTATACCTCAAAAACAAGAAAGTGGTAAGCAGGTGGCCACAAGTCATTCATCGTAATGAATTTTCAGAGGAGATGAGTGACACCATCACTTTCCTAAGTAGGGTATTTGGGCTTCTTAATGCCCATTACTTTCACAAGTGGATGCTCATATTTTTAGAAACAATGAGCAAAAACATTCTTGATCAATGGTTTGAGTGGGGAGAGATTATCAGCAGCACAATCTCTGAGCAACTTCAACAACTTTCAATAACTAGGAAGTTCTATATGAACTCCTACGTGGTATATATTGCTACCTCAGAGAGGGACTACCCAGTATTGAGTCGGTATGGGGTATGGCCCCAGGTCAGGATATACGAGTATTATCCAAAGTTCAAACTGGAAAACAGTATAGCACAATTCACTGAAATCAATGATGCCTTCTTCTATGGCGTCATCTACCTCTTGAGATCTAATATGACTCATGGTCAAATGACCAAAAGTGTGGTATCCACCATAGAAAAGTGGGGAGCGTTATTCATGTAATTCCCCACTTTTACTTATCTCAGAGCTACCAACTTTTTGGTAGAGCCCACCAAGTTACCGAGTTATGCGGGACCCAAGCTGATCTTATTGGAGCTATCTAGACAACTTATCACATACCATGAGAAGTGTTTGAAAAGAAATAAGGGTAGAACTTCATTCCCCCTCACAATGGGTAGGTACACCTGCACTTTACACAACAAAGCCTAGGAAATGTTTGCAGAGCTTGAATTGCTCAACTTAAAGCATAATTTCCTAGCAAGGCTGATCTTCAATCCTCATGATTTCCTTCCAAGGGAAAATCTCAATCCAATCCAATCATGAAGTCAAGCTTAGATGAAAGGATCACTTCCACTTGGCCCTAGCAGAGATAATTCAATATGGTGTGGTCATTGTCCTGAAGGGCTTCCAAGAAGCTGATCAAAAGGTTGATCTGATTTATCTAGATACGGATGGGGACAATTGGCTGTTTGTTAAAATTGATAGAAACAAGGCGCCTTAGACTATAGAGGAAAGGGTCAAGGCCACTCTGTAGTGCATCGAGCATTGGTGCAAGAAAAATAGTCTCATCTACCTTGGGGTAGACTTTACCATGTATCCCTTAGGTAATGCACCCACCAAGCCAAAGCACTTGACTAAAGGAAAAGGAAAAGATAAAGAGGGAGAGCCAAGCACTACTTAGGATGAAACTTCTGAGAGTCCTCCTTCCACCACTGAGGAGCAGGTAGTAAGCCTGATATCCCCAGAAGAAGAAGAAGAGGTAAGTGCTCCAATGGGCACATCCACTCAGGATGTTGTCACTACTACAACTGTTGAGGTTCCCACTGTCCCCTCTACCACTCCTCCTTCCCCTCCTCATGTCACTCAACCAATGACTCCTTTGGTTGTGTCTTCTCCTCTGCCTTCTACCGTTCCCCCTCCCTCTTCTTCCATCTTCTCTTCCCTCACAGATCTTTCCCCCAACATTTCTTCCCTCATCTCATAGAGCCCTTCCACCCCCATGGTTTCCTCTCCTATAGTGACTCCTACTCCCGTGAGTATTGGAGGGTTGGCTTCTTTCTCAATTCCCCCACCCAGTGTCTCGACACATTTCCCCGTCTCCACTATAGTTACTCTTCTTCCACCTCCGTTTCCTCTTCTTCCTCTAGTCCCACTCCCCTAAGTCAAGAATGGATCTCCAAACACCTGAGTCAACTCAAGAGGAAAGTCCCTATTGCACCTATGGACTTCTTCGTTATTCAAACTAAAGGGGATAAGAAGCAAAAGGCTATAAACCACTTCTCTCAAAGCGCTTCAGGTGAAAGAGTTATGGAGATTGCATACCCTGATCCCACAAAGGAGAAAAATGATCTGTCTCCTACAGATTTTATAGTGACTCAAGTCACAATGGGAACATCCTCAAAAAATCTGCAAGGAGAGGCCTTATCCGTAGTGGATGCCCTTTGCAAAAAGTTTTAAGAAGTAAAGGAAGAGAAGAGAATATTAAAAGAGTAAAACAAGCATCTTCTCCAAGCCCTGCAAAAGATGGGCAATGCACCGCCTGTAGCTGCCACCAAAACTCTTGAAGCCCTTAACCAGGAGTAGATAAATGAGTACACCAAGATCGACGAGCAAGGTGTAGCAGTGTCCGCCTAGAGAGAGCAGATCCTCAAATATAGTGAGGAAGTGATTACAAAGTTCATAGAGTTGTATCAAAATATAGATCAAGCTAACAAGGAACTCTAGGCAATAGTAGGACCTATCTCCGAAGAGTTGGACAATGCCAAGTTGCAACACGAGACTTTCCAGAAGATGCTCAACCACCCAGTCGATGACTTAATAAAATTTGGTGTCTTCGATCACCCGAGAGCACCCAACAAAATCCTTGCTGCTTTAGACTTCGGGTTGACCAAATGGAGTTTGTCTTGGAGAAAATAGACAAAATCAAGGAGGAAACCTTAGATGCAATGCATCAAATGGATCAGATCATCTTAAGGATGTCTCTAGGTTTGCTCACCCCATCATATGCCTTGAGGAAGGCAAATGACACTATTCGACTTTTCAAGGAGATCACGTCGCAGGGTTTATCTTCAGAAGCCTCTTTTGATATAGAATCTATCAACAACCTTCTGGCCTGCTGCAACTTTGTTGAATACCTGATGGAGGCAGGTAATGAATACTTCAAACTCTCGGAAAGACTCAAAGATGAACGGGAGACTTGCGAAGTCATCAGGGATCACACCAAAGGTCCCGCTTAGGATCAACTTCAAACAATGGTCAGCAAGTTCATGGAGTATCGAGCTTAATTTCACATTTCCTCTCCTGAGCAGAAGTAAGACACTCCTTTCCAGCCAAGGGACGACGATGAATAGGCTCCTTCCTCCTGGGATTTGTCCCATTTTTGTAAAATATTTAAAAGAATGTTGGCACAAATGATGACATCATCCATGTTGAATCATGAGATGTTGTTATCCACAAAATTGCCCCAAAGTCAACTTTTGACTTTTAAATATTTTGTAGATATTTTGTAAATAGTTGTTGGCTCCTTTTTGTCTTCTTTCTCCTTCTCTTTCTATAAATACTAGAATGCTTGTTGTATTCCGGGTAAGAAAACTCGTATGAAAAATAGAGTGAAGGGAGAAAGACTTTGAGCCTTCTTGTAATAGAACATTATTAATACAAAATTGAGACTTTGTGCTAAAATCTTGTGTTACGTGTTAGATCTTTCTTAAGCTAGATCTACATGTTTATTCTGTTGGATTCATCTATACTTTTGTCATTTATTTATCAGTATTGCTTTGTTTGTTTATGTGAGTAAGTTTGACTTTGTTTACTACCAGCCTAAAACATAAACCCTCTGACCTTTCTACTTTGGAATTCATTTCTTTTCTCCCTTGAGATCCACCTTCCTTCCATTCCTTCCTTCATTCCTTTCTGTTCTTCGTCAGAACTATTTCCACCGGGATGAGATCCCAAACCCCCTTGAAGGCAGAATACTATAAGACTTGCATAGATTCCTGTTGGTAGAATAGCAATAAACCAGTTTCACTTTGCTGTCTCAAAGAGGGGCTATGCCCTGCACACTGTTGGCCTGTCTATCCATAGATCTACCCACCCGACAGATTTTCGGACCAACAATTTTTGGCGAATCCACTGGGGATTGAACCAGATCTATGTGAGTGTTATGTCAGCTAAAAGACACCAACATTTTTAAAGCTGCTGAGGTGACTAAGAAAATAGATAAAACTGTAAAAATCACTACCTGTTTGCAAATCTTAACTCTTTGTTTAAAATCTATTTTTTTGTAAAAGTGATCCAAACTGAAAATTTTCTTTAAAGATCCATAGATCTGGACTAGTTGGAAACCTTTAGTTCGCTGAGTTTTTATAAAAACTCGTATATTTCTGTAGATATGAGAGCTTCGTATTTTTACAAATATTTTCAAACCCTTGCAAAAAATAAAAAATAAAAAAAATCAAATCTAAGATCTGAAAATCAGCTTACTAAGTTAACCATTATTTTATCCTTGCTAATCTTTGTCATTAAACCATAATCAGTTTTCAAAAGAGGGATAAAATTAATTATTTAGAAAAGTATATGCTACTGATTTTTGTCAGAAAAATCGAAAAATCAGAAAATCAGCAAGTACAAACAAAAAGAGTTTTTAAATTTGCTCTAAAAGAATTGCAGATCCGAACAGATACACTGGCGGGTGAGCCATTTACCCATAACAGGAGAGCTCATGGAGAAGTTGATCCTATTTTTGATCTACTTCAAAGGCACATCTTCATTATTACACCAGCATGCTTCAAGTCACTAAGTTCAGCTGATTGGTCAGCCAGGAGTGCCTCGCCTCCACGAAAGAACCGATTTTCGCAAGGAGCCTCCACGTCCCTTTGCAGTGCTCTCTTGCTCAGTGGAACCGCGCTTCTGGCTCGTGTCCTCTTTCCAGTTTTTCAAATGGCAGTACCATGGGGAAACACTATGGGCCCTCTTGCATTACTGCATCCAGTTCACGCACTCCCTCATGGAAACTGCAAGAATTTCCTAAGATTTGATGGAAGTGGAAATCAAAGCACAGATTCACATATATCTACATTCATTATGTCATGCTACATCCTAGATATGACCTATGAATATGTGTTAGTATGCCTCTTTCTAGAGACCTTGCAAGGACCCACAGTAGAATGGTTCCAACATTGGCTGGCTGGATCTATCACCACTTCGGCCACATTACGAACTACATTTGAAGACAGGTATAAACCTTCAAAAGACACATTTTTGTTACTATCAAAGATCACTCACTTAAATAAGGAGGCCAATGAAACCATGCATGATTTTATCACCCATTTTAATTCACTGATTAATCGTGTGCCGCCTGCCATGTTGCCAACACCAAAAATTCAAAATTGTTTCTTTGTGAACGACATGAGCTCAAGAGTATGTTTCTTAATCTTACAAGAACAAATCACCACCTTAGTTCTCGCTCAAGTTATGGCCATTTAGATTGAAAACAACCTACTTATATCTAGCGAGTTAAGACAAGAGCCATCCAAGCCTAAGGTTTCAACTCCTTCTCAAGCCACTTCATCAGATCCGGCATTCCAGAAGATGGCAAATGACTTGCTCACATTAAAAAAGTAATTAGATTAGGATTCGTCCTCCACTCCGTACCAAGATATCCCACGAAGAAAATTCACTCCCAACAACACCCCACAAAGGCCACATTTGCCTACAGCTGCCCCACGGTTGGCACTTGAGGCCCCTCCGGTCAATGCCCTGGTCGAGATCGAAGAAGAGGAGAAAATTTATGAAGAACCTTCATCGCAAGGTGGAGATGATCAAGATGTCAGTGAACCGGCTGACGACTCTACAATCGGGTATATGGAATTTGAAGATGAGGAATCTGATTAAGAGGAGGGTACCCAAGGGTGTGTAAGTGGACATTCATATGTTGTTTTCACCCATTCACAAGGAAAAGAAGAAGTTGCTACCAGGATACAAAAAGAGAAGGTTATGTCAAACACGCCTCTAACAATTGCTAAAAGAGGTAATCCTCTTCCTGCTCAACCTCCTATTAAGCCTTTTACGAAGAAATATTTTCCTCCCATCTCTCCTCCAAATCAACCTTCTTCTGTTCCCATAAAGACCAGTAACCCTACCCTGCCATCGTGAAATGAAGGACTCATTCCTTCATCAACGCAGCCCTTGGTTGCATTCGACATAGTCGATCACACTAAAAAGATTAAGATTCAAATGTCTGAAGCTGAATATCTTCAGTCTAACCCTGAGTAGCTTGTAAAATTAACTGAATATATCCAAAGCCAAGTTGTCGTCCCCTCTCTTGTCTCCCCGAAAGGAATCCTTTCCACTCCTCCTGTATCTCACATAAATGTTGCCTCGACTTCCGCATCAGGTAAAATTGAACCTTTTTATCTCTCCCTCCTAATCAATGGTCACAAACTAAGCAACTGCATAATTGATTATGGGGCTTCCAATAATGTCATGCCAGTAAAGGTCACTCATGCTTTGGGCCTCACTCTTACTAAGCCTTTCAACAAATTTTACTCCATGGAAACCAAACAGGTTCCATTAATTGGTCAAATCAAAGATGCATAGTTCACATTTGCAGCGTTCCCAGAGAAAAGGGTAAAGATGACCATCCTCATTGTCTGATATCCTAGCAGCATATGGAATTCTACTAGGGAGAATATTTTACAGAGAAGTTGGTGGAGAGATTCATATGGACTAGTCCAAAACTAGAATCCCTGTCAAGGGTGTTATGCAGACATTGGAGCCTGAATCACAAAAGAAGTACCTAGTCACCAATTTTGACGACCCCAAAGCCCAAATCCTCTTTGAATCATCAGGAATGGGGAACTAATTCCTATCCACTGAGTCTGATAAAATGGACATTCTCATCCAGGAGGAAGACCTTAAAAAGATATGGACATTACAGTTTGATGGCAGTTGTGCAACAAGTGGATGTGGCACTGGAGCTGTCCTGATATCTCCTGAAGAGGAGATTTTTCCTCTTTCTTTCAAATTGTAGTTTTTCAATACAAATAATACTGCTGAATATGAATCTTTGTTACTTTGTATGCAAGCTATAAAAGAAAGAGGAATCAAGAACCTAAAAGTACAAGGTGACGTTGAATTGATTGTCAACTAGGTAAAAGGGGTGTACCAAGTGAAAAATGACAGACTCAGGCACTACCGTAATGCAATATGGGATAACATTAAGGAATTTGACACTTTCTCAATAAAATTCATTCCAATATCTCAAAATTACATGGCCGATTCATTGGCCGTCTCAACATCCCTTATGCTCCCTCACCCAAGGTTGAAAACAGAAACATATACCTTTGAGTTAGTCTTCCTCCCAAGCATTCCAGACAATTCTTAGCACTGGCAGGTATTCAACGATGACAATCAGCTTATTTCCTTTCTAGAGAAAGCAGAAAATTTCAATGAGCTTCATTTTGAAGGATCTACTTCTGCATGTTGTGAATTTTTCACTGGTCAAGCGAATGAATCAAAAGAAGGTGATGGCATATGCCAGCTCAGGGGAAAAAATATTCCAAAGGGTTTAGTCTCTCTAGAATGATTGTTTGAAAAACATGATCATTTTTTCAAGAAGAAGAGACAAGATGATCCTAACTCCTCTCTAGAGACTGAATCGGTCAACCTGGGTATTGTAGAATATCCGCAGTTTGTGAAGATCGGGAAATGTTGTGCACCTAAAGAAAAGTGGAAGTTTGTCAAATTGCTGAAGAAATATATGGACGTATTGGCATGGTCTTATGGCAATCTAAATTCTTTCAAGCCAAAGGACGTTCAACATGACATCCCGTTAAAGGATGATGTCAAACCCTTTCACCAGAAATAAATACATTACAATCCCAAGATCTCGGGTAGCATCCAAGTAGAAATACAAAAAATGCTGGATGTGAGAATCATTTTTCCTATCCATCACAGTACTTGGGTCACAAACATCGTGCCCATTTGAAAGAATAATGGCGAGATACACATATGCATAGATTTTCACAATCTGAACCAGGTGTCCTTGAAGGACAACTACCCACTGCCCATAACGGATCAGGTTCTGCAGGTAGTAACTAGTTCAGAGATGTTGTCCATGCTTGATGGATTTTTGGGATATAATCAAATTGAAGTCTCTCCTGAAGACCGATTCAAAAAAACATTCACTACTCCCTGGGGCACATTCGCCTACAGCAGGATGCCCTTTGGCTTGACCAATGATGGTGCCACCTTCAGTGAGTGATGGACTTTGCATTCAAAGGTATGATGGGAAAGGTCATCATATTTTATTTGGATGACTTAACTGTGTTCTCAAAAAAGTGAAGTGATCATTGTGATCATTTGGAGCAAGTATTGATTAGATGCCAAGAGCACGGGATTTCCCTAAATCCGAAAAAGTATGTTTTCGGGGTCACTGAAGGAAAGCTACTAGGGCACGTTGTCAAGAAGGAAGGAACAAAGATAAATGTCGAAAGGGTTAAGGGTATTCAAAGCCTTACCTTACCCAAAAGCAAGACCGGTGTTCACTCCTTCGAAAAGGTGAATTTTCTCAGATGCTTTGTTCCTGACTTCACTGAAAAGACTCATCACATATCGAATATGATGAAAGGGTCACAAAATTTCCAGTGGAGTGAAGAAGGAAAGGCATCATTCAAGGATATAAAAGCCTCCGTTTCCCATGCACCCATCCTAGTATGTCTTGACTTCTCCAAGGATTTTATCATGTACAGTTATGCATCTGTGCATACTGTATCAGCCATCTTAATGCAAAAGAACTTTAAAGATGTTGAATCCCCAATTGCTTTCATGATCTCCCCTCTCAAGCTTCATGAATTGAATGTCTCAGTTAGAAAAACATGCCTTCACAGTGGTCAAAGATATCAAAAACTTCTAGTACTACATCCTAAACTCTCATACGGTAGTGTTGGTTCCTGACATGGTAGTTAAGTCTATTCTAACTCAACAGGAGTTAGGGAGCTTGCGAGGGAATTGGATTGTGAAGGTCTAAGAGTATGATCTAGACATAAAACCAACCAAGATGGTAAGAGGCAAGGGCCTATGTCATCTTATGGATGAAAACAAAGATTCAGAGGTCCGTAAAGAGAAATATGATTGCATCGGTGGAGCACAAGGCCAGTTGGAGAAAGCTGATTCTCTACCTATGGTTCTATTTGTTGTGACTAGCAATGAATGGTATTCAGACATAAATTTCTTTCTCACTTACGGTGAGTGCCCAACTCATCTAACTTCAAAGAAAAAGTGGACTGTGAAGCTTAGGGTAGCCATATATGTCATATGGGATGAATGTTTATACAAGCGTGGTATTAATGGTATCTTCTTGCGATGCATTGACAAATCATATCAAATCAAATTTCTTGAAAATTTTCATGACTCAGCCTATGGCGGTCATTTCTCCTCATCCGTAATATCACATAAGATCATCTGGGCTAGATATTACTGGCCAACAATATTTCAAGATACAGCCACCTGGGTAGCAAAATGTGAGCTCTGCCAACAGTTTGTTGGCAAACCAAAATTGGCTGCTTTTCCCCTTAGGCCCATCATTATTGACAAACCATTGAGGCAATGGGGAATTGAATTTATTAGAGCACTACATCCCTAATAAAGTGCTAGACATAATTATGTCCTAACAACAACATACTACTTCACCAAATGGGTGGAGGCCATACCTGTTAAGAATGCCACCTCTGAAGTTGTTTGCAACTTCATCAAAGAAAATATCATCATGAGGTTTGGCATCCCACACAAGATAGTTGTTGATAATGATTCTGAATTCTCCTCACGGGAGGTTATCAATTTTTTCTATGAATACGGGATAACCTTAGTCCATGCCTCGAATTATTACCCCCAGGAAAATGGTCAGGTAGAATCCAGTAATACGAACCTAGTAACCATCATATGGAAGCTAGTCGATGAGAATCAGTGGTCCTAGCACAAGTCATTGTATGATGCTTTGTGGGTAGACCGTATTACTCTGAAGAGATCTCTCAATATGTCACCTTTTCAAGTGATATATGGAATCGATGTTGAGCTCCCCATTTCTGTGGAACTCCCTACTCTACGCTTGGCACGAGCGATCGAGGATGAGACTCTCCAGAATTCTCTAGAAAAGAGGATCATGTATCTAACAGAACTTGAAGAAAAGAGAGTAAGGGTGGTTGACAGGATCACCGAACATCAGAATCAAGTCAAGAGACTATTCGATAAAAAAGGCTAAATAGAGGGATTTCCAAGTGGGAGATCTTGTCCTTATATGGGACAAGTGAAAAGAGCCAAAGGGCATGCATGGGAAATTTGACTCTCTTTGGAGAGGGCCTTTCAAGATCAAGAAGCTCAATGGATAGAATAGCTTCTATCTCCCATATCCGGATGAAACTGAGCTCCCGTTCCCCTATAGTGGGAAACATCTCAAAATATTTAGGAAGAAGAGCTTGCTCTCTTCTTCCTACAGTTTGCTTTAGTTGTGTGTTTTTTTTGTCATGTGTTTGATTTTGTTGGTTGTGTGTTTTCCTTCCTTTTTTCATCACCCTTTTTTTTGACTCTCCAACCCAATGGATAGGCACATGTTGATCTGGGGTTCTCTACCCTTAAACTTCGCTCAAAGTTAGTAACCAGAAAGAGCTAGTTGTTATCCTATAAAATTGAAAAGGGAAATTTTGTAGGTAACCATACCAAAATTTCTATTTAGGTCGCTCGTTGAGGTCTCTTAACGTTCGGAATGACATAAAATCCCTTTCCGGAAAATCTAGTTTTTAGAGATTGGTCATTTTCACCTTCTTGGGTTGGGTGTAGTTTTCTTTCACGTTACATCAAACAAAATTACACCCCCTCTATTCCTTTGACGCATTCTATTGAGTGTCAACATTCTAAATGTTTTTCCTCTTAATGTTGCACCTATAAAGGTGCGCCAAGGCGCATGCACCAACTTGTCAACACTCCAAATGTTACGCCCCTAAATGGTGTGCCAAGGCACTAAAAATGCAGTGTCGACACTTCAAAAACTATGCCATGGCGCAAATATTTTCGTGTTGACATCTCCCTAAGTGTGCCATAGAAAAAGTTGGTAGCACATTTATTACACCTTTTGCTATAAATAGGCGTGTCCGCCCTATCATTTTCACAATTCAAAAAACGTGAAAAATTTATTCCTCTGTAATTGTCATCATTTATGTTAGCCCTGTGTGTTTCCATTTATCGTGTTCGTGGATCCCAAATCATCTCCTTTATCATTATATATTCCTAGTAAGTGGTCCTTGATTTTCTTATGGCTTTGTTGTCATTTTTCTGTTGGTTTAGGTGATTAGGATTATTAAAAATAACAATGAACCTAAGAAGATAACTTCACTTCCAATACATATTGCAAACCCACCTTCAAACCATTTTTACTCTCCTTCCATATTTGCTAACCTGGAAGGCCCTGCCTCAAAATGGACCCCTGTCCCTTTTTCCTCCATCCCCCTTGCTGTCAAAATTTGAGTTGAAAGAGTCAAAAACCACAAATCCTACCAAAAGAGTGAAAATCATTAAGTTTTTTTCAAAACATCCACTGTCTTTTCTTCAGCACAGGTATCATCATTGTTTCATTAAGAATAGTCACACCATTAGCACACTATTCATGCGTGTGGCATAAGCATTCTCCATGCCTTGTAAAAACTCCAAATAATTCCTAAAGCACAAGTGCAGGTGCAAGTACACATACAACTACAACAACATCTAAATATTGTGCAAACCCTTCTCGCGCTGCACAAACTAAGCCCTTGGCACACCTCACCTTAATGTTTCATATACCACATATGCACCAATGGCGCACCCTGAGACCTTGCCACACTAAATAAATATGCACCCAATCAAAACCCTTCATATGGTGCAAGTGCACATCCATTGACACCAACATCTAAATGTTGTGTGTAGTCTTTCTGTGCCCATCTCCCCTTTTACCATTGTTTTCTCCCATGCAACATGTTCCCAAAGTGTGTCTTTCTTTTTTAAGACCCTACAGCCTATAGTAGAGCTGCGTCTTGCACCCAGAGACTCATAAATTGCTAACTTTTCATTCCGTAAGCTTTGATGGATGACTTAACAGCTAACATGTCTCTCCTGCAATGGACTTCCCTGATTCTTCTTGTAGATCAACAACTGAACTCAGATTCACACATGTCTTCATTAAGTAAGAATCCAACCAACTCCAAGGGTAAAGCCAAGCTAATGGAAGAAGAAATGAAATACAAATACCAAAGGGTCAGGATGCCTGAATCCCTACAAGAGTGTGACCTCGATATCAGAGATTTAGAACTCGGTCACATTGACATGGTAGAATTTTGGTCCAGAACCAAGAAGGTCACATGTAGCCCATTGATGGATAAATTGGTTAGAAGTGGTCTACACTTTTTTACAGGGATTCCCATGAGGGAAATCAATAATTAGTTCATGATGTTGGTGGGTCACTGTTATAATAAAGACACAAGATGTGTTGAAAATAAGAAGGGCAAGGTTATAATCAACCTCACTGCCCGACACTTTGAGATCATGTTGGGTATCCCTCACCACTGACATTTTCTAGCAGTAAGCCAAGATGACTGCATGAAGACGTGAATGAGGTATACCTCAAAAACAATAAAGTGGTAAGTAGGTGGCCATAAGTCATTCATCGTAATGAATTTTTGAAGGAGCTGAGTGACACCATCACTTACCTGAGCAGGGTATTTTGGATTCTTGATGTCCATTACTTTCACAAGTGGATGCTTAGATATTTAGAAACAATGAGCAAAAATTTTCTTGATCAATGCTTTATGTGGGGGGAGATTATCAGCAGCACAATCTCCGAGCATCTTCAACAACTTTCAACAAATAGGAATTTCTATATGAACTCCTACATGGTATATATTACTACCTCAGAGAGGGACTACTCAGCATTGAGTCGGTATGGGGTATGGCCCCAGGTCAGGATATACGAGTACTATCCAGAGTTGAAACTGGAAAATAACATAACACAATTCAGAAAAATCAATTATGCCTTCTTCTATGGCGTCATCTACCTCTTGAGGCCCAATATGACTCACGGTCAGATGACCAAAAGTGTGGTATCCACCACAGAGAAGTGGGGAATGTTATTCACATAACTTCCCACTTTAACCTATCTCAGAGCTGTTAACTTCTTGGGAGAGCCTACCAAGTTGCTGAGGTATGCGGGACCCAAACTGATCTTATAGGAGTTGTCTAGATAGCTTATCACATACCATGAGAATTGTTTGAAAAGAAAGAAGGGTGGAACTCCATTCCCCCTCACATTGGGTAGGTACACCTGCACTTCACATAACAAATCCTGGGAAATGTTTGTAGATCTTGAATTACTCAACTTAAAGCATAATTTCCCAGTGAGGTTGACCTTCGATCCTCGTGATTTCCATCCAAGGGCAAAGCTCGATCCAAGTCACGTCCATCAGATCAAAGATATCTACATTGATCTATATCACAAATTTGAGCTCAGATGAAAGGATCAATCCTACCTGGCCCTGGAAGAGATCATTCAATATGGTGTGGCCATTATCCCAAAGGGATTCCAGACAGTTGATCAAAAGGTTGATCAGGTTTATCTAGATATGGATGGAGACAATTGGCCATTTGCTGAAATCTATAGAAACAAGGTCCCTCAGACTATAGAGGAAAGGGTCCAGGGAACTCTGTAGTGCACTAAGCATTGGTGCAAGAAAAATAGTCTCATCTACCTTGGGGTAGACTTTACCATGTCTCCCTTGGGTAATGCACCCACCAAGCCAAAGAACTTGCCTAAAGGCAAAGGAAAAGATAAAGAGGGAGAGCCAAGCACTGCTTAAGAGGAAACTCATAAGAGTCCTCCTTCCGCCACCGAGGAGTAGGTAGTAAGCCATAAATCCCCAGAAGAAGAAGAAGAAGATGAAGAAGAGGTAAGTGCTTCAATGGGCACATCCAATTAGAATGTTGCCACTACTACAACTGTTGAGGTTCCCACTTTCCCCTCTCCCACTCCTCCTTCCCCTCCTCATGTCACTCAACCAACCACTCCTTTGGTTGTGTCTTCTTCCCCATCTTCTACCGTTCCCCCTCCCTCTTCCTCCATTTTCTCTTCCCTCCTGGATATGTCCCCCAGCATTTCTTCCCTCATCTCAAAAATCCCTTCCACCCCCACAGTTTCCTCTCCTGCAGTGACTCCTACCCCTGTGAGTGTAAGAGGGTTGGCTTCTTTCTCAATGCCACCACCTAGTGTCTCGACACATTTCCCCATGTCCAATGTAGTTGTTCCTTCTTCCTCCCCTGTTTCCTCTTCTTCCTCTGGTCCCACTCCCCTAAGTCCAGAATGGATCTCCAAACACCTAAGTCAACTCAAGAGGAAAGTCCCTATTGCACCTATGGACTTCTCTGTTATTCCAACTAAAGGGGCTAAGAAGAAAAAGGCTATAACCCACTTCTCTCAAAACACTTCAGGTGAAAGAGTTATGGATATCACATACCCTAATCCCACAAAGGAGAAAAAGGATATGTCTCCTACAGATTTTACAATGACTCAGGTCACAATGGGAACATCCTCAGAAATCCTGCAAGGAGATGCCTTATCCACAGTGGATTCCCTTTGCAAAAAGCTTCAAGAAGCAAAGGAAGAGAAGAGGATATTGAAAGAACAAAACAAGCATCTTCTCCAAGCCCTGTAAAATATGGGCAATGCACCTCCTGTAGTTACCACCAAAACTCTTGAAGCCCTTAGTCAGGAGAAGATAAATGAGTACGCCAAGATCAGCGAGAAAGGTGTAGTAGTGTGCTCCTAGAGAGAGAATATCCTCAAACATAGTGAGGAAGTTATTACAAAGTTCAAAGAGCTGTATCAAAATATAGATCAAGCTAACAAGGAACTCCAAGCAATAACATGACATATCTTTGAAGAGTTGACCATGCTAGGTTGCAACATGATACATTCTAGAAGATGTTCGACTACCCAGTTGATGACTTAATGAAATTTGGTGTCTTCGATCACCCGAGAGCACCCAATAAAATCCTTGTTGCTTTAGACTATCAGGTTGACCAGATGGAGTTTTTTTTAGAGAAAATAAACAAAATCAAGGAGGAAGCCTTGAATGTAATGCATCAAATGGAGCATATCATCTTAAGGATGTCTCTAGGTTTGCTCACCCCATCATACACCTTAAGGAAGGTAGATGACACTATTTTTGGATTTTCAAAGGAATCGCGTTGCAAGGTTTAGAGTCAGATGCCTCTTTTGATATAGAATCTATTAACAACCTTCTGGCCTACCATGACTTTGTTGGATACCTAATGGAGGCAGGTAATGAATAATTCAAAATCCCAGAAAGACTCGGAGATGAACAGGAGATTTAAAAAGTCATCAGGGATCACACCAAGGGTCCCGCTCAGGATCAACTTCAAATGATGGTCAGCAAGTTCATGGAGTATCAAGCTCAATTTCACATTTCCTCTCCTAAGAAAAAGTAGGTCACTCCTTTCTAACCAAGGGATGACGACGAATAGGCTCCTTCCTCCTGGGATTTATCCCATTTCTGTAAAATATTTAAAAGAATGTTGGCACAAATGATGACATCATCCATGTTGCATCATGAGATGTTGTTATCCACAAAATTGCCCCAAAGTCAAATTTTGAATTTTAAATATTTTGTAAATAGTTATTGGCTCCTTTTTGTCTTCTTTCTCCTTCTCCTTCTATAAATACCGGAATGCTTTTTGTATTCCGTGTGAGAAAACTTGTATGAAAAATAGAGTGAAGAGAGAAATACTTTGAGCCTTCTTGTAACATAACATAATTAATACAAAATTGAGACTTTGTGTTGAATTCTTGTGTTATGCGTTAGATCTTTCTTAAGTTAGATCTGCATGTTTATTCTATTGGATTCACCTATGCTTTTGTCTTTTGTTTATCAGTATTGCTTTTTTTGTTTATGTGAGTAATTTTGGATCTGTTTACTACCATCCTAAAACATAAACCCTCTGACCTTTCTACTTTGGAATTCATTTATTTTCTCCCTTCAGATCCACCTTTCTTCCATTCTTTCCTTCATTCCTTTCTATGCTTTGTTGGAACTATTTCCACTAGGATGAGATCCCAAACCCCCTTGAAGGTAGAATACTATAAGACTTACACAGATTCCTATTGGTAGAATAGCAATAAATCAGTTTCACTTTGTTATCTCAAAGAGGGGCTATGCCCTGCACACTATTGGCCTGTCTATCCATATATCTGCACACCTGACATATTTTCAAACCAACAGGTTTTTAGGAGAAAAATGAGAATATTTTTGTTTATCCTTAAAAGTGGAGGTTTCAGGAGAGGATAATTTCAATAGATTTTTAGCTATAAAATTTCTTTTCAGAGATATTGGTACATGGGTTTCTTTTGTAGCAAGCATATTTTTAGAAGTTTAGGGTTTTGATAGTTGGGAAGAGGATGGTACAACCTCTAGCATATGTGTAGAAGAAATTTTAGTGATATTTCTTCTTCTTCCCATGTTTCCCAACAAAGTGTCAATATTGTTTACCCTTAAATAATCATCCCATGATATCTATGGATGATCCCTTTTTAGGGTGTGTTTGACCACTAGGTTTACTAGAAAATCGTGATATAGTCCTACCCTACCCCTTTGAACTTCTTTACTCATATTTTTTAGAATTTCATGTAATAAATTTGGGACATTTACTTGATTATTATTCTTTAAATGATTCAACAGTTGTAAATGGATTGTGTTTAATCATGAATATCTCCCTTCAAAAGTAAAGTACTGAATAAAAAAAGTGGTATCTTATGCCCACAAGGGTTTAATAGATGTTCTAAATGTACCTTTTCATTCTGTGATGAACTCATCATCATCATCATCTACTAACTCCCTTCTTGTTGCTTCTTGATCAACTTTATCTGGAAATGGCTTTGTTTGAGCTGGTAGATCATTAACCTCTACTAATACTTCATCACTTACTTTTATGATTAACCCTTTTACTCTTACCTCTCCATCTTTTAGGTTGTTTGTAAATTCTATTACAATTTCCTCATCAAAACCCTAAAACTTATTGATATACTGCATCCATCCATGATTATGAAAATACCATACAAATTAAGGATGATTTTGGAGTTACAAATGCATTGAGGGCTCATGTCTAATAAATTCACCTCCCATGGTGGATACGTAGCTTAACCCAGGATCAGTACGTAATAACATGATTTCCATTTGAAATAATTTTACACAATTAAGTTATGTTGATGGCCTTTCATCATTTAAAATTTATTTCTGAGGGAAAAAATAATTCATGTAGGGGTTACCAACCATTAATGAATTTGATGACATTGAGCATATGAAGCAAAGTGATGTGATAACATTGTCTTATGTGGATTAAAGTGGACACATCATATCTTGAAAGGTGGTGGTATTTTAATGTTGCACATGCATGATGAATAGGCACAACTCCTAATTAATTTTAATTAATCTAATCATAATTTATTAAAGTTATAGATGGATGAACTCATCTCGTTGTTTTTTAACAATGATGGATGTGTATGTTATATTAGTTAGAGTCTTGGCTACATTCAAGTTCCCTGCACCTTTTCAAAAAATGGTTTAACTTGTGTTAGCTTCTCCTTATTGTAAACAGATGCTTCCCAGAGAGGGAACTCCAATTGGCTGGGGTGTCAATCATTCTTTGGATATCTTCCATGTGTGAATGCTTCATTGATTTATTTTATATAACCATGAGTTTACCAAATGTTACAACAAACATGGGATTATTTCATTGTGGATGCAAATAGAATTTTTGGTTATTTCATTCTCTCCTTGTGATGGATATCATGCCCTTCTACAATCACTTTTAATTAAAACCTGTAAAAAAAATTCATTAAATGAATGCATTAGCAAAATTTTGATGATCACCTAGAAAAGGTATATCACAACACTTTTATTTGACCTTGAAATATTCAGCAAGATGATTGTTCCAAGGCTACTAAAGTATCATCAATCTTATGAAATATCATAAGGTGAGCCAATAGGCTTAATCTATGAGGTTGATTATGATGTTTATTTCTCCGTTCTTGTTTGATTTTCTCTAAACAGGTCCATGAATGAACCTTTATCAACTAGATTTTAGTACAATCGTAGCATGTGGCCATTCACCAACAACTTGAATCTCACAAGATCAATATTAGTAAGCTTCACAACTTTATTAGGGAAGATTTGTTTGATTTTATAGGGGCATAGCCATCTTCTTTTGATATTTCCTTTATGATCCTTGTATTTTGATTCAAATAGAAGTGCCTAGTCACCTTCCTGAAATTGTCTTGTCTTGATATGTCAGTCATGCCATTTGATTCTTTTTTTACACTACCTATGTGTTATGAAATACTTGCTTCCTCAATTAATCCAACTCATTGAGTTGTATGATTCTTTATCTTTGAGCTTTTGATAATTCTATTACCAGCTCGAGTGTATTTCTCAACGTTTTATGTTGAATTTCTACTGGTAACACAATAGTCTTTCCATATAGGAGTTCAAATGGTGTGAAATCAGTTGTGGTCTTCCATGTTGTATTGAATTCCCAGACTACTTATGGAATCATATTTACCTAGTCTTTCCTATGAAGTGTTATAGTATTTTTCAATATTTCTTTTATCTCTCTATTTGTAACCTCTACTTGGCCATTAGATTGGGGATAGTATGGTGTAGAATTCATATTCCTAATTTCATATTCACTAACCAAATCAGAAATTACATCAATAGTAAAATTTATACCCTGGTTTGTTACAATCTCCCTTGTGACTTCATATCA
Source organism: Taxus chinensis (assembly GCA_019776745.2). Taxonomy (NCBI): domain Eukaryota; kingdom Viridiplantae; phylum Streptophyta; class Pinopsida; order Cupressales; family Taxaceae; genus Taxus; species Taxus chinensis. The sequence continues at coordinate 72,034,331 of CM034147.1, forward strand.
GGTAAATATTTTCTCATACATGAATTTAGTTACCTTCTCACTTGTTTGTTTTGGAAATGCTTTCACCTCTGTATGCTAGGTTAGGTAATCTATACATATCAGGGTATAATCTTTTTGCTAAGATGAAGGGTCCATAGGACCAATAAAATATAATCCTCACTTATCAAAAGGTTGCAAAAACAATTGAGGTTGCAAAGGCATCTCTTCAAACTTAGTGGGGTTTCCCATTCTCTACAAATTTTCACATCTCTTAGTGTATAGTGTTGTATCCTTGTGTAATGTTCACCAATAGTAGCTAGTAGTCAATACCTTCTATATTTTTCTTTTTACAACAAAATGCCCTCCATAAGGTTCATTATGGTAGGCCCTGAGGACATAAAATATCTCCTCATCATCTATACTCCTTCTCATTACTTGATCTTAACCTGTATGAAAGAGAAATCTAGCTATTTAAGCAAAGGGTAAGTTATTTTCAACTAATTTCCTTTTCTTATAAGATGAAAATGTGGAGGAGTTTTTCCTGATACAAAGTAGTTTTTTATGTCTGAATACCAAGGTGTTCTTGTAGAAATAGAAAACAAGAGCTCATCTAGAAATGAATATGATCTAGAGGAAAAATTTATGTCTGATATCTTTCCTGCATTAACCTAAGCCTGGACGATTTTGTATATCTCTTTGAGTGCTTTCTGACGACTATGAGAATGTGAAAAATAGACATTGGGAGCTCTATCTACATATGATCAAAGTTTGGTCAGCAAAAAGGTCAATACTGTTCAACAAGTTGATATGTGGACCAATAGCATTGTCACATATGGAAAAAAGGGATGTTGGCAAAATTAAACGTTGGTTTTTATTCACTATTCTTTGTCAAGCATAAAAGGTTGTTTGTTGGAAAAAGAGGCTCAAATTTTGGAATGGACGGGAGCCCAGCCACCGTGAGGACTACTATACCAACACCAACATGGTGGTTCCTCAATCCACCATGTGGCTTGCCACTACTTTTCCATATTTTATTATTGAAATGTCACATTACTGTAATGGTCAAATTTTATATTGCTTTGTAATTATTCTCCATCTTATTTTTTCAAGTCACTATATGTTTGGAAATGCTCAAGACCTCATCAATGTTCAGGTCAAATTATATATTTATATAAGCCTTAGCCAACAGTCCACTGACTCCATGGACATTCTACATATAACTCGGTTAGGTTTACATAAACGGTGGGACATTGTATATGTGGTGAAGGAGCTGTTCAAACCAACGTAGATATCCACGTAATAAACTAAATCCAAACTAATTAGTTAGATAACATTCAACACCAAGCATTCAGGGGTAGCATTCAATGCACAAATCTCAACCTTATCCCCTCATATCTTGGTGGGTGGCGTAAACAATGCACACCAAACAATATGGTAGCTGATAGGTCATCCTAATCTAAGAATATATAGTTGTTAATGGGATCTCCATATCCTAATCATTGGGTGGCAAAAAAAAAGCCAATACATGGCCAAATCCATGAGAAAATAGGGCGGTTCAGCCCACTTTAAATGCCTCTCCCCTCCACCGCATGGTAAATGTGGGATGAGGCCCATAGGAAAATCAGTCTGTGTAAAAAGATAGGAGTGTGACTCGAACTATGGACCCAACGCATATAAGGCATCACTCAAACCAACTCGTCACAAGGCTCAACAGAGTATAAAACAAGAACTCTTGCATTTGTATAAGAAGTATTATGTGACTTAGTAAGACCCTTAATGGTCAGTTTGTAATTTGTTTCTGTTTAGACCTATTAGATGGATTTTTTGGATATCGAACCAAATTAGGGAAATGTTTAGAATTTGCATAAAATTGTAATGGAATTATGTTTCCTCCATGGAGATTTTTTTTTATGGAATTTTTACATGTTATAATTCACTTTTAGCTATGAAATGTAGAGAGATGATGAACAGGTGCTATGAACTTGTGGAAGATGTTTTGCTAATCAGTTTCAAATGTCTTCATAGCTCATTTACAGTACTATTATCAAGTTCTTTTGATTCCATTTTAGGTAAGTTTGTAAAATAATTTATTTACATCTTTATAATGGAATGGTTTCTGTATTATGCAAACCCAAAGATGTAATCCCAAATAGGATAAAATCCGTTATTAATCCTTTTGTCATAAATTTGATTTTCATTTGTCTATTACTTCATTTAATTAAGTTGCAAATGGATTCAAGTGAATTGTTTAAAAAAACTATGAAATTTGTAAAAATGACAAAAATAATAAGTTCAAGTCAGGAATGAGTTTAAACATGTTTTCTAAATACTTATTCATTCCTAAATCAAGTAAAAATCCAATTTCTATTAAAGTTATGGAAATTGATAATATCCACATCTAATTCTATGTATTAAAGGGAATTGAGAAATTCAGTATCTGTTTATTGAAAAAAATTGTTTGATTTATTCTATGGGGGTAAATCTGGTTTACAAATCAATTTTGGTATCAAAGCAATTTGTTGACAAAACTAGCTTCAGTTTCTAATCTAATTCCTTGTTGGATTTTATATCAGATATTTTGATGTGTTTTTATGTTGTTTGACTATGAAGGAAATAGTGCAAAATATATTTGGACAACATGTCAACCACTTAAAGAAGACAAGCTTATGATAGCTAAGAGTCCTTAAACACTAGTCATGTAGGTTCCATCTGTATGAGGAACAAGCAGAGTACATGACAGGTGATGTTTTTAGAGGAGAAAAACTTTTTTCATTTTAGTACACATCTAGATAAAATGTTATACATTTTCCATGGTGCACATCCAAATTGAATAAGGTAGATCTTGTTGTCATACTGGCACATATGAGGTATAAACATGGTTTTCTATTCAATTAAGAAATTTTTTGGAATTGTATGTTCTTCCATGATAACAATTATTTAGAAGTACAAGTGTTTGCAGGATAAGCCATTGGTGAACCCTTACAAATATATTGTAGTATTCTTTTGTGCACTTACTTACAGGGAAATAAAGGTATGGAGATGAATCCTATTTTTATTGGTATTTGGCACAATACTATGGTGTTGATCAACCAGTTGTGTAGCCTTTATTTTGAGTGAAATAAATATATTTTTAACTCCTTTGTCTTTTTAAATAGGAAGTAAGTGAAATACCTTTTCCATGGTAAGATATGGAAATGGAAAAATTAAAGGCTTTGATTATATAATTAGCAAGTTGCACACTTAAGATTTTATATTATTTTTTAAGTTGGCATGTAATCAGAACTTCACGGAAGTGTTATATTAAGAAAACCCTGAGTTGTTTTAAATCCATAGATATTATAACCAATTCTTGACAGGTGTATTTTCATGATTTGAAAAATGGTGTAACTTATTATTTTGTTAATTAATGGTAAATAGTTTTAAAGGGACTATACCCTGTTACAAAAAGGACTCAACCGCCAAATATTGTTATAAAGGAACAACAAATGAGGATAAAAATCTAGCTAAAACAATATGTCTAGTAGTAACCAAAAGATAGTTACAAGCAGGAAACAAAACATAACATAAACTGCAACAATACAACACAAAAGTAACATATACACAGTAAAAAGATCAAAAAAGAGCAGCAACCAAAAAGATGCCCTCCAACCCGAGTGAGTTTGCTTCTTGGATGCTCTATCAAATCTGGACTGGATAGTTTGCAGTGATGTGAACAATGCCAATGTGGCGATGTGCATTGGGTCGGAAGCGTTCAGCTGTGAGATGGTCTGGCTCCTCTCTTTTTCATTCCCCCAAATAGTGTCAGGGATCCCACTAAGCATGGTAATGCTTCAAACTTTCTACTCTAAGAATTCACCGATGGATTTGAAGATAGCCATGTTTTGATCATGTCTTTTTTTTTCTGTCCCCAATCTACCGTCTAGAGATTCCAGTTTCTTATAAATGTCAACAATCTAATCCTTCCCAATGTCATTTTCATCATCAATTTTTATTTTACCTTTATACTTATCCATGTGCTGTAGGTCCTTCTTAAGCAGCTTCATCTCTTTCTCCAGATACTCCAATATATGAGGCATGTTATTAACCTCT